>VXAD01010121.1:1349836-1629002 GCA_013399195.1 Dicrurus megarhynchus | reverse complement strand
AGAGAAGGCTCGGGTGGCGGTGCCTGAGGGCACGGGGAGAGGGAGGGCGGGAGAGGACAGGAAGCTGCTGTTCCCGAGCTGCTGGTTCCATCCGGAAAAGGGCCTGAGCTGCGGGAGAGCTGCGAGCGGGGATTGGGGTGGTAGCGAAGGAGTCTTTTTGTATTTAGTGCCTTGTCTATAGGCCTCTGTTTCACGGTGGAAAGCGCGTTCCTGCAAGTCTGGCAGCAAAACATTCTCCCCGAGAGGTACAGAAGCGAAAGTAAAAGTGCCCGGCTGTTCGGCAGGCCGGCCAGAAGATGTGTCAGTGGCCTGAAGTTGTGTCAGGGGAGGTTTAGGTAGGATATCAGGAAAAGGTTCTTCATCCACAGGGTGGTTGGGCACTGGAACAGGCTCCCCAGGGAAGTGGTCATAGCACCGAGCCTGTCTGAACTCAACAAGCGTTTGGACAATGCTCTCAGGTACCTGGTGTGACTCTCAGGGTGTCCTGTGCAGTGCCAGGAGTTGGACTTTGATGATCCTTGTGGGTCCCTTCCAAGTCAGGATATTCTGTAATTCTGTGAACCTTCCCGGCCACTGTGTGGGAGACTCCTGTCTCTCTGCGCTATGTTTTTTTTTTTTTTTCTGTGCGCTGTTTCATCTTCCGAAACCTGTGGCTAAGTTTCTTTTCTCCTCACTGATGTGGGTATTTTTCTTATGCACCTTCCCTTTGCATTAAGAGAACCTTAATTGCATTTCAGTTCTTGAAACTTGCAACCTTCTAGTGGTGTGATAACTGGTGGTGGAGGAGTTTGTTGCTCTTTGAGATTTTTCGGCCAGTCAGAGGTGGGACATCTTGCCTACATTCTTTATCTCCCATATCTCTTTTGTAACTGAGTAGCTGCAAAAAGGACTGCTTATGTGATCCGTTTAATTAGTAGTGAAAAATCTCTGTATGTTTAGTTTAGTAGAACTGTATTTCTTTCCCTCATACTTGTGTTTGCAAGGATGGGGATTCTGGATCGTGTTACTGCAGGCTTTGAGAATAGACAGTTTTTATTGACTTGAGAGGATTGCTTTGAGGGCCAAGTTGTTGATATTTATTCTTTTATTCTGAATTGTGAGTAGATTCGTGATGCTGAATATCTTGTATTACTCTCTGCTTTCCTCAAGAGGAAATACATAGATGGGTTTTTTTAAACGTTACTTCTGTATTTCAAGACTATTTCTTAAGTTTCTGAGCTCAGAGTATCATGAACCCAGTCCCATTCTTTCAAATTCCAAGATTGTTATGAAAAAAAAAAAAAAAAGTAGAAACTTAAGTACAATAAAAATTGTCTTAACTGCAAATGAGTCAAGGTATGTCAAATATTGAAAAATTAAGAGAAATAGTCCCCTCTGAAGAAATATTATCTGTAGGTGCTGAAACTAAGAAGGAATGTTAAAGCATGTAAGTGTCACCACAGAAATGGGTTGCCGAGGGTCCAAAGGCATAGGGTTGTTTGTCTTGTCTCTGTTTTCTCTGTCCTTCCTAATTTTCAGGTGTGAGTGCTGGTTTGTCCTATCTGTTGGCTTATGGAGTTCATGTCATTATTGTGCCTTTTCATCAGTACATTCATGTAAATGTGAGCTATTAAATTGAAGTTCTCTTAATCTTTAAGTTTCTCTTAATGTTGCCATACCATCTTCTTGTTTTCTATGGAAACAAGGCCCAGGCGAGCGAGCTGTCCCCGTATTTCCCTGTTTCCCACAACTTTTGGGAAAGTTGCTTGTGGGATAGTTCTACTCTGCCTGTCACGGAGGCTCTGTGCTGGCTGAGAGCTCGGCCCGTGAGGAGCTCCATGCTGGATCGGGCCGTGTAGAGCTCCACGCTGGATCAGCCCGGGTGTAGCTTGGAGGCAGCGGCCGCACCGCCTCCTCCTGCCCTAGGGCGTTTGGTGTCGGCACCAACGAGCTGGCAGAGCCATCGGAAAGGTTTAGGAGATAAGGAGCTGTACACGTAGCGAGGAGTATTGTAACATACCTGTTCTGGCACACAGAACAAAAACCTATTGTAAAACGAGATTTTTGGGGTTTTTTTGGTCACCAGTGTTCACTGGGAAAAAGTGGATAATACTGCCTTGTGATCAAAACCATAATGTGCCCATTTGTGCTCCATCCCTTTTCTTTTTATCCCATCTGGTTTGCTTTTATGCAAGCAAACATCAGATATGTCTTTAAAACAGAATTCTGAGTTCCTAAATTTAGTAAGAGCTCGAGTACCATAATGATTGTGGTAAATGACCATGTTGTTAAAAGTTACATGTGTAGCTGGATATTTTGTTCAGAGTATTGGAATTGTGACATGCTGTTCCAGTATTTCTTTAAACATAGGCAACCTCTTCCCTCTTTGGTTAAGTACGGATTTCATGTTTTAAGATCAGTGTTTTTGGAATTCAAGTAGTTCTGAGATCTTGAGATCCAAAATCCTATAGTTGTAGACATGCATTAGGGAGCCAAATTTGCTACTGCTTGTTTAAGCAATGCTGATTTGATTTCCATAAATCAGTGTTGGAGACATTTCTCCGTTTGTGCTGTTGCCAGTTGCTGCCCGAGGCCAAGTCCTGAATAGGTTCCCCATTGGTAAGTTGTCACTGCACATCCGTGAATACTGATACTGTACATTTCTGCAAACCATTTTTTCTTCGGAAGCACTGGACAAGCACCTTAAATATTGTAACACAGAGTTTCATCTGGGTGGGATAGACAGTGTATGAATCTGTCATTTTATTGTTTGGGAGATGGCAGAGGGATTGTGCAATGCTTATTAAAAAACGTATCTTCTTTATTGTGAAGTCTTATTTATAAACATATTTCAAAATAGGTAGTACCAGAAGCACTTTACATTAGATTGGAATGCAAGTGTCTCATTATCCACTCTGAGTAGATGCAGAGAATTAGTGAATCTAGCATGTTTTCATCATCCAGAATAAAATGTTAGGCAAAAGTAGGGGTGGCTATTGGGAATCAAACTGGTGTTACTAATAAAAACAAAGTGATGGCTCTTCAGAAGGCATCCCATGCAGTGGTGTCCTATCAGTCCCACCTATATATGCATTTAACTTGAAGCATGTAAATATGTGAAAATTATTTATGGTTTTAAGAAATTAATTTAGCCTGAAGTAAATAAAGCCTAGGTGGTTCTAACTGCCTCTTGTGGTCCTGACTGGCCCATCTGACCCTGACATGAGTCAGCAGAATGCCCTTGCGTTCTGGGCTGTAGTACCAGGAGTTAACCATAAGGTTGAAGAAGGTGAGTCTTCCCGCTTTGTTCAGTACTTGCCACATCCAGATGTGGATTCTCTGTTCCCAAGAAAGGCATTGACACACTGAAATAAGTCTATTGGAAGATCACCAAAACCACAGGGAGGCTGGAAGACATGATATCTGAAGAGAAACAGAGAACTGGGTTCTTGATCTCTAAGAAGAGAGGGGGAAATCTTATTACTGTCTTAAAACAACCTAATGGGAGAGCATAAAGAAGATGAAGCTGGGTTCTTCTCAAAGCTGTGCAGGGATAGGATGAAAAGCAACAAACACTGTATGGGCATGGCAATTTCCAGGTTGGTATTAGGAAAAGCTTTTTCTCAGTGTGCCTGGAGGGGACCACTGCTTCTCTGTTCTTGGAGATACTAAAGCCTTAGACAAGCCTCTGATCTGATTGGATCTGTTTGGAGCAGGGGGCTGAACTAGGTGCTCATCACAGTTTCCTCCTAATCAAGATTGTTCTGTGATTTTACCCCTTTTTGTTCAGTATGTGTTGCCTTTTGTGTCCTTAGCCAAATGATAACAAAGCTTAGGGTGCTGGAAACCCCAAAGAGGCTAAAGCTCCTACAGAATGTTGGTTCTGTAGAAGGAGAGAGGAATTCTAGCCTTTGTTAAGTCTTGATAATTGCAGCCTTTCTGATATTATTTCCATTTGCTCTGCTGGCAGGGAGGTTTGTGCATACAGCTTAGTCAGCACTGCTCGCTCTTCAGCTGCTACTCATGCTGAGTGCAGAGATGCTGAGGAAATCTGGGGAGGGGTGAGGAAAGGAAGAAGTGAGTTAATGCCTTTTCACAGTGAGGATAACCAGACATTGGAGAAGGTTGGCTGGAGGGGTTGTGCAGTTTCTTTCCTTGACACTTCTCAAGACTGGAACCTGGAACAGTCTTGTCTGAACTCATTGCTGACCCTGCTTTGAGCAGGAGGTTGAATTACTTGAGGTACCCATCTAACCTGCATTCTCCTATGATCCTAAGTAGTGGTAGAGGAAGGGGGAGTATTAGGAGATGTGTAGAAGGGTCAATGAGGTGCAAATGCATGCTGATATATCAAGCATGTACTTATTTTTAAGTTGGGGGTACTTTATTTTCATCAGTCTTGAATTTTTTTTTTTTCAGATGGACTTGTTTATGTTCAAGATTTTATATTCCTTGGATTGCAGAAACTTCAAGATGCTTTTATTTCACAATTCATGCTGAAGAATGATTTTGTACATGCTTACGAAATGATTAGTTTTTACCTGACAGGTCCATTTCTTAGTTCAAGAAAACCTAAACCTTTATTTTGATGAGTCACACATTCGTGAGTTAAGTGAATATGGGTGGGCTGTGAAAAATGGCTAAAATATCAACAGTAATTTAAAAGTATTTATTTTCGTGTGGTTCTGCAGGTTTGCCTGGGTAACACAATGCCAGCTGAGCGCAAAAAGCCAGCAAATATGGAAGAAAAAGAATCTCAGTTAAATAATAAAGAAAAAGAATTTAGTGAAAGGCGACCAGTGAGCACCAGGGAGAAGCCAAAGGAAGATGTCAAGATTGGCATGAAGAGAGAGACTTTAAAGGTTCCTGAAGATAAAAAGAAAAAAATGGAAGAGGATAAAAGAAAGAAGGAAGACAAGGAACGGAAGAAAAAAGAAGAGGATAAAGTAAAGGCAGAAGAGGAGCAAAAGAAGAAAGAAGAAGAAGAAAAAAAGAAACTCGAAGAAGAGGAGAAAAAGAAACAAGAGGAGGAAGAAAAAAAGAAACAAGAAGAAGAAGCTGCTCAACTGAAGTAAGTTGTCTTTTAAAGGTTTAATTGTGCCAAATGCTGGAGTTCTACTATCAGGATTGTGGTCAGAGTTACAAAAGATGAACTGTTTTGAGTTACTTTTAATAAGTTGCATGTAGTTTTATCAATTTTACATGGCTGTCTGATTGTGCTTTATGACTTCTAAGAGGTTTTGTGTTTTCACTTGTAACCTCTGTTACTGTGGTCTCTGTTGTGGGGGTTTGATAGTGTTCTGCATGTGATGACCATGGAGAGCACAGTTCTGCTTGAGTAAATGTTGTGATTTAACCCCAGCCAGCATCAGCCCCACACAGCCATTCCCTCCCCTCAACAGGATGGGGAAGAGAATCAGAAGAGTAAAAGTGAGAAAACTCATGGGTTGACAAAAAGACAGTCCAGTGGGTAAAGCAGAAGCTGTGCAGGCAACCAAACCAAAGCAAGGAATTCATGCCCCACTTTCCCAGCAATCCGCAGGACAGCAGGGCTCCGTCACATGTAACAGTGACTTGGGAAGACAAACACCATCACTCCTACAATCCCTCCCTTTCCTTCTTCCCCCAGATTTATATGTTTACCATGATGTCATATGATCTGGAGTATCCCTTGGGTCAGTTGGGATCAGCTGTCCTGGCTGTGTTCCCTCCCAGCTCCTTGTGCACCCCCAGACTCCTTGTTGGTGAGGAGCAGAAAAGGCCTTAACCTTGTGTAAGCACAGTCCAGTAATAATGAAAACACCCTTGTGTGATCAGCACTGATTCCAGCACAATTCCAAAACGCAGCCCCACACAGGATACTCTGAAGAAAATTAACTCTGTCCCAGCCCAAACCAGAACAATAAGAAAGCACAGGTGCATTTAAGATTAAGTGTTAGTGTCAAAAAATTGGGAATACAGATTCTTAGCAGGTCTACAGACCATAACAGGAGCAAATCTGCTGTGAGAAATGACTGTCATTTCTATAATCACTCACAGACAATTGATACCTGATGGCAAACTCAGAATGTAGCCTGGCAGTTTAATGTGATATTACCAAGACCATGTTTCTTAGTATGTTATCCAAAGGTACTACAGTGTTGAAGGTGGCATCTTTAGGCCAATAAAGCTAAGATGCTGGCATCCTTAGGTCTGAAATATTTCACTTTTAAGATCGAGGCAATGTCATAGCCAAATTCTAGCTGGGACAGATATATTTCACCTATTCCAAATTTTCTGTGTAATTTTAGTAGTCTGGCAATAAAGGATTTTCTGTAACTGTGGAATCTAGTAACCTGTTGAAAGGCTGTTGTCCTCATCTGTAAGAATTTCATCTCCATCTGTAGTAAATGGAGTTTTATGTTTATATTTTCAAAGTCTGTTGGGATTAATATGTTCTGCATAGAAATATTTGAGAAATTTTGTTTTGTAACACGTGGTGCTTGCCCTTTGCAGCACAAAAATTAAACAGAGTTTCTGAAGCAGATCCTTTAGCTTTCTAGGATTAGCTTGGTAAATATTTAAGAAAAGAGTAAGGGGAAATTGTGTTAGAACTGCTGAAGGTTTTCCGACTGTGACCTTTTTTCCTTTGAACTGATACCCTGAGAGTAGGGCTCTGTAACAAAAATGACTAATTTTTATGTCTCATAGGGAGAAAGAGGAAGCACATCAGCTCCATCAGGAGGCTTGGGAGCGCCATCAGGCAAGAAAAGAGCTCCGCAGCAAAAACCAGAACGCACCGGAGAGTCGTCCTGAGGAAAACTTCTTCAGCAGACTGGACTCCAGTCTGAAGAAGAACACAGCTTTTGTTAAGAAGCTAAAAACCATTACAGAGCAACAAAGGGACTCCTTGTCCCATGACTTTAATAGCCTGAATTTAAGCAAATACATTGCAGAAGCAGTAGCTTCTATTGTGGAGGCCAAACTGAAAATATCAGATGTAAACTGCGCTGTGCACTTGTGTTCCCTCTTTCACCAGCGATATGCTGATTTTGCTCCTTCATTACTGCAGGCCTGGAAAAAACATTTTGAAGCAAGGAAAGAAGAGAAGACTCCCAACATTACCAAGTTAAGAACTGATTTGCGTTTCATTGCAGAATTGACAATAGTTGGGATTTTCACTGACAAGGAAGGTTTGTCTTTAATCTATGAGCAGCTTAAAAATATTATTAATGCTGATCGAGAATCCCACACTCATGTTTCTGTGGTTATCAGCTTTTGTCGGCACTGTGGAGATGACATTGCTGGTTTAGTACCAAGGAAAGTAAAAACTGTTGCAGAGAAGTTTAACTTGAGCTTTCCTCCTAGTGAGATAATTAGCCCAGAGAAACAACAGCCCTTCCAGAATTTGTTGAAGGAATACTTTACATCTTTGACCAAACACCTGAAAAGGGACCACAGGGAGCTACAAAATATTGAAAGACAAAACAGGTGACAATTGAATGTTGTTTTTTCCTTATGAATAAAAAATAGTTTATTTATGAAATGCCTAGATTTGTAGCAGTATTTATAAACAAAGTCTGTTAGCAGTGTGTAGAAGATAAGTGTGTTCTGCAATGTTTCTAAAAAAAGTTCTGAATTTGTTCTGAATACTTAAAAAGCAGAGACCAAACTGACTCTTTGAATATCTTTTAAAGAAAAGGGAGGTTGACCTTTAGCTGTAATTCTCTTTACTCTCTTTGGTGCTGTTTCTTTATCAGCATGAGAGCAATGCTGCTTTCCCAGCTGGTACTGTCCTTTTCCAGTTGGCACAATCTGATTTCTCCCTTTCCACCCACATGTATCTAACGAAGCATATGCCACAATTTCTTTGGCTTGTTTACTTTTTTAGTGTACCAGCATGAAGGAAAAAATAGGTTAAATTAACAAGGTATCTGCTATACTCCAAGGTGGACAAATATATATTAAATAAATGTATTAAAATGTTGGAGGGTGTAGACAATTTGATAAAAGTCTTCTTAAATATCTGTATGTAGTACTAATATTGTAGGGTATGAATATGCAGACCTTGAGATCTGAATGATTTTACTTCTGCCATGTTCACATTGTTTAATAATTGTTGGCTTTAAAGCATCCTGAATTCTCATTATTGGAGCCAGCCTAAACCCAAATGCTGGTCTTAAACCAGTCATTCTTAATTCCTTCTGGAAGCATTCTAGTCACATAGAAATGAACACATTACTGTGTATAGACACATACTTCAGCTAAAAGGCTGGACATCCATCCAGAGCCAAATGTATGCTTGGAATGCATTAAATTTTTATGTTTCCAAAGCAAGGATCCATTGTGCTGGTGGGTTTTGTGCTGCAGTCCTATCTGGTCTCAGTCAAGTGTTGAATTTCACAGGATCATAAACTGACTTTTGAGGTACTGTTATTTCTGCAAGTACCTCACTAATTTAAAGTGTGTTACTGACTTAGGTGTAATTCTTTCAAAGTGAATGAATATGAACCTTTATACTTTCACAATTATCACTGGTTTTGGGCACATTGGTTCTGGCTGTTGTTTCAATGAGTGGGTGTTACAAAGCCTAATGATATGATAGAAAATATAGTGAGAAAAGTTTCTGAGAGGTATAAAATATGTTACGAAACCAAGAACAAGAAAGAATGTAAGTGATCTGGGAGAGAGAAATACACTTTTAATATTTACTTGTTCAACTGGATAAAAATGTCTGGACAGAGCCCTGAGCAGCCTGGTCTGACCTCATCACTGAGCCTGCTTTGAGTAGATCAGACAAGGGCAGATGAGGGACCTCTTGGAGCACCTCATCATCTGAATTATCCCTGTGAATTTGGGTGCAAAGCTTTGTTTTGGGGAAGGAATGTGAAAAACTGTGGATTAAGAGAATTCTCTTATTTCTCTCTCTGAACTTCAAGGTGCTTATTTTAATTCCTTAATAAAAGTTGAGGAATAAGTTTTGTTAAATAAGACATCAGAAAACCTTCCTACCAAATTTTATTTGTTTATAACATCTATAACAGATTCTTGGTGTTTGCCTGCTGTGGAAGTGTAAAGCATGAGGAAGGCAAGACAGAAATTTGCTTAGTAAGAAGTTTATGAATACTATAGAAATTGTCCTAAACTGTGGATTTTGGGAAGGTGATTGTGTAGTTGGTTCCTTATTTGCTTTTGAATTTTTTTTTTTTTTTGTGGGTGGCAGGTTTTTTGGGTGTTTTTGGTTGGTTGGGTTGGTTTGGGATTTTTTGATTTACAAAAACAACCAATTATTCTATTGGTTAAAACAGTTCTCTGTGTATTAAAATTCTGATCTGCTTTGCTGTAGTTTTTATTCACACAGTTATTCCAGAATCATTGAAGTGAATAGGGAATGAACTGTTCCCTTTTGTGCATCAACTGTGTCATATGTTTAGGTTATGTTAGGTAAATAACTCATCAATTTATCTGCGTCAGGAGAGTGACTGTGAAATGATTCAAGCCTTAGAAATTGGTTGAATTAATTGAAAATTACTATGCTAAATTAGCAGTGCTTTAGTGCTATGTTACCTGTGGAATCATTTAGGTAAAATTAAAGCAGACTCAAGTGTTGCTGGTTAAGTGGATAATTAGGAAAAGTACCTTCAGTTATGCTGTGACTTTTATATAGACATAACATAGAACCTGGTGGTCCTTTGGTTACACAGCTGAGGGCACAACAGAACTTATCAGGCTGTGTCATTAAAAGGTAACAACTTAATTCCCAAATTCTAAAGAGAGTTTTCAAAATTAAGTGTTAACTATAGAAGAAACTTCTTTTGTCTAAAGATATGCTGAACTTGCCTCATGGTGCTTTGAAGAGACATAAAGTAAGACAAGTACTGTGTGCTGTACTTGTATTCAGAGGTGAACCGTGCTTTTTAAAGTTTGCTTCATTTGCTTTAGCTTCTTTGAATTTGTTAACACTTGTCTTCTTGGAACTGAAATTGAGAACTGAAAGTCTTGTACTATTGTTACAGCACCTTGCTTTTTTTGTTTTTTAATAATAGCACAAAGCTTCAATGCTCATGTTTATAAAGCTGCTGGTATATTTTAAGTTTGAAATATGTATGCAGTGGACAGCGGTCTCCATGGAAAAGCTATGAATTGACACTTAATGTGTTTCCTGAATCCACACTGAACTATTGCACTTCACAAGTTGTCAGCGGTTATTTAATTTGTTAATTCTTCTTTGCTGTACTTTGCAGGAGCAGGCAATATATGTTAAATAAGTGTGTTTTGTCAGAGAAAGAGAACTTTAGCCAGAATTAGTTCTTCTTGCCCTCTAGCCAGACACCTGTGTCCACTTGTGGCTCTGAGCAGGCATAAGGGATCTTGTTGCTCACCCTGTGAATGTGTACAAAGATGACTTGTTTTGTAGTTAACCTGGAACAAGAAGACTGATACCCTTCAACTTACATTGCCTAAACTATTTCAGAATTCTTATGCCACAAAATGCTCGTGTCTTTTGGCAAGACTGTGACTGTATGCCTGTTCATAATGAAAGCCTAATGGAATCATACCGATTATAATGTAATGATACAACTTGTTTTGGAAATTGTGGCATTTGCACCTTTTTTCAAACTTCTGATGCTTTCATCTCAGTGCAAGGCACCTGGTCAGTAGTTCCAGCACTTTTAAGCAGTGATTAGGTTCCTTCAAATGCAAGTTACTTTTGACAACAGACTTCAGTTTTAAAAAATGTTATTTAAAACAAGTATGAATCGTTTTGTAGAAGAAAATAAAGAGCAGGTGAAGAAACAAATGTAACTGCTCATAATTTGAAATAACTTGGTTTGTTGGAAAGTCAGTGGGCTGCTTGCAAATTTTTTGACCCTCCTGGTGATAATAGCTCATGTAATCATCTAAACAACGTGGAAATGGATTGTTACAGGTGTAAAGCAACCAGCTTTCATCTAAGTTGAATGTTTTACTATTCAAGTCTTTTTAGTACTGTTCCAGCCTAATCCTGGCAAAGAGTAAGTGGGCCTTTCTCTTTGGACATGGAAGCTGGAGCTTCTGTGACTGTACTGTCTTCAGTGGGATTGAAGTTGGAAATTCAGTGTGGTTTGGAAAAATAATAGTGTCACTTAAATCTTTGCTATTGCAGTCTAAACTAGAATTCTTACAGTTCCCTCAAAGAGGGCAGGTTAGCTTTGCTCAGAGGAATTCATAATGGTTCAGCATAGCTCAAATACATTTTAAGGAAAAAGGTGGTCTTACTGTAAGTTTGGTTTTTGTAGACGCATTCTTCACTCCAAAGGAGAGCTGAGCGAAGACCGGCACAAGCAATATGAGGAATTTGCAATGTCGTATCAGAAGCTGTTGGCCAATTCTCAGTCTCTGGCTGATCTTTTGGATGAGAACATGCCTGACCTCCCCCAAGAGAAACCAACACCCGAGGGTAAGCCAGATTCTAAAGCAAAACAACAGAACCCTGGACTTGGCTTGGATGTGGTGGGAAAACTAACAAAACCCTCTTACAATGTATTCTTTCTTCTGGTTTCATTTCATTCAGCCTTTCCCCCTGAAGGATATCAGCTAATGAATAATACATCTATTTTTTTTAATTAAAGTAATTATGCCTAATATGTAAGCATAACTATTGTATATTCTCTGTAGTTATGGTAACCTAAGTAATATCTCTTTAGGTTTGTTTCTGGGAATACTTGGAAAATTAAAAATGTTTTTCACCTGATCCTTCCCATTTAATATTATGCAATTTTTAGTATTTGAAAAGTGTTAAAGTTTTAAAAGCTGATACTGATAAAAATATGTTTGAAGTCTCTTTTGGGTCATGATGTTATGGGTAGGAACATATTGTTAAGCCGAATAAGTCAGTAAGTGTGGCTGTCTGGCCTCCTGAGCAGAAGTGCAGCTTTCAATGCCTTTAAATCTAAACTTTGAGATTCGTTGAGATTTTATTGAAATCATGAGTATCTTTTGCCTTAAATGATGTTGAACTTAAAAAAGCTGTTTTTCTTGAGTGCCTCTGAATTTTAAATTGTTCTTTTTAAACTTCATTCTTAAAACTCAGTGGGGTACAGTTCATCATATTCAAAGTGATTACTTTTAATACTAATGTTATTAAAGTCTGTTATAACTTTCCTTTTTAATACCACATAATGTGCTGCTTAGTTTTACTTGATTTGACTTCCTCTCTGATTCTGTCTGTATTTTCAATCAAAATGAAATTTACAATTTTAAGATAATTTCTTGCTATGTCTAATACTAAGATTGAATTATTAAAACCACTTTAAATTATGCATTGCAGTATTTAAGTGAAAACAGAGGTAGTAATAAATAGTTTAACACTTTCCTAAAAGGTCTCTTAATCTCTAAGGTGCTTCCCCATAGAAGATTGTAAGTTTGTGTAAATAATTTTCTCATGGTTTCACTGTTTTTGCAGAACATGGACCTGGTATTGATATTTTCACACCAGGAAAGCCTGGAGAATATGACCTGGAGGGGGGTATCTGGGAAGATGAAGATGCTCGAAACTTCTATGAGAATCTCATTGACTTGAAGGCTTTTGTGCCAGCAATTTTGTTTAAAGATAATGAAAAATATTCCCAGAACAAGGATTCCAGCAAAGATGACTCAAGAGGTAGGATGCTTAGATGAGTATTTTCTTTAACGTATCTTGTCCAACAGATAAACAAACTTGATGGAAGTAATGAGTCTCTAATGAAATAATTTGTGGTAATCAGGACTGTACACCAGTTTGAATGAATTTTTAGGGAATAAACTAGATGGGGTAGGGATTATATCTGGTTATTAAGGAAGAAAAAAAGTAAATGTATTTTAATACTGTTAGAATTGTAAATTTCAAGTAATTGGAGGTTAACCAGTGTGAGTAAATACAAACTTTTCTGTGAGAAACAGGAAGAGTTTTCCCTTTTTTGCAGATGTTAGTGTTTGGGGTTTTTTTCACTGTTATTTTCTTACTAAGTTATTAATTGTAGGTGACTTTGTCAGCATAAAATTTCACTAGCTTAAAGGACCTGAGTGGTTCCTTGCTTCTGACACAGCCCTCAATTCACAACCAGGCATGTACAGGCTTTAGGTACAATGGGATAAAAAGTCACCATCCCTGGCTCAAAGTGTAAGAGAAGATGGATGTTTGGATAATTCTGAAATTACCCTGTAAGGATCTTTAGATATTTGAGCAGCTTGCCCAGGGAGACTGGAATCTCTGTGTTAATATTTTAAAACAACTGGGAAAATACCTGAGAAGTCTGGTGTGAATAGTGTTCATCCACTTTGACCAAAAGGTTGAACTGGATATATCACCAAAGTCCATTCCAGACTAATTTTGTCTGAGATTCTAAATGTGTTACTTGTTTGTGAGTCTGCATTTCCATATGATGTGTGCGCTGTTTAGAAGTTGTCACACCCTGCTTTGAAAAATTTTAGAATTTTAATAAGGTTATCTGCCTTGAAATTTATTTTTTTAAAATGAAGCATTGTTTGCAAATGTGATTGGAAGGAGGCCTGAAAGAACAGTAAAATTCTGTAGGTAGTAATCTCTTGGAAAAATGCTCAGTGTTGGACCAGTGTCGTGGTCCAAGAAAAACATTAGCTATTCTTTTCTGAATCTTTATCAGATTCAGATACTATTTTCAAGGAAACGAATAATTTTTATTTGACCTTTTATATAGCATGTTATTTCATCAGCACCTTCCTCCTGTTCTACTTTTTCCTTTTTTTCCCTTCATCTGTGTAAAAGATTTTCCATTAAGACACTAAAAGACATGTAGGTTTAGCAGCATTAAACTTCCTGTATTCTAATAATGACTGTGTATCTTTAACGATTTATTAGTATTTATTTGGTATTTCTACTTAACTTGTAAACAGATTCAAAAGATGCCAAAGATAATAAGGAAGCAGGTGGGAACGAGGATCTGGAATTGGAGCTGGAGAACCTGGATATTAATGATGATGCACTGGAGTTGGACTGTGGAGATGAGGCAGAAGATCTTACAAAGAAGCTTCTTGATGAGCAAGGTAAAAAGAATTTGAGGAATTCTTTTTCTTCCTGATTTGTTTTTTTGAACTTGATTGTTTTAGTTTGTAGATGGTTGAGAATTTATTTGTTTATTTATTTATCTATTTATGAAACTAGTTGCTAGAAACTGCTAGGATTGCGATGAATGCTTTTGTAACAAGTCATACAGATAAAAGTGAAAATTATTTTAAAGCTGTTTATGTAGTGAAAGTTACTGGTTCCTTCACGCAGCTTTTAAAATAAGCAAATGTAAAGGCAGTTGCCTGAAAAGTGACTACAAAGAGGAATGTAGACTTCAGTGCATAAGTTACTTTTCTCATCAAATGTGCTTAGGGTGCTAATAAAATATTTTCTGTTTTTAACTTTCCTTGAAATCTAAGACTCAACTCTCTTTTGAATTGGTAAAGGCTATTCTTATGTTACAGCTTTACATAGCATGATTTAACAATTCTTATCTCTAATTATGTGTAAAGGGCTGCAAATGGCACCTCTAAAAATGAATCTCTGCTAGTTTGACTAGGGGAAACAGCAGCACTGTATTTCTTAAGAATTTTTCTTAAGAATTCAAAGGTTTCTTTTAGTGGTACCAAATAGTGGGAAAAGCAAAATCAGGTGTTAAGTGCCAAAATCATAGTCTGGAAAATTTCTGAAGCATACCACAAGTTTTGCAATTAGAAGATAACAGTAGGGGTATTGGTCTGGCGAGATCTTCATAGTTGATGTCAGGAAATCAGACTTTTATATTCGTTTTTATAATAAGTGGGTGAATACTTAACAACTAAACATTACAAATGCACTGCTTGGGGAATATGTTCATAAATGATTATATCTTACAGCTTAAAGATGTGTGCTGCTTGTTTATTTCTCTCTGTTAGAACAAGAGGATGAAGAAGCCAGTACTGGATCTCATTTAAAACTTATAGTAGATGCTTTTCTTCAGCAGCTTCCAAATTGTGTCAACAGAGACCTCATAGACAAGGTACAGTCATAGTTTTAATTTTTTCCACTCTTAAAAGCCATAAAGCAAGATCAGATAGATAAGAAATAAAGATTTGAAGTTTTGGAGTCTGACAGTAGCTGAATTAATTTTTAAATCAGTCTGTATTCCTCTCAGTGGACATGTTTTCTAACTATGTCAGTTCCAGCCAAAACTGAAGATTTTTCTTTATGGTTATTTTTAAAGCAGCTGCATGTAGTAGAAATAGCTCTGTAAAAGCCATGTTTAAAAACCATTTTCTGTTGCTTTAATTAAAACCCACTCTATTAAAGGGAAGTGTTGCATTAACTTTCCTCTATAGGCAGCAATGGATTTTTGCATGAATATGAATACGAAAGCCAACAGAAGAAAACTGGTACGAGCACTTTTCATAGTTCCTAGACAAAGGTAAGAACTGAAGGGGAACAAGCTGGATCCACCCATTTGTTATTTAATTTAGCATCTGCATGTATTTTTAAAATATTCTAAGTTGTATATATTATACATATATATATATATATTATATATATAGTTGTGTATGTTCTAAGTTGCTTTTGTTTATTCCTGATGTGCACTTCTGGAGTGGCTTATGCTGAAGCACCAAAGAAATATTTAGGATTAATGATCCACATCATGATATTTTGCCAAAAAATAAGGTTTTTGATAAGGAATTTCTCTTTTTTTCTGCTACTTGGTGTTTATAGCAGATCTCTTTTCATTACTTTTTTCTAACTGTGAAAACAACAGCAAAACCTACCTGATACCAAAAAGGGAGGATTTATTTCATTCAGGACAAGTTGCACTTTTTTGTGTTAGAGCCTGTGGACAGTTAGAGCACAGTATAGTTTGGAAGGAGGATTTCTTGTGGTGTGTCAATTCTGATACAGTACATGGCCATTGTAACAGCCTCGTGTCTTCTGCAACAGCCGGTTCCAGGCCAGCCACTTTGAGCCTGGCCTCCTTTGTCTGTGTACATCTGCCGGTGTAGAGCTCTTGCTGTTTGTCCTTGTCTCCGTGTAAGCAGATTTCCTGCACTTACAGGAAGAGCTCTGCTTCCAAAAATGGTTGCAAATATTCAAATAAAAACATTGAATCTTTGGAGGAATAATATATTTCTCTGTTCTTTGGTAAACTTAAGCCTTAAATAGGTGAAATTATGAAGAAGTCACTTTCCTTGCTTCACCTTGCCCTGTTTCTCATGATGAGTTGTTTTGATGCTGAATTTAAAGTGATCGTGATCATCTTGGAATTCTTGTTAAGAGTTTATAGTGCTTTGATTCCGTATTACCTTTTAACACTGGGGTGAAAAACATAGCTTGAGTGTTTTTTTGTCTCAACACATGTGTAGACTGGCTTTGAATAAACAGACTTCAGTGCTTTGTTTTCCACAAGTTTAATCATGGCTTGCGCTGTGTTTTCAATCTTAATTCTATTCTATTCTTAAGCCTATTTCTGCATCCCATCTGTAATAAGCTGTGCTAGTAACCCTGTTCTCTTGTTGTGTGCAAACCAATGGTTTGTTTGCTGACTGAGGCATTAACCTGACTCCACGTTCACACAGTGCACATAATCTTTCATTCTCTTGTGTATTTTTGCCTCTAAAACTTACGGGTTTGACACCTCAGTGTTTGGAGACTTTGATAGGGGCCTGATTGTGCCTGATGTATGAATTAATGACAGAGGAGGCAGGCAATTGATGATCTTCTGTGTTAGATGTAACAATGTGCTCCACAGCCCACATGTAGGTTGCAGAGGAAGTATCATTTCTATTTATCAGCCTGCTGGCAAGCATGAAATGCATCAAAACACAATGTGAGAAGAATTTCTTTTTCACAGTTTAGAACATCTACAGCAATGTAAATCAGCAGGACCACTTAGGCTTTTGTCTTCATCTCTACTATAATAGGGAACTTTCCATACTTGCAAAATGGAAGTGGCTTTTTGGCTGGTCTGTGACCATATAGTAATGTTTGTACCACTGCCCTGTATTTTTTCCTGATGCTGTAGATTCCAGATTGCTGAAATTGATCACTAGCTCTTGGAACCTCTTTGAAAAGCCATTATTCTCTTTGCATAATCTGCAAAATTGGGCTAGATGACAGTACTCTGGAGGAGCTTGTAAATGTGCACAGCAAAAGGAGGTACTTTCAAACAGAACAGCGTGATGGCTTGTAAATTCAGCAGTGTGATTTCATGGATGGCATTAAAGCAAAAGTTACGTTCCCGATGTATTGCACTATTAAAAAATTAGTATCTCAGATCAGGCTGTACTATGAACACAGTTAAGAAACTCCTAGAAATGTATATAGTTTCCACATTGCCATTGATTTATTGTCTTCCCAGTGGTAATTCCATTGCCCTACAGATTTGTATTAAAAGTGATAATTTTAAAAATATTAACTTTTCTCATAGAACTCAGCAGAGCAGGATAGATGGTGGGGTTGCCTCAATGAGCTGCTACTTTTGTGACATTTCTGGTCTCCAGCAGTTGGAACTAACACTGAAGTGAATGGCTCAGCTGATCTTCTCACTGTTGATCCTTGATTATAAATATGAATTATTCCTAATATTAAGAAGTATTAACATTTGCTGTACAATTCTTTAATTCCTTTTCCTGCTATCTGCTCTGGGACCTACTTGACTAATAGAATACTCAAGCTACCTTGATTGTTTTAAGATCTTAAGCTCAGTTGTGTTTATCTGCCTGCATTGGTGACCCCATCTCCGGGCTACTCAGCTGGAGAATCAGGATGTTGACCGAGCTGCCTGTTCTGAACACAAGCAGTTGGAATGTAAATACCAGCTGAACTGCCCATAGATGCAGACAATTTGAAAGTGTAACCTATCCCAATATTTAAGTAAACTGTATTGCTGCAGTTCGTAAAAGAGCAGTTCTGCTGTGTGTCTTCAAATCAACATTTATAATCCTTTCTGATGTAGAAAATTCTATATATTTTAGAACACACTGCTTCAAGGCTTTGTGTACTGTGCATTAACGATGATTTTGCTCTGCATATCTCTTCACTGAGCCATAATGATATGGCTTTACCTTCCATTATTGTTGTTCCATACTTGTTTTTCCTAATCCAGGAATTTTTGCCATATCTCCCCAGGATATTGTAGGAGAAGAAAGCTTGTTATGGTTATGTTTCTGAGGAGGGTTTTTTGTGAAAGCTTCAGAGGAACAGTGTCCTTGAGGATGCAGATAAAGCAGTATGTTTTCCAAAAGCATTTAGTTTCCAGCGTATCAGCTAATGCTGTCTATGTTTAGCTGCTTTCTTTGCAGCCATAATGAGGTGTTTCAGTAACAGAATAAGTTCTGGTTCTTCTCCTGAGATCAGTTTTGGGAAATGTGCAGGCACGACAGTTTTACTAGGAAAGTGTAATACTGGTTTTGTGTTTGAAGCGTAACACAGGCACCGTGAAATCAAAGTCATTATGTAGTGTTGCCAGGGAGCTTTCTTGCTATCACTAGAGTTGGATAGATTGGGACAAATTAGGATTCTTCAAGACAGAAAACTTAATTTGACAAAAAAGGCCGTTTCTTCCTCAACTCACTGTAGATCAGTGTTAGAATACAACATCTTTGCCCTGCTCTGTTGAATACTGATGAATGGATCACATTTACATTTTCAGCTGTGATTTGAACCTCCAACCCAACAGAACAGAAGGCCTTTTAAAAAGATTTTTCAATGCCAGTATATGAGTGGCTTTTGCATTTGCATTGGAGGATTGATTTAAAACTAAATATTAGCCTTTTAATCCAGAACTGCAGACAGTGATTTAACCCATACTGCTCACAGCTTTAGGACTTTTGTGTGGTTCTTTGCTGTCTAACTGCATTATCTTCCTGTACTCAGAATTATTTAGGTTTACCACCATACTGCAATTCTGAATTTTTTTTTTTTTTTGCTTCAATATGAGAAGTCTGAAATCTTTCCTTAGGCTTTAAATTCTAAACAATTTTAGACAAATGTTAAGCACTATATAGGGGCTGTTGTGGCTCCTGATATTTTTTGATCTTGCCATCTATGGTGATCTGTGAAGTTGCAAGTTAATATGCAGTAAGAGATCAGTTTATTGTTAGTGTTTATTATTGGTTCTTAATTCAGAAGTTAGCTGCTTCTTAAGTGTTAAATAGTTGTGGACATTTTAACTCAAAAGCTGCAAGCCTCCTGTGTATTTACTGTCAGCTTTTCATCCTGAGACTTCTCTGTAGCAAAGTCCTTTTTGTTCAGTTGAATTTGACTTATCAGTGCTTCAGTTGAGGATAAAATTGAGGGATGTACTTGAGATCAAGGAGTTTTATGTCCTGGCAAAGAAATAAAAGACAGAAGTGCTTCCCTGGTAACATTCCAATTCCACAGCATCCTTCTCTTCCCACTGAGCAGTGTGGGTGGCACTTGGTACCTGTTCAGGCCCTGTGAATGCATTGCTTTTATCCATTAGGATTATTCTTGGGAGGCAGAAGTTCTGGCTCTATTGCTTCATTCTTTAAGCTGTCTTTCTTGTAGAATCACAGAAATTAGGAAATGCACAAAATGCCCCCTTCACTCTTCCTGGGCATGAAATTTTGGACGCATTTTAGAGAGATTGCAATTAGGACTTGGAGAAAAGTTTCTGTGTGGGTTGATTTATGATTGGTTTTGTTTGTTTGGGCTTTTTTTAATAAATTGACGTCTGAAATGGTAGAAAAGAGATATGCTCTTAGATATTTTAGTGACGTGCAGCTCATGTGACCCTGAGATCCAGAGCTGACTACACTTCAGGCCGTGGTATGTGGTCTAAGTGGCAATGGTCAGAAGTGGTGCTTTTTACTGTGGTGGTCTATATTCAGGGTGCTTAACATGGACTTCAGAGAGTGACTGACTCATCCCTGATGCCAGATCTTGCTTCATAATGCAAAAGAGCAGGAAGAGAAAGCAATACTATGGGGTTTGTGGGGGTTTAGTTAAGTTCTTCCCCCCTTCTCAAGAGAAATAAATGCTTCTGGAGGAAACAGAGCACTGCAGGTACCAGTAGATGGTGCCACTGATACTGGAATGTCTGCACTGCTGAACATGAATTTTTGTCTCCCCTGAGAGGGAACTAACTCAATCTCTGACTGCCAATTTCAGTGTAATTAACCCAAGGCTTTTCCTTATTATATTTCACCTATTTAGAAATACCCAGTCTTAGTATGCTTCCCCATAAAGAAACCTTTTGTGTCCTGCAAGAGAGTAACAACAATGTGCTCTAAGACTTTAATTTTCCCCCAGGCATGCTCAGTTTACAGAGATGAAATTATTAGCTCTCAGCAGGCAGGCACTTGTTGAGACCAGAATAAAGATTTCTGGTATTTGTCTTAAAAGAGTTGCCATACAGAAATTCCCTCAGTTAAATACATCCTCTTGGTTCAGCCACAGTCCTCTCTTAGTTTAGCTTTTGTGGGTGTGTGTGAAGTAGTGAGAATTCCACTTCTCTCAAAGTTAATGGCTAAATGCTTAATAACATGGTAGTAATTTGCTGTGGGTAGTCAGCCTTAACTGTGTGTTCCAACAAGCTTGAAAAATGTAAATACTGCTTCAGTTATTGATTAACAAAAGAGATAAAAACTGTTAAATAGGTAACTGAGATACCCACAATGTTTCACCAGGAGTCTTGTGTGTTATCAGGAGGCTGCCTAGTTATGCTTTTTGGGGGGAGTATATTCTGATCTTCTAATCCACAATTTAAATACATAATTTTCTCTTTTTCTGCAAGTAGGTATTAAATATCTTGGAAATGGGCTCCAGTGACATAGAAGCAGAAAGGAGGCAGTTGTGGATGCTTTGTTTTGGGGTTTTCATCTTCCTGCTTTATGCCAGGACAAGCTCTGTGTATCAACTGTGCTTTTGGATTTTTTTTGTCAGCATTTTTTGTCTTTTCCTTTCTCGAGCAGTAGGGAAAATCTTAATCCTTCATAAACTCAAGATACATTTTTCCCTTACAGGCAATTTCTCAGTAGAAGCATGCAAATTTAGGATGTTTCTCTCCACTTCAAAACTTTGGCTCGTTCTGGAGTTCATCTGTTTACTGCATTAACTTAACATTCTGAAAATAAACTGAAAATGCTTCCTTCAGCTTGTTAAATGATATTATGAGGCCTCAGAGTGCAATTGGTTTCTCTGCATTTAAAACTGATATATACACAGCTGGTTTGCATAATGTGCAAAGGAAATGGGTGTGAAGGCATGTAATTAAGGAAAGAGAAAAGGAACTAAGGAAATTCTATAACAAACTTGGAAGTATTACCATTTGTGGGAGTACTAGCAGAGTTTTGGGGAAAAGGGTGGCCACATCACATCTGCTCAGCTTTGTTTTATGTAATAGCTGCTACATTCATTTAGAAGTTTCCCACCTTAAAAGTAAAGATATAATATCTCTACCTCCCTGGTTATGTCTGCTGCTTTTCAGAAAAAATATTAATACCTTGCAATAACCCATGGCCTTGTCTGTAAGAACCGTTTTTTGCATGTTGAGATGGATCTCAATTTTCTTTCTGTTTTGTAATTTATTGAAGGTCAGATTCTGTAGTTGGTGATATTTGGCATATTACCTATGGCAGTAGTTAAAAAGGAAATTAACTATGAACTATTCCAACAGGATATGGTTGTTTACTTTCTTGTATGATTTTTAAATGATATTGCAATCTGAAGTGGGCCAAAAAAATTGCATGTGTGTAGTTCTGTCAGTGTATTGATTCTTTTCACAAGTAAAATGGTACCCATATTTGTACACATAAATACATTTTTGTCTATAAATTGTCTGTTTTATCCTCTCCTTTGCAGATTGGATTTGCTACCATTTTATGCAAGACTGGTTGCCACATTGCATCCCTGTATGTCTGATGTAGCAGAGGATCTCTGTTCCATGCTGAAAGGGGATTTCAGATTCCATGTATGTTCTGGTGGTTTAGATTTTACATTCAGATTAACTAATCTCATAAATCATCCTTTGGGGAAAAAATAACATTTTGTGTTGTGTAGATAATACTTCTAAAATTCAGTGAATATTTTTCTGTCAGCTCAGCAGTTCTAGAAAAAATAAGTTTTTGTAACTTTTTAAGTCTTTGTAAAAGAGAAGTTTTTGCAACTTTCCATATATGCTTGTATATTTAGAGTTTTCTGTAATTTAATAACTTGCTTTTAAAATGAGACCTGATCTATTTTAGCATTTCCCACTACAAGGCTACTATTGTAGTGATTACTATTGTCATATAGTATTTAATTCAAATTAGATTTTCCATTTTTCTTCTATCAAAATTTTCCACACAAATGTATTTTTCAGTGTTGTTTCCTTCACTTCTTTTTAAGTGTTGTAATCGAATTTGTTATGGTGCACAGTGATGATTCCTTCACCATTTTCTGAGTTCTGTGGCACAGATTTCAATTTTTTTTCTAATATTGACATTAAAAATGTGTATAGTTTGCTCAGACTTACTTGAATCTTGACTATGTAAAGTTAACTTTCTCAGAAAAACCTCTTTCTGTTGGGGAAATACAATTTTCTATTTTGTGGATTATGTTTGGATATAGATATATATTTGTGTTTCGTTCCTAAATGTATGCTGAATGTCAGTAATTTTAAAAGAAAAAGAAAAGTCTGCACATTACTAAATCTGACTTGAAAAGCCAAGAATGTTTAATATTTCCTTGAGGACAGTACAAGTGACCCTATTCCCATAGAGAGTTCTTATTGATTCTGAAAATACAGAATCTAGAATACTTTTTCACTGCTTCACTGTGGCAAAGGAGGAGGATCTATGGCTGTAGGTTTGTTACAAGAATCGACTGTTTTGGGGAGTGGGGATATGGGGAAAAGAATTCAAAATCTTCTGCAGAAACAAGGTTGTAGGGAGAGTTTTAGGAAACTCAGTGAGAAGTAAAGGTGGAGCTTGAGGAACCAAACCGATACCAAACACTGCTAAATTCCAAAGTGTATTTTGTGCATGTTCAGATCAAAGTAATTTAGAACAAGTGGGTATTTTTGAGGGGCTATAATAAATTTTTTGGTTGTTTTTTAGGTTAGAAAAAAGGACCAGATCAACATTGAAACAAAGAATAAAACTGTGAGATTTATTGGTGAGCTTACCAAGTTTAAGATGTTCTCCAAAAATGATACTCTTCACTGTTTAAAGGTTGGTGTTGTGATAGTCCTGTACTCCTGTGTATGCTGATAATGTATCCCCATCCTATTCCACTTCACTTACCTGCTGCTGATGTTGTCTGAATTCATTACATGGGATGTTTTAAACCCTGGTGTCTGTGGCTACTGTGTATGAGGAGACTTTTATAGCTGCCACAGAAGTTAGAACAGTTTTACCTGTTCTAATGGGAGGAATATAGTAAAATAAGCTACATTTGGACGTAACCAAACTGCTAATCATTTTCTTTGTTAATATGGCAGACATTGCTACTTATTAATCTGCTGTACATTGCAGAACTTTCATTATGTTGATTTCAGTTAATGATTTTGTGGAGAATATAACGGTACGGGAGAGGGACTGGAGGCAAAAAGTATTTCAGTGATGCAAGGAGAAGCTTTTATGCCATTTTAGCAGGTGCTTTTGTTTGTTGAGGAACAAAACATCTTTGGAAAGCATTAATCTCTAGGCCCATCATTTTACTTTGCCTGCATGATAAACATTCAAACTTTGTTGTCAAATCACAAATTAAAAATAGGTTTTAAAAAATAAAAGTGCCTTTAATAAAGGGTGCTTGAGACTCATAGCTTAAGATCACTTTCTGTGTGAAAAGTTTCTATTGATTGACTCGTTAGATATCAAAGCTGAATTCCTAAAAAATCATAATCACAATTTCACTTCTCTTGTGTATAAAATGCTGTAAAATGCAAAGCTGTATTAATTGTAGTTATTGCTTAACTTAAAACAGTGCAGTTGGGTGTGCTCTGAGGTTACTGTGCCCTTCTGCAGTTTTATTGGGTAGTTTGGGTGGGGTTTTTATGCCAGTCTTTCAAAGCATCCTGTTCTTCTGAAGCCTGAATTTGGGGTCCATAGGCTGCTCTTTTAAGAATTTAAAAATGAGATTAATCTTTTGAATGTTCATAGAATGGTTTGGGCTAGACAGGACCTTAAAGATCATCTGGTTCCAACCCTGTGCCTTGGGCAGGGACACCTTCCTCCTAGACCTGGTTGCTCAGAGCTCCATCCAACCTGGCCTTGAGCACTTCCAGGAACGGGGCATCCACAACTCCTTAGGGCAACCTGTGCCAGGGCCTCACCAGTCCTAACATCTGATCAGTGAAATCCATTTGCATTTATTCTGTAAAGAATTTAGAACACCGTCATACTGTCCAGTCTGGTAGATATTATTTAATGTTTTCTGCAGCTGAAAAAGATATTTAACAAGCTGTGCTTTTATGTAAATACATACCAGATGCTTCTGTCAGACTTCTCTCATCACCATATTGAAATGGCGTGTACCTTGCTGGAAACCTGTGGAAGATTCCTCTTCAGATCACCAGAATCTCACTTAAGAACTAGTGTTCTTTTGGTAAGAGAAAACTTGTTGTCTTATGGGGGAGGATGTCATGTCCTGATTTAAAGCAATTACTTCTTTTTGAAACTATTCTCGAGAACTCCAGTTGACCTCAAAATCTCTTCATGACTTGAAAGAAAATGTAAAAAAAGGAATTAAATTTCTGAAGTAAAAAGCTCTTGCTTTTGAACTATTAGTAATTCAGAGATAGCACAAACCCAGAGGATGAGGTTGAAAGAATATTGTAGCTGTACCTGAACATACCTCAAACACTGTTTGAGGGGAAAAATAGCAGTGAGTGGAGCCAGACATGATTTCAACTGGAGGTGAAGACATTTGTATAAGAGGTGATTTCTATGCCCTGTATAATGATCTGGGGTTCTAAATGTGAAGAAAAAGTTTATGAAGACACTAAGGGAAGCAGTGTTAGAAAGAGAGATTGGGAATTAAAGTAAGATTAGAATTGGGATCTGTAAGTCTGGGGAAATACTGGCAAAGACTTAAAAATGTCAAGAACTGAATAATGTATTTACTAACTTGAGAGACAATCCTAAAACTCTGTGTCCAAGGTAAGAGAGCAAGTCAGACATAGTTGAAGAAGACCTTCAAAGATAGGTTCATTTTCTCTTACACCAGTAGTGTCTCTTCTCATGCTATAGTTAATGGAGAAGCAGTTGCATACTTGGGTATATTGTTGTACAATTTCTTTTCCACAAAATACTGGCTTTTTTCTGAACCTCTTTGAGTGTCAGAACATCTGTTGAGGTGGTACAATTGGCTCTTGCTTTTTGTAGCAGTATACTTTGTATCTTGAAAGGTATGAATCTCAATTTTCTAAAAGTTTGCCAGCTGATGTGTTGTATTGTGAAATATATTCCTTTCCATAACCAAGTATTTTTCCCCTAAAAACACTGTTCCGTTATCTTTAAAAGACATTTTACTCATTGCTATCACTTTTTGGTAGTTAATAAAAATTTTAGAAATCAGGAAAAATGAAATACTTTTACCAGAGCTGGTTTTTGTAACCAACTGCTTTTAGTGTTATGCACTACAAAAATGCTGATTGTTAGCTGGATTGCTGGAATCTGCTGGATGAATGCTAAACATGGCTTAACTGTGAAGTGTGAGACAAATCAAACACTGTTTGAATTACTGAGGCTTAAAGCCTCACAAGGTTTTGGATAAGTAGTCTTTTCTTATGCATTGAGGAACCAGGAGAAGGTGGAAGTTGGGAAATAAGTTCAGAAAATCTATGTATTAAGATGTAAAATAGGCTGAATAGGTTTATATTCTGCATCCATCTCAATAGCTGCATTTTCTAACATTCCCCTAAAAAACATACAGAGATTAATTTTGACTTAAATAGTCTTATACAAGTTGAATCATAGTCTTATGGTACAGGTTGGTGTGAACTGTGGAAAAGATTTCTCCCAAAGCAAGCTGATTACAATCTTGTGGTAAAAATCTACGCAATTGTAAAGCTGATCTACTCAGTGACTCTTATGGGTAGAATTAAGGCCTGTTGATCCTCTAAATAATTATTGGTCTTAATCTTTACTGCTGATGATGTATTTTGTAATAAGATTCCAAATGGCTGCATGTCTGCTATTAAAGACAATGTTGCTTTGTCCTGGTGTGGAAGAAAGTCATAGTTAAGAATGGATTTTAAAAGTAATTAGGGAAAATTAATTATTGAGAAGTCAAGTGTTCTGTAAGAGCATCGCAAATTTAGTGGCACTAAGTAACCTTTTCTAGAGAAACATACAGTGATCATATCCTGGTTTTGTGGAACTACTTCATGTTTTGCAAATTATTTAGAGATTCTTCTTTTATTAGGACAATGTTTATTTGTGGTAATTGTCTTCTGGGCAAATCTTTCAAATTCAGTGTCCTTTATGTAATTTGAAATACTAATGTAAAACTAGATTGGCTTTAGGGTTGGTCTGTTGATAAATGAATTATTTGAATTGGAGCTTTGAAAGGAAGATCAGCTTCATCTTAATCTATGTTTATGTAACACAGTCATGTTAAAATGTTCAATTCTTGTATTATGCTGTTGTGGTCTTGCTAAAAGAATATTTGAAATTTTGGTATTAAAAGCCTCTTGATGCATTTTCAACCATTTAACTTAGACAATTGTCTTAAGCTTTAGGGCCAGATCACTTGTGCTGGTAAACACACAGAACTTAAGTAGCACGATGGCTTCCTTCTTGGTGTGACTCCTTTCATAGGTGGTGTTGAAACTGGGAGATGTTGTTTGTACAGGCAGAGGCTGTGGCAAAATGAATGCAGTTCATGTAGAACTGTGTTAATTCACTATAGCAATAATGTGCTTCAGGAAATTAAAAATTTTCATTTTGAGCTGTTGGAACAAGTAGCAGGGCAGAGCACTGTAGGTAGTGAAGGGAAGGAGGAGCTGAACAGTTTCAGTATCTCACTATAATCTGATGTTTAAATGTCAGTCATGCTGAAATGCTTTCCTAAATTAGAGTTTTCATGATGCTTAGGTTTTGATTAATTACTTGGTTTTTTTTTCCTTAACGGTCACCAGATTTTCTTTTGAAATGATTCTGCAGTATATGCTATGTGCAGAGAGATTTTGTTACTCACCAAGAAGAAAAACCCAAACAGTTTTAATATTTCAACCTGGATACTTTGATGTTGTTCGTGGTCTGTTTTTATCAAAGGAAAAACAGAAACCTAATCTTCAAATGTAGTGCTTTACCTGTGTAGTTCGTCATTTTAGCCTAGTAAAATGAAGAGCCAAAGTAGTTGATGAGCTTAAAGCACTTTGGACCTCAGGTCTTGCTTTTTTCTTCTGAATTGTGACAAGGTTTTTGTTACTGCAAACAGTGTGATGTTATGATTTCTCTTTCCTGCCTGTCCATCTCATGCCTTAGCTGAAAAAGGACTGGAACAGTTTCTTGAAATGCTGAAGATTTTTAATAGACTAGAGATTAAGACTAATACAATCCACTTACAGTTAGAATACACACTCAGGACTGCTCAAACCCCAGTAAATTACAGTGATGTTGAGACTTCAGGTAGTGCATATTGTCTCTTCTGGGAAGAAACATTTCAATTATAAACTATTATTTACAGCATAATGTACAACTTTTTATAACTAGAAAACATACAAATTACGTAGGTTTAGGGGTTTTTAAATGTTACTTGCAAACTTTTCTGCCATTTTCTCTGTTCTGCTTCACTTTGGCCCACTTAATTTTTCAGTTTATAGTATAGCTACCTTTAAGGTAGCAAAGGTGTATTTTCTCCTGATCTGCCTAAAAAAGGTGAAAAATTTTCAAAGGTAACATTAACATATATGTCATGGGAAGGTTTTGGAATTTTCTACTCTAAGTGGTTTTTCCCCACATAAAACAATTTATGTACTCAGTTGTTAAGTGCTGTGCATCTGTTAGGTGCCTGTGGGAAAATGTACTGCTACTGACAGAAATTTCCCATTTGGAAAGGAACAGTCTCAGGGAATCAAAGGAAAGACCATTTGTGTTGTGGAAAAGGTTAAGAATGAAATGCCTTATGGTTGGTGTCAGGTGGAGACCTTCCTGGTGATAGATGACTCAAATCCAGGAAGAAAATGACATTATTTGTTGGGTTACTATGTTACACAAGGCTACTCTTCCCCATTGAATTAGCTGAAACTCAAAGTTAAGGAGCTGTTTGAGTACGTTGACATTTCAGTTGAACTGAATCACTGCCTTGTAAAAGAAATTTTAAATTTTTCAAGTTTAGTGGAAAGGCCACCAGCATGAAAAATGCTACTTCCTCACCAATAATCAAAGGAGGTTTAAACTCTTGGTTGGTTTCCTGGACTGCATGAATGGATGTACTAATGTGGGGGTGGATGAAACAGTATTTACATGTTAATTTTGTTTATCTGTTTGAAGTTGTAAATTACTGTGTAGCCAACCTCTAATAATAAATAATGTAAATAATGAAGTGAAATAATGAAGTAAAATGATGAAGTAAATAATGAAGTAAAATAATGAAGTAAATAATGAAGTTTAAACAAGTCCAGTTTCCTGATGAACCACCATAGAGTGATTTAGAATAGATAGGATCATATAAAGTACGTAAAAATTTAATGCAACTTACAGAATTACACCTATGTAGATAAATACACAGTTGCATATTAAAAAGTATTTAATAATGGAATTAAGCTCATCCTCAACTGTAAAAATCAGCAGCTTAGAACTTCTATTTTAGTTCTTGTACAGAATTTTTAGATAAAAGAAATTTTTAAACCCCACAAAATAAACCTTAGCTTACATATCTAAAATGAAGTATGGAGAAAAGATTGTATTAAGTGAGGAAAAGCAGGACAATCCTGACAATTAAGCACAGTAATTAGTGTTGACTCTTACTTGTCTAATTTTTCCTGAAACATTACTTTATGGTAGATACTGTTTTTCTTGCAGTTGATTCTGCTTGGGTAAACAGCAGCAATGGAGCATGGAATAAGGAAAATTCTGTTGTCTAAACCTTTGGAAATTCATACAAAACCTCTCTAAAGTTACATGCTGATGTAAAAAGTAGATTGCCAGTCTTACGATGATTCAATGTGTTTGTGCCAAGACATCAGTATTTCAGCTACTTTATAAACTCTAGTTAAATAATGTTTTAAGCATAGTTGCTAGTAATCTTACCAGCCATTTATCTGAACAGTAGCACTAAGATTTTGAGTTAAATTTTAAATACTTTTCTGAAACCTTTTTTACCACAGGTGAACCATTATAAAAATAGGGATCATAAAGAAAAATGACCATGGAAAGAGCAACACAGAACCATATACATGTACTTTGTCCTTTTTTCTCCCTACCCAAGCTTTTAACTTAGTTTTCCGCAACCTTTCATATTTACTGTATCCCAAATGTAACTCTAAAAGCCTTTGGCTTGAAAATGTAGTATGTCAGCATCTCTGACTGGTTATTTGCATTTGTTTCCAGGAACAAATGATGAGGAAAAAACAAGCAATGCATCTTGATGCACGCTATGTTACAATGGTAGAAAATGCCTATTACTACTGTAATCCCCCTCCAGCTGAAAAAACTGTGAAGAAAAAACGTCCTCCCTTGCAGGAATATATCCGTAAGCTTCTTTACAAGGATCTCTCCAAGGTCACCACAGAGAAGGTAAATCCTTTCAAAACCTTTAATACAGCTTTTACTGAAAATGGTGTAGTAGTAACTTTGGAAAAGGTTTGGGGAGGGTTATGTTTTCTTCAGTTGCAAGGAAGAGGGATCATTTTTGTATCCATGATTAAGATGGATAATTTCTTTCATTGAAACACATAGAAGCTCCAGTTGTGGACCTGTGTTCTCAATGGCATCAAGTGCTGAACAAAGGGAAAATGAGATGAGAATCATTGTGTTTTGTACATTGTGATGGGAGAGTAAGAGAAAAAAGCCTTCAGTTAAATACTGACTGTAAGAGCAAATAAATTACAGAACAGCCTTGGACAGCTTGGTTAGTAGCTTGAAGACAGCAGCTGGGTTATGTACATAAAGTCTTCCATAGCCACTGCAGGTCTGGAGGATGCCTGGAAGGGAGAACGAGGTTGTTTTGCAGGTGCTTACAGGGATTTCATCCCAACCAGGAGACATGGGGGATGACAGGGAGCATCTTGATATTTTACCTGCTAAAATGTGAAGCTTGTCTTAAAATTTGATTTAGGTCCTGAGACAGATGCGCAAGCTACCTTGGCAGGATGCAGAAGTTAAGGACTATGTTATATGCTGTATGATCAACATCTGGAATGTGAAATATAATAGTATTCACTGTGTAGCCAACCTCTTAGCAGGGTTGGTCCTTTACCAGGAAGATGTTGGAATTCATGTTGTGGATGGAGTGCTAGAGGATATTCGACTAGGAATGGAGGTAAACAACCAGTATTCTTGCTAAGCTATATTCACCTACTTATGTTGAAAGGAAAACTAAAATAATCTTGCCCAAAGAAAGGAATCCTTGGATTCTCTTTTTTTTATGATGACCTTCTACCTCAATTATTTGCTTTGTTGAGGTTTATTTAAATTAATAGAATAACCCCACCAAAAAAAGCCCCAACAAAACCAAACTAGCAACATTACTTAAGACAATTGTTTTGCCTTCGTTATCACAGTAAGGGCATAGAGTTTATTCTTTCACAGTCTAGACAGATCTATACAACTTCAAGTAACTTTGGAGACCAGTCCATATTTTAATAGATACTGTAGTTTCATGAATTCTCTGATGAAAAGTCGTCCTAGATTTAAGGTGGAGTGTATGCTAAATGTATTGGAACTTAAATACTAGTTAACTGGCTTTCATAACTAATTTTTAATGTCTACTTTCGTGTAATGTATGTAGCCATAAATAACCATCTTTTATTATAAGAAATTCTATCCATTTTTTTCATGCACCTTTTTTCTTTGTAAAAGGTTTGTTGGGTTTGAGTCTTTTAATGTGCTATTGTGTCTGCATGATAGAGTGAATTTTCTTGTTCTGTTTTGATAAAGGTTAATCAACCAAAGTTTAACCAACGGCGGATCAGCAGTGCCAAGTTTTTGGGGGAGCTTTACAATTATCGAATGGTGGAGTCGGCTGTAATATTTAGAACTCTGTATTCCTTCACCTCGTTTGGTGTGAACCCTGATGGCAGTCCTAGTCCGCTGGACCCTCCAGAACATCTTTTCAGAATCAGACTTGTCTGTACTATCCTCGATACCTGTGGGCAGTATTTTGACAGAGGATCCAGCAAACGAAAACTTGATTGCTTCCTTGTATATTTTCAGGTATTCTAAATCTTATACAGATGGGTAGAATTCTTTAGCAAGCTAATGTAAGTCAGTCTGGTACATATTTCTCTCATTGTTCTCTAGCACTATACTTTTAAGAATCTTGTCTGTCTGGTAGCAGTTTTATTTTCAAGTGATGTGTATTTTGAGTTATACCAAAATGATCAGGAGGCTCTCAGTGCTCACACTGCTGGTTTGCTCAGCTGGAGAAGATTATTTAGGTTGCTCTCCTCAGCTAACAGTTTTTGTAAAGAAAGAGAAGTCAGATACTTCTCAGGCATGCACAGTAAAAGGATGAGAGGTAATGGGCACAAGTTGAAGCAAAGAAAGTTCTGACTCAATAGATGTAATGAAGTGGGGAAAAGATTTCCTAATGAATGTTTAAACACTGAAATGAGGAATTCCAGACTTGCTGATTTAATTTCTTTTTCTTTCTGCTTTTCTGTATAATTTATACTAAAACGAAGGGATTAAAAGATAAAAATTAAGGTGATAACAACTTATTTCAAACTTTAAGGAATCAAATCCCTCATCTGTATGCAAGGTGTAAAATGATGTTTTGAAGTATAGTATCTCAGAATGGTTTGGGTTGGAAGAGACCTCAAGAATCACCTTGTTCAAACCCCCTGCCATGGGCAGGGACACCTCCCACTAGACCAGGTCGGTCACAGTAAATGCAAAAATAAATGTTTTGGCAAAGACATCATTACATTTATGTTACACCTAGTAATTTCAGCAGGCCTTCCTCTTGAGCATGTCACCTTTTAAGTAAGATTCTGTCCTCGTACTTCGTTTTCAGATGCAATTTTTGCAGCACCTTATTTCTCAAGTTCTACTGTTAGGTTCACTTAAAATCAGCATTTATTTTTTACAATATTACTGTAAGAGGTGAATTTGTTATAAAGCAAACTGGATAAGTCACTTGAAGCTGGCTGCAGTCTAAAGATTTTTTTTTGGTGATGTTTCACCCCCTTTTCTCCATTATATGCCTTCAGGGGAATTAATTTTCTTGAAAATATATGGGGGAGAGAATTGGAAGCTGACTGGTTACTTTCTTGCCAGGGTTTTTTTTTTTCAGTCTTCGTACTTGTAACAGTAGTTGCGATAGAAGGAGCATATTCCTAATGTTTGTGATATCCAGTGTTATCAAACAGTTTTTAGTGATACAAGAACATCTAATTAGTTGCATGAAATAGGGGACGAGTGATGTGAAATCTTTTGCATTTTCTACTGTACAAATGTGACATTTTTAACTTCATAGCTTGAATGGGGTATAAACATCTGTGCATGTAATTGACTTGAATATTTTGTATTCTAGCGGTATGTGTGGTGGAAAAAAAGTCTGGATGTTTGGACGAAAGACCACCCTTTTCCTATAGACATAGACTATATGATCAGTGATACACTGGAACTGCTGAGACCAAAGATAAAACTCTGCAATTCTCTGGAAGAAGCTGTCAGACAGGTGCAAGACTTGGAACGAGAATTCTTAATAAAATTGGGTAAGAAAATGTGCAAGGGAAGTTAAGTATTTTTTACAATTCCTGTAGTTCTTAAAATTGTCTTTTTATGATGGTAGCAGGTAAGTATTGTTATTGTTACGATTATTTTATTCTCATGATAGAAATATTTTTGTAACTTCTTTGCATGTTTCAAATCACCATAGATATCACACAGAATCTCCATAACTGAATTACTGGATGTTATAAAATATACTCAATTTGAATACTCTTAATATAGTAGTATTTGGAGAGCACAAGTGTGTATGTGTGTGTATTAATTTAGGGAGTCACATGGTGCAAATGATGAGGAAGAAAACTATTAATTTAATCAGAAAAATATAGGAAGCACACTAATTTCAACAGAAAACAGTTGGGCTGGCAGCACAGCTCAGTTGAAAATATACTGATTAGTGAGTATCTAAAACTGTTATCATCCTATTAACCTTTAAACTTCTTGTACATATCCGTTCTTAGAAAATATTGGCTACTACCATGCTTGTTACTTTTTAAATGGAATTGTTTTTTAATCTTCCATTTTTATTTGAAAACAAGCTTGTTCATTAAAAGATTTTATATGTAAATTTTAGACTTTTAAAGTGTTAATTAAAGCCTTAATAGCACTTCATCTACTTGGACAAATTCAATTTTTGAGAATAATCCTTTAATTCAATGGGATGAATGGGTCTCATAGCCACGTAGAATGTTGCAACTTCTGCTTTAGGGGGAACTTTTTTTTTTAATATGCTGTTAATTGGCATGCCTTGAAATTGCCTATGTAGTAACTGAAAAGCAGATTAGAATTCCCCTATGGTATGATCTAAATTCATGGCTGTCATGTTCTCAAAATGATAACCAGGAAGAAATATACAAGTAGTTATATAAGCTGTAATATTCTTTTGAAAGATACTCAGCACTTCCTACAAATAATAGGAGCTTCACAAAGCTTTACACTAATGGCTGAGTGCAGTTGGTGTAATGTCAAAGAAGGAGTGATAACCTGCATAGTAACTGTGTTGACTCCTCAGTACATTCCTAGAAAAATTAGTGACTTAGAAGGCTGACATCAGCAATACTCTGGAGGGATTAAGTGGCTTTGTAAATTAATGAAAGGAAAAAAGAATGAATGAGAACAATAGTGTATGCTGGAAGTTTGGGGCTTTTGCATTGGATGCCTTAAATATTGCAATAGTCCTTCTCTAAAAACAGATCTTTTTTTTTTTCCTGAATCAGAACCATGCTCAGTTCTTAAAAACATTCTGATTGGAATCTATATCTAAGAGTGGACACTGAAACACTGAAAAAAGCTAAAACTTATTTTTCACTTCTGTAGAAATGGTACAAATAATGGTATTACATTGAAGGATGCCTTGCTGAAAGAAAGGAGATACTTATGTTTGATATTTTACACACAGAGTAAACTAAAACATCTTGAGGGGCAGAAGTCAAGCAGGTCAGGAAGAGAAACTGCAAGATGAACTAAAACCACAGTTTAAGAATTGTCAATCCTGTTGGCAAGGAGGATGAGTACACTATGTAATGCTTTTGGAAGAGACTTTGCTTTCCCAGAGACTTCATAAAGGCACCTACATCCTCATAGGTTCAAGTGCAGTCTCAGAGCATTAGGAGAGATCATAAAGCTTTATTACAGACTGAGAAAACTGTTGTTTCGAAACTGTTAGTTGACAGTAGTGGGAAGTACTGCAGAGAAGACTGCAGGGGCTTCATGTCTCTGGGTTCTGCTGGTTTTGTAAAGTCTCTGTAGTTTGGGCTCAGATTTTGGTATGTGTTTCAGTAGGGTCCACATTCACTTTGAGGATGTTCTGAGGCAGTTTGCACAGCTTCTTCTGTTTTCTGGGAGATATTAAACATTCTCTCTAATGTTTTCCTCCTTTTCTGACAGGACATTATTACCCTTTATGACTAAGTTAACTGTATAGGAAGTGTTTCATTCAGAAGTCAAATATTATGACCAATGGGAAGTTTCAGTGCTCAGTAACAATGGACTTTTAAAGTGATCTTCCACATATAACTCGAGTGGTTATATGTTTTCTGATGTTCTAAGTCTTTATCTTTTTCCAAATTTCAGGAATTGTGAATGACAAAGATTCCAAAGATTCCATTACGGAAGGAGAGAATCTGGAGGAGGATGAAGAAGAGGAGGAAGGTGGAGCAGAGACAGAGGAACAATCTGGAAATGAAAGTGAAGTAAATGAGCCAGAAGAAGAGGTGAACTTAATCATTTACCTTGCTTAGTGTAAAAGAAGTGATTTTGATTGCTTGTTACTTTCTGAAGCCCTTCTGAGTCCTAGAGTGGGTGAAATGTGGGTGTGCACAACCCAGTCAGTACTGTGAGGATATTCCCATCCCAGTTCTGTGTGTGTGGAAAGCTGAGTGTCTGAGGCTTATTCCTTATTTTGGCAGAAACTTGAACCTGACAACTTTGCTCAGTGTATGTGCTGCTTCTCAACAAAAAGATACCTTCAGCTTTTGGCGTGAAAAAAAACCACTTTCAGATGACTTTCTTTATCTGCTGTAGAAGCAAATGTATTGACTAAATGTCAAAGCAGTCATTAGGAAAAATAACAGGTGTTCGGGGTATTGCCTATGCAATATGAATAAATAAAAGATTTATGGAGCATAAAAACCTTCCTTGTTTACTGTACTAATAATATTTTGAATCAAAAATGGTGGAGCCAATAAAAAAAACCACAAGTACATAGAAATTCTGACTTGTCACTGTGACACAGCAAAGTTGACATGATAATGGTATTGTTACAGAAAATGAGTTCATCAAGGAAATAGGGAGCAGTTTTTCTCCATATGCTTAGGCTGGTTGATTTACTAATAAACTTTCTTTCAATGTAGGTCTCTCAGCATTAAAGGTCCTGAAGTTTGGCTGGGTTTGTGCTTTCACCCATAAATTAGTACCAATAGAATCATAAACAGTTGTGGGGTGGAGAGGGCACCTCTCGAGATCTTTGTATTTCCCTTCTTTGACCTTCATGAGTTCTTGCCAATCCATTCTTCCAGCTTGTGGAGTTCCCTCTGAGTGGCAACACAACCATCTGGTTTATCAGCCACTACTCCATTCTCTGCTGTACATTTCTGAAATTAGCAGGTAAAGCTGAGTGAGTTCAAACCGAAACATTAAATGAAAAACATAACAAACAAATTTACCAAGACTGAACTGAACAAGTTTGGATGGGAAGAGTTTAGAAAAGGTGCAGAAAATGTTTGAGAAACCAGCTGTCCTTCTTGTTTTAAAATAGTCAACAGTTATAAATTGAATATTTCAGGAGGGCTCTGACAATGAGGAAGAAGAGGGTGAAGAAGAGGAGGAAGAAAACACAGATTATCTTACAGACTCCAATAAGGAAAATGAAACCGATGAGGAGAATACAGTATGTATTGAGCTGGAGATAAGTGAATTGAATTTGCATCTTTGGTTTTCTTTACTGAATGTTTTTTGCCAATGCTGCTCATAACATATCTGGGAAAATACAGCAAGGACACTTACTGTTGTTCTTTCAAATACATTTTATAGCTTATTTTCATGTTTGCAAACTTTGGTTATTACCTTTTCAAAATATGTATGCTGTCAATTTTACTACAACATGTTTTCACAAGACTGTGAGCTTTCACAGGTAGCTAGACTGGAAAATACTTTGTAAATGATGGTTTTGCAATGCCAGCAATAGTAGCAAACTGATAGGATACAAAAAGGTAAACTAATTACCCTCCACTGGCTCTCAGAACAGAAAAACATACAAGATAAAAAGTGCAAAAGTCCTAAAATAAGAATTTAGGATTGACAGATTACAACATTTGCAGCTGAAGAACTCATCTTGTTGACCCTGAATTGCATTGCATAGTAAGGAAATAATGAACATAATAGAACAATGTGTGGAGTACTGACTTCAGACAGTTTTGTTGTCATGTTGTGCTTTCCAAATACTTGAAAGGTAGTCTTTGTCTTGAAAATACCATCTAACTTTATGGATTTAGTGGAAAATTGAGTTAAAATAGGTGTGTTAAGGATAGAGACTTTTATTTGTATTGTTGCCACATTGTGAATGTGTCCATGCACCTGCACACACACACACACACACACACACGAGTGTGTGACCATATTATGAGTGACCATAAATCGGGAAATATGCCTTTCAAGAAAATAATTAAGGCTGAAAACTTCTTTCTTGAACAATTTGGTTTTATAAACCTTTTGATTGTGTATGATACAGAAGCAATAAGGATATTTGCCACTTATTTCTAGACTGAATATTCATATTTCTGAAACTAATGTAATGGACGATTTTTTCCCATTGCAATAGGAAGTAATGATTAAAGGAGGAGGACTGAAGCATGTCCCTTGTGCAGAGGATGAGGACTTCATTCAGGCCTTGGATAAAATGATGCTGGAAAATCTTCAGGTAAAAATAGTTATTTTCTTAATTTAATGTACAGCTAACTGTAGTTGATTTTTTTCTTAAAGTAAGTAAGTGATTAATGGTTAGCTTACCATACTGAAGGAATGAAGATTTTTTTTTCTTTGTTTTGACCTCTTCTCTGCAACTGACGTTTGGCTTTTGGTAAAATAGCTGTTAATTGTATTGTTTGTCCAGTGAATATGTGACATACTGACATATCTTTTACAGAATGAGTAATAACTGCAGCAGATACTGTGCAACACTTCTGACTTTATCTTAGGCTTTAATAGGCTTAAAATGCAGATACATTTAAATTTACATAACCTTTTAGTACCTTTTTTTTTTTCAGTCACATCTGGTAAATATTTAAGTATTGAGTATAGCAAGCCTTGTGTAATAAATATATTAATAAGATGTATCAAAAATATCGTGAACTAAGAATGGGCATTCCACAGTGTGTCTCATCAGGTCTCTAGATTTCTTTACCTAAGAGATTGCCCTGTAACTTTCTTCTTCACAAGCAAGGAAAACCAAAGGAAAATATAATAAAGCCTAATAAACGTATTTATATATTGCTTCATTTTCCTGGAAGGTTAAACCTTTTCTCAGTCGTGAAAATCATAATGTTGCCAGCCTGACTGACTGTGTCAGCATCTGGTCGTTTATAGAATTCACTTTTTTTTAACAGCAACGGAGTGGTGAATCTGTTAAAGTGCATCAGTTGGATGTTGCTATTCCTCTGCATCTCAAAAGTCAGCTGAAGAAGGGTCCCCCACTTGGAGGTGGGGAAGGAGAGTCAGAGTCTGGGGACACAATGCCATTTGTCATGTTAACAAGAAAAGGCAACAAACAGCAGGTAAGAGTTTATGTAAGGTATAGATACTGTTTAAAAAAATAAAGGCCTTTCGCTTCAAAAAAAGTAACACAGAAATTTTTATTTCTTCTTTCATTTCTCGAAATCGGATACAGGCAACTTCATTTTGACAAGTAGAAAATACCATGTATCATTTCTTGGAATTCTTAGTAGAAAATTATTGTAGAAAAATTCTATGGTCAGATTATACCATTACTATTTACATCTGGTGATTATACCAGTAGGACAGTGGTATGTCTTGCATGTATTTTAGATATAGCTGTGGAAGATGAAGAGATGTGGTTGGTGGACTGCCACTGAACATTGAAAGGAGTAGAAAGAAAAAGGAATATTCCAGAATCTTTAGGATTCTACATGTTTTTCTGAAAACACTTTCAGCTTCAAATCAAGATATATGGTCATTGCTAAATTCCATTTCCTAAGTAACTGCCACTTGGCTGAATTTATTCAACTTGCCAAAAAAAAAAAAAAGTCATTATCTCTGAAGATACTTCTAGGGGACTATTCCAGAATGCACTGAGTGAATCTCTTGCAGGAACATAAATGGAAATCGGGTTGATAAAAGAAACTAACTCCTTGCCTCATGCAGCTAAGCTGTATGTTAGTCTTGGCTCTTTTCTCCAGTGTATGTTTGAATTTTCCTAGCTCAGCAAATCCATAGTACACAAATCTTTACCTAACGCATTTCACATGTATTTCTCGTCATGGTTTAGGTCTTCTAAAGAAACCTTTTCATTTTGGTTGTATAATATGATGATGAAAATAAATTGCTCTGAATTTATATGGAAAGCATACCCAAGGAATTGTTTCATGCCATGCATCTGAGCCTTTCAAGTGTTTAGATCCATGTCACTACTTGGTTTTTACATTTGTTACCTAAATTGTGACAGTAGTGTAGCAGTTGAGGTGTATAAACCTGAAATAGGTTCTTTCTCTTCCATCATATGAAACACATTTCAAAAATCCATGTAGGAGGTGGTTTTTCTGTTTTCCTGGAATTTGAATGTGGTATACAAAGTTCTACAAAAGCTTTGAGTGCGAGATTTTTAACTGTGGTCGTTGGTCTGAGAAGGGCTTTAAGAGAACTCCATTTAAAAAAAAATGTTGTTTAGCTTTTTCAGGATAATTTACTAGGAGTATCTGTAGTTACAAGGAATTTTGGGATCTTCATATTCTATGTAAAGGGGAAAATATTGCAAACATGTGACTTAAAAAGAAAGCAGAACTTGTTCAGGAGTTTTCCCTGCTCCTCCCCCAATATTTGGTTTTGGGAGTAGGCTCTTCCTGCCAAAACTCCTCTCAGTGTTTCTAGAAATGTAGAAAACAGTTGCTTTATAGACTTCTTCAGTTCTTGAGTTAATGAAAGGCTTCTTTGTCCGTAGTTCTGTATTCAGAAAAAAAAAGTGTTTTAGTACAGAGTTTTAATAGAAAAATAAGCAGGAAAGAAGAGGTGTAGTTGAAAAGAAAATAATTATTTCTTCTTACGGTGCTTTATTTCAAATCTGCATGAGCAGAGCGTGCACAGAGTTTTGAAGTGCTGGATGCATACTTCACTGTTAAGGTATAGCTGTAAGTTTTCAGCTTTTAAAAACAGTCAAAAGAAGATTGCAGTGGCCTGGGAGGCTGTAAGTAAATTCATCTGCACAGTCACCAGAGTGATAAATGACATCAGCCTAATTACTTGTTCTGCTAGTAATGGTTTTGGTCTCTGTTCTTCGTCAGTGGTGCTGCTGAAACAAGCAATGTTAGAAAAAAGGATCATGCTGTGCTTCCTTCCCAAGGGTAACATTTGGTAGTGGAGGTCCAGTTGCCAAATACTCCGTTCATGTGTCAGTGTCCACCCAGCTTTTAGTGCAGCATTGACAAGTAGTTTTTTTGAAGTAATACAAGAACAACTGACTGGTATTTACCAGCTGCATATACCCAGATTAACGGTTATTGCAGGCTGATAGTGACAAGGACACCATATTTTATCCTCAAAACTTAGAAAACTAGTAGCAGTAGAACCTAACATGATTATTTGAAATTAAGATGATGGCATTGTGATTTATCCATAAGCCATGAGAGAGCAAGGGGAAATAATGTTGTCATCATAAGGGATCAGAGTTCAGCTCTATATAATACCATTTAGTGTTTCTGAACCAAGAAGTTTTATGCCAGGTAGGTGTGAACTAAAATGCGGTATAGACAGTAAAAAGAACGTCAAGAAATTTGGTTACTACCTAAGACAAAAGATTTCCTTCCCTTTGAAAGATTTTTAGCAAGGCTCCATAAAAGAATGATAATATCCATGGGATTGTCAAATCTCTCCCTGAATGTGAAATTCTTTATCTTGTTTATATCTTCATATCTTTATCTCATGGCATTTTTATAAAATCTGTAGTGTAGTCTTCTGAATAATCATTTTTGATCTTCCTTCAGTTTGACACCTTTAAAGTGAAATTCTCTGTCCTGCCCCCATCTCAGAGATTTAATAAGAGGTTTTTGATAATCCTCTTCACTATTTGCAAATCGGAAATGTTTCAGTTGCTCAGTAATCATCATATCCTGTAGTAATTGTCATCAGTGACTTGATTTCAGGTGGCAGCTGATTGCCTTCAGATAGTGACTCAGTGGTGTTTTGTTAATTGCCAGGCTGTTGTTTTTCTGTATCTGTTTCTCTCATTTACACCTTTCTATAGTTCAGTTCTCTATTTCTACTTCAAGCATCCTGTCTGAGAACATCAATCCCATTAAGCTGATAAATCCACAGAACAGAGAAAATATAAAGGGCATATTAAAATGGATGAGAAGCTTAATGGTGAAGCTTAGGAATGATTTTTATCATGAAATGCTACTAATGGATTAGTTATTTGTGTAGTTTACGTAAAGTTCATTTGATGATATCTGGGAACACGCTCAGCCTGCTCAGCAATAAGTAACCAGAGCTTACTTTGCTCTTGGAATTTCAACTTTCATTTCTATTCTTCGCTGCACAACTTAATAACAAGCTCATATTTATATTCAATGTAATATGCTATTACCCTCACTGCCAGCCACAAAAAATCTCATCTAAATCTATGTTGTATTTGGTAGGGCTTAGGGATTTACTGTACCCAGGTCTTTCTCGGGTCTTTGCAAGAGTCTGATGTAATTGTTTCAAACACAATATATTTTCAAATGCTTCATGTGAATACTTCGAGTCTTCTCACACTCATCACTCTGCTGCTAGTGGGGCATTACTCTCTGAGATACCTTGAGCTTGTTTAGGGATTATTGCATTAAATACTAACCACAGGTGGTGAGGATTTTGCTTTTACTCTAAACCTTCTCAACAGAGGTTTTGATAATTTCTCTCTCTCTGCAGCTTTTGGCAGTGTAACAGAAAAGAACACTTAGGAATTTACTTTTATTTCTTCGGAAATAGATCTCCCATGATGAAAACAAGCAGCAGGATTCAGAGTAGTTCATGGAATATTGAGATTGATTATCCTTAAATGCATTACCCTTCTTTTGGCACAGAAATACTTATTTCTAGTGGACGTGGAGCTGAAGGAGGAAGTGAGATTATTCTAAATGTTTGCAAACTTTAGCATTAAGGGTTTTCTGAGAACTGTTATTTCAGTTGGGGATAAGATTAAGAATTATTTCTCTGTTCTGGAACAATTGTAAAAAAAAAATTGTAGCAGCTTGGATTTTCTGAGTCTGGGGAGAAAGAAACGCCTTCCCTACACCTTCCTGAAAATACCAACTGGATTTCCAGAGAGAGGGTACTTCTGCCAAGCTTACCTGGTGTACCTTATGGCAAATCAGATAATGGATTGAATGTGTGGTGGGCACATTTGAGTATGGGGGAGGAGGAAGAGGTCCCTCTGATACCATGGTTGTCTCCAGACTAATAAGAAGCACTGGGGAGCCAGAATTATTCTTAAAAAGAAAAGTACTGGCCAAGGAATGCCAGGGAATGCCTGGAATGCTTGAAATGTTTCTCCTCTGTTATCACAAGGCATACTACTAGAAATTCTGCTCAGGGGGCTTCATCTCTTTGAAAGGAAGAGACCTGAAGGAGGGAGATGCAGCTTTCTGAGCCAGCTGTGGTGCTTTTATCTCAAGACCAGTGCAATTATCTGTGGGCATATCAGCTGGTATGAAAATAGGAAATAAAGCATAAGGCTATGCCTTCCTAGAGAAAGTCAGTTTTGTTCCCATGAATACTGTGTGTAATAGGTTTTGGCCTCAGCCTTTTTTTTGTGTGTTCTCTGTGTCTTTAGCAGGTCTTGCATTTTCTCATGCTGTTTTAGGTGAAAATGAGCTTAAAACCAAACCAACAAAAAATACATTTCACAGAAACTTCTGTAGAAAGTATCTCATTGAAATAACCAAGAAATAACCATAGCATTTCTGCGTTTTGGACTGTTTTGTATGGGTTGGGGTTTTTTCTTTGATGGCCACTTAAAAACTTATTTTCATTTGCAGTTTAAGATCCTAAATGTACCGATGTCTTCCCAACTTGCTGCGAACCATTGGAACCAACAGCAAGCGGAACAGGAGGAGAGAATGAGGATGAAAAAGCTCACTTTGGATATCAACGAACGGCAGGAACAAGAGGACTATCAGGGTAAGAAAATCACCATGTATTTAATTTTTATTTTCAGGGGAGCCTTTGTGAATCTGCAGAAAGTATTATTTGTGATGATTAGCAGCTGAAGTTCTAAATATTGATTTACAGTACTTATGGGAAACCTGTATTTTGGTTCTAGTCAGTCATTGTTTCCTCCTTGGTCTTTATACTTGAAGAAGTTTTTGTAGCTGTTCCATGAAAGGGAATTTTCAAGTGGGTCTCAAATTGCAGCATTTCCATTTATTTTGGGAAAGGGGAAGAACTGAGATTGTTCTTTTAAAATTAAGGCAATACAAAATCAATCTGATATTTACTGCAAGACAGTTGAGTTGGATGCAAAGTGAATTCTGTGCCATTTAAACTCTGCTTTTAAGCTATTAATAGGTGTTTTAGATATTCATAGTATTTAGACTCTTCATTAGTCTTGCTGAGACTCGCAAGTCCTGAGGTAACCTTCACCAGAGAATTACAAAATGTTACCTCAGCTTCATACTGTAAAGGTTCTAGGAGTCCTCAAATCTGAAGCATAAGCATGTATTAACAAAATGAAGGTTTCATATGGGTTACATGGTTAATTTGGTTTCTTAAGACATGCAAGTCAGGCATTTGGGAACCTGGACAGATTGAAGCAAACAGTTAATACAGCAGATCATACAGTCTGCAAACAGGTGCACTTGATGTGTTTAGTTGTTGGGTGGTTTGTTTTCCAGTGTGGTTTTTTTCAGATTCAACTTCCCGTGGTTACTCAGATAGTAAACAAAGCCAGCCCAATAAAACTGATGTGTTATGTTACTGTTTCCATTTAACATCTCAAAAGTTTTTGCTCTGTTTTTTTTTTTTTGTAAAGATGTTGTAGTCTGGTGCTAATCACAGTGTAAGTAGTTAATTAGCAGGAAATCTCATTTAAGGTATTTAGTGAAAGGTCATTGTTCATCAAGAAGTGGGAAATAATTAAATTAAAGCAGTTCTAATTTAAAAACACTATGGAATCCAGTACTTCTTGCAGAACTTTGATAGTACCAGAACTAAACCTGTCATTGTAAAAAGAAGTATCTTCCAAAGTGAGTGTCTGCAGAGCTCTGAAATGGTAACAACAATATATTCATAGTGTTAAGCATGGTAATTAGCTCAGGAACTTTTCTAAGACACTCTGCTCTTATAAAGCCCACTTGTGAAAAAGGAAGAGAAAGAGTAGACTCTAGAATCAGACATTTTAGGGCTTGTCGCAGACTTTTTGCTGGTTTTTCCTCATTAGATACTTCTGATATTTTACTTGTCAAGGCAATAGGGTTTTATGCCCTGTTGTATGACTGTTGATATCTATAAAATGAAGCTGTTTAATCTAGGATTTTATTGTGAGCAATTGTGCTTTTTATCCAGAAAAGGATCACACTGATTCATTTCTATTGGACAAAATCAGACAACCAATACCAACTGACAAATGGTAATAGGCATTTTTTAAAAATTATTTTCTCATAGATTTTTATTTAGTTGCTGTGTATAAAATGTTAATACAGGAAGGAAGTCAACACAAAAGAAAAAGGGTTTTCCGTAATTGACATCCCTTTTTAAAGCATCTGTTGATGCATCTTATTAGCCTGTGTAATATACAGAGTAAAACCAAACTAAGAAGGACCTTTTAATCAGGCTAAATTAAACAGGCCAAATTACATTTGCCTTTGGAACAATTTTTTATTTAGATTCTGTGCAGTTGATTGTTATTTTTGAAGAGTCATCGTGTCTGTGACGAGTTGGTACCTACCCATTGAATGGAAGTGTTGCGTTTAAATTTCTGTTTCAAGCTTTGAAGTTACCGAGGGAGGAAGAATTTTCAATTTCTGGAAGAATGCCTCAGGGTTGTCCCAATGTTTGCACATATACTTCTTGTTCTTTTCATCTGCACAGGGTAGCTAATAGATGGAAATTCACCAATGTACTTCAAAGTAGTATCAGATAATGATTTAATGTTTCAGCAAAGTTTATTATATTACAAACATTTTTTAATTTAAAGAACTATTAGGAACTTGGTTGGCTCTCTAGTTTAGATTGGTACTTTTCTGTGCAGATTATTTTTTTTTCCTCACTAAAAAACCAGGGAGGTTTGGTGATGTGCCTTCAGCCTAGAAAACACACTGTGGTCCCCTGCTATCTCTGCCTTCTCTTACCTTTTCTAGTACTGAACTGCCCAGTCCACTATTTCACCTCCCATGTGGAAAACAGAAGCGGCAGATGTGCACGTACTTGTTCATTTGCTGCTCACACCTGGCTGGCCGGGTACCCTAATCTGGTTTTCCTCCTGGTTCTCCTCATTGCCCCCAGACATCCCTTCCTGGCACATGGGATGGTTGGGAAGGATGATGTTTCATGATGTTTACAAACATGGACTGTCAGTGTGTTCAGTGGCTTCCTTTGCCAGGTGCTGAATGGGGAGGGCACAGAAGGTGAATACAAGGGTCATTCAGTGTTGACACAGATATTGTTTATTAAATCAGTCACAGTTTTCCAGTTTCTCCAAGACTGGGTGGATAACTTTACTGAAAGCTTCACCTGCATTTTGTAAATGGTGAGGGAAACTCGTTAGAGTCTCTAGTTTGGCCCCACTGAGTGCACTGGAAGTTTGTGTGTAGCAGGTGATGGGTGTGTGTCTCCAATGAGATTACCAGAGATTAGAGAACCAGACAGAGCAGACTTTCAAACATAATCTGTTTAACAGCTTATTCCACTTTTCCCCTTCATTTATCCCATCTGTCTGTTTGCTGAGTAATGTAGATCCTTGCTCAGGTGGACTGTCAGGAATACTTTCCATTAGATGAATTAACAGATTGGCAGAGGTTACCTGGCAGTTCCTGTGATGTATCTGTAATTATATTGGCTACTTAATAACCATTAATTTAGCCTGGTAAAGAGACTTTTTTTATCATTTAAAAAATGAAATGAAATTTTAGAAATTAAGTTCTACCAAATGTCAAAATACAATACTATCCTAGCTTAAATTGCCCAAAAGTTGGCTGTCCAGGGCTAAACCGGGTAGAGGGCTACTTTCTGCACCCACCAAATTATTCCTACTGCTGATAAACTGAAAAACTCCATCCATGGGACAGCTGGTGCAATGTAGGTCAGCTGAGTCACCTTCTTCAGGTGCTTGTCTTCCCTGGAAAAGGATCCAATTATGCCAAGCTTAGACTTAAATACCTGACTGGCAATGCCTAATTTTAGGACAGGTTTCTTGCTGAGTCTTTAATTGGCAGCAGCATTGTCCAGTTGTTACTGTTCCAGGGAGGTTTAATGTATGAGGCCCCTCATACTGCTGTGAGTCTTTGTTCCTGATCATTGGTGGAGAAAGCGATGGCTGATGTGTTTAGAAAGAAAAGGTCACAGGCCCTTTCTTGAGCATCTGTGATGAAAACCATTGCTGGAAGTTCCTTCTGCAGGAACATCTGGAAATGAAAGTTCATGTTGTGGGGTAGCTTGGGTTTATCGAAGCTGTCGATGCAATTTAATAACTTTTCGTAATTAACTTTTTTGGAATAACTTGAGGAGTGTTAACTCTTATAACAAAGTGTAAGTATAAATGGCAGTGAAATGTGCTTGTGTCCTGTGTAAAATTGTGCACAGAAAATGTATTTAACGTTTTTCTATTTAATTTTCTTCTGCCTGAAATCCAGAAATGTTGCAGTCCCTGGCACAGCGTCCAGCTCCAGCAAATACTAATCGTGAGCGTCGGCCTCGTTACCAGCATCCGAAGGGAGCACCTAATGCAGATCTAATCTTTAAAACCGGTGGGAGGTAGGACAATCTTCCTTTAAATGTGGTAATTCTGGTTCTAGGCAAGTAATTACCTTCATAATTGAAACAGATAATGATCTCTGTAGTGAGTGCATTGGGCAGCCGTTTCCATTCTAAAGAATTCTCTTAAAACCAGTGTTTTGTGCTTCTAACACAGTGTCTGTACCTCCTTGACAGTTTGGAAGCCAAAAGATTATTTTTCAGTTGTGAAATGGCTGGCAGAATCTGAGCCTCTTTTTGTAGGGGAAATGATGCAAGTCTGCTTTTCTCTATGAGAGGGGGAGAGGATTTTTTTTTTTTTTGTATCTGCAGAAATTCCCATTGTGCTCTTTCTGTGGTGAATTTGACAGCTATTCCTCTGTATTTGATGCTCTGAATGGAAAGTAAATACAACAAAGGTGGGGAAGGGGAAGGAGAACTTTCAATTTATGGTGTGCAGGAGCATACCAAAACCAGCATTAACATGAAAAGAGTCATTCCAGATTGCTTAATAGTTGTTCTGAAGCTTTAGTAAGTGTCTTTTCTCACTCAGAGTAAATAAACCATTAAATTAGCCCTGTTGCACACATTTGAATAGACAGAGTTTCGGGTGAAATGCAGACTTGCTTTCATGTTTCTCTTTCTTTGCAAGCTCATTTTGAAGGTGGATTGATAGGAGCAGCAACTGGGAAGGGACAGTTTACCTCCTAATGGGTCTGTCTGTAAACTGCAAATAACTTGAAGTAATGTACTATTTCTGTGTTCCAGTAGCATTTCCATCTTCTCCATGGTACATATTTATGATCATTTGATAACGTCCTGATGATCACTCACTCCACTGAGACCTCATACAGACACTGCTTGTCCAAAAAAAATCTTTTTTTAAAAAGATTGCAGTTCAAAATAAATGTTTTTTAAAAATGAACCAGATGTAACTCAATAAAATGAGCAGTGCTTTCCATTTAGCTTTTTCATATCACTGTGACCTAATGCTGTTTTAGGAATACAAAGTGTTCAGTTAAACTGAATTGCCACAATACTTGCAGGTGTTTCATAAATAGCTGCAGCCTTCTGTTCTTTCAGGCATGAGCTGCGTGCTGCAGTTATTCTTTAAATACAGCAGCCAGACCAGTAGATGTGATATCTGTAGATTTCTTTTAAATTATTTTCTTTAGAAAACGTTTTTTATTCAGATGTTGTAGGGAAAATATCATTTAGGATTCCTCTGTGAAGTAGGTCAGATATTGTCCAGCAAACACTTTGAGTAGTGTTTGCTTATTCAAGTGCCATGCACTTGCAGTTCTGATGTAGTTTGGTATGATGGAGTTTACTCTTTGTTCCTTTTAATCCATAAGCTCCTTGGAACAGAGACCAGGAAGTTTGTTTGAGCAGGTATATTTTCTTTGTTGTGTACTGCAGTGCTCTGCCTGGCAGTGATGCATCGGTTGAGGCATCTCAGCCTGCAGTAAGGGAACAGTACTTTTCCCAACTCCATTTATTTATTGGAGACTGTGGGTCCACCAATGGCTTCCCACTAGCACAGATTGTCTGTTGCCTACATTTTTAGAGCCTCTGATTTATAGAATATATTGAAAATTGTCTTCTGACTTTAAAGGTTGCACTGCAGTCTCTGCGCAGACCCCCCTCATGCTTTGTTAAAAAGTTACCCTGTGGATTCTGAGGATACTGGAGGATCTCGCTGAGAGCAGATAGGAACTGAGCTGTTAATTTTAGTACCTGTTTAGAGAAGGTTTCACATTCCTACCTTGTAGAACCAATGTGTGCAACACAGATGTTATTGCTTCCTTAAGTACACTCTGTTGTGTTGTTGCTGCTTCTTTGTACATGAGCACAACTGAAATGGTATTTTCTTGAAAAATAACTCAAACTTACTGGAAATAATAGTTTGCTGCTTTCTTTAAGGTATGCAGCTTTTTATTTTAAAGTTCTTGAGTTTAGGGATAATCTGAGCAAATAAATCTCCCGGTTGATTCCACCGTCATGTACAGTGTGACAGGTTCTGATAGCTGAGGTAGGGATGAGGCCTTTTTTGCATTTCAGGTAGTGTTAAGAGCATAGAAATTGATTTGTTGTTTTTACCTTTGCTTTTGTGTTGCTAAACATGCCCTAAGCAGTGTGTTTTGAACACCTTTTAGGAAGTTAAATCCAAATCTACCTATTGTAACAGTTAATTTCAGAAATTAATGAAGGCAGCATTGGATTCTTCCATATATTTTTGGCCTTGATCACTAAGCAAATTAGCCCTCCCTATATTTTTAAAAAAAGATAAATCTCTTGGAGTTTTTACTTTATTTCTCCTCTCTTAATGTCCTTGTTCTGTTCTAAAGTAAAAGCAGTGAGATTTACAGGATTTGTCAGATTTCTTATTATTTAGTATGTTCAAGATGCTGGATCAAAAATTGGAGTTTATTCCTGTTTGTTTGGAATTGCCTGCTTGTATTGCCTCAGGTTTTCAGACCCGCTAATCCTGTGAGGAGGAGATTCTTTCTGGGACTCATACATTTAAGGCTGACTGGCCTTAAAGATAATTTCCTGTGATTCCATTAAAAGTACGGTTCCTTGATTTGCTTTGGCAGAACTGGGAAGAAAACCATTTTCTCTCTTGCCTCCAGTTCTGTAGCGTTTGTGTGTTAAGAGAGACCTTTGGCTCTCAGGCTATTAAACTGCTACCTTCAGGAAACACAAAATTTACTGAAGTAATTTTTTTGGGTGACGGGATTATCATAAAAATAGACTTATACAGTTATGAACAGCTTCTTAAAAAATAAAGTGGTTTTCCTTTGTTTCAGATGATTGAGATCCATTAAATGGCTTGGTTTTAAAAGTGAAATGAAAATAACCACATTATATAAAATCTATTTAAAAACACTGATTATCAAGAAAGTCAAGTTTTCCCTGTAATTGTTTCTTCTGTTGAGAAGTGGGGCCTTACCAAGGATTTTATCTTGTTAAACCTCTCCTTATTAAAAACAGTAACCTCAAAATTTGTTGCTGTTTTGAAAGTATAGTAAAGAAGGTGGTGCCTGTGTCCAAAGTTCCCCTGGGGATGCATGTACAGGCTGGCAAACCAAATCATATTCAAGTTAAATGGTGATTTTAGGTCTCCTGTTTACATCTTATTCTTATTTCTCTTTAACCCATTTAATAAAGAAAAATGAAGCATAATGGTAATAACAGGATGCGGGGATTTTATTAGCTAAATATTCTCATCATAAAGAGTATTGCATTAATGCTGAAAAATCAGAGTTTGGATAATAAGGAGAAATGTGAATTTAACATGATTTCCTGTTTCAGCTACTGGACCAACGTAATTCATACATCACCTGTCATGAAGCTGATGCATTGCCAATACTGTTCTATGAAGCTTTAAATTCACTTCTTACTGACATGAGCCTTTCAAACACAGCTAAGAAATTCCAACCTCCCTTTTCAGATGTTTCATGGAAGGAGAGCAAAGGGAGGAATATGGGAGGGGGGGCTCCAAATCCTGCAGCTGCTTCTGGTGGACTGCACTGGAGCTGAACCAGAAAGAGTAAGAAAAGCCTCAGGTGCTTGCCTTGGCAGAATGGTGCTTGTTGAGCTCTGCAAGCTGGGTGTGAGTCTAACCCAGACAACAAAGTTGAGAGACACCTGATCAGAGTTCAGTTTAAGAGGGAATGGAAAGCAAAATTGTGTTTATTAGCCGTGCTCAATTAGAAAGACTCCTGTGTTTAAAAAAGTTCTTTCAATATAAATAATAACAACTACCTACCAAACCCCCTGCAGCTTTGTGGCCCTCTGGAAACCAACTACCAATCCCCAAAACACCTCCCTGCTCCCAACCCACTCTGCACACTGACTTTGATTTCAGTTTGTCAGAGCATTTTATTTTTGGATAGATGAGAATATAAAATAACTTGCAGAAGTTAAGATTCTCTTACTTAGGTGAGTCCAGCTTTTGTGGTTTATTTGAATTTGTGATGTTCACAGTATGGAATGTGATAAGTCAGATTTGATAGGTTTTTAATGGATACTTTGGTGGTTTCTGTTTCTCATTTGTGGTTTTGGGTGATTAGGGGAGAGAGAGAGAACAAAGAGCGTCGAAGCTGAGATTAGTTGAAAAAAGCAAAGCAGGGAGTGAGTTGGGAGAGGAGGTGTTTGGAGGCAAAAGTTTGTGAGGAGATTTTTGAAGAAAGGAAGCACTGAAGAAATGCAGTGTGTGTTGGATTGGAGGACATGAGGGGATTAGGGACAAGTGTGAAATCCAACTTCAAAGGTCTCAAATGTCAAGAAATAAAATTATTTTTGTGATCTTGTGATGTCAGCAATGTGCAGAAAGGAGTTGATTATTGATATTCTCCTGGGCACTTCTCAGTTTAAGCTGTAATGTTGTCTTGCTGACTGAGCTCTCCCAGCTTCACCTGTGCCATGGATCTGTGATTATTTCATAGCCTGTGGTGTGATGTTTGTGTGTTTTCATGGCTTCCAGTCTTCTACTCCAGCTCTGGTTTGTTGCAGATGTTCTGTGTATTTCCCAGTCACAGGTAGGCAGTGTTAATGTTAAGCAGTGGTGTGAGAAGCTGACTGTATGAATTTCATACAAATTAATAACTGTGTCAGTGGCAGGAAGGGGAGTGTGGGAGGAGACTGCAAAGAATTTATTCATTTTATAATGGAGCTCAAGATGATTTTAATCTGATCCATGTACTGAGTTTGACCTTGCTGAATACAGGTTTGGATCAAGTTTACTAGTTTGGATGCAAGTGCGAAATACCTGGTTTGGAAAAAACTACTACTGCTATTTTTGGCAGCAGCACGTTGCTGTAATCCCCTGAAACAGGGATCTGCCACCAGCGTGCCCTGGTAGCTGCTGGTTTGAGTGAGAGTCATTTCGACCAAGTTGGAGACATGCAGCCAGTCACAGCCTTTTTCCTTCCCTCCCCATCAGCAGTAGAATTATTTTTTAAGGGGAGATGGAGAGGTAAAAGCATGATCCTGCAATTCAGTGATGTCTCTCCTTGGTTGTAACATTCTGCAAGAGAGATGTCAGTCTACTAAATAAATAAAAATTTAAGTTCCTTTCTATTGAAAGCACATAGCCAGTGCTCCTGATGAGTGTGCCACAGAGAATTGGAATATTACATTTTATGACACTTAAAAGGTGGTTGAAACCAAATAATAGAAGCAATGCTGCAGTGACTTCCAGTGATGCATCAGCTCGGACTTCCTGGCAAAAATACACAGCGTTTTTAAATAAACAAATACTGGATGTTGGAACAAAGCAACACATACAAAATTAGTGTGAAAGCTTCATCTGGTACAAGAGATGCAGAAGTTACTATGTCCAGTTAACATATCTGTAACATTTTTCTTGCAAGATCTTCAGTAAAAACCAGGTTTAGATGAAATGACTGTTCAGCAAACACTGGAGGTTTATGCACTGATGTAAAGAAACATGAACTGTTGTGTTTACATGATGAAAAACCTGGGTGTGCAGCCCTGGAGCTTTCTTGGAATTGTAAGCGTTGCAGTTTTATTTTTTTGTGTATTATTAATTTTATTTTGCAGCCTAAATCAGCTGAAAATGAGCCCAGATACAGTAACAGCAGTTGTGCTGAAGTTAGTGACACCGGGGTAGCCTTACTGCTGCATTGCCCATGTCTTGTTGAATCCCCTGCTGACAAACTGGTGTCATTCTTCAATGCATTTGTATGCTCTTAAGAGAATTAAATGTGACTTTTTGTGGGGAGGGATGTGTTTCATGAACAAGGGATGGTGGAAGATTTTAATGCACCTGTCGACTCTTTAAAAAAGGTTCTAACCAATAATTTACCTGTAGAAAGCCCTTTGTAACATTTTTGCAGAACTTGTAAGCATTAGGAAAGTGCACAGAAAGATGAAAACTATTTACAATAACTCTTTTTTTCAACAAATTCACAGCTCAGCTGTGTGCTTCAATAGTTCAGCATCTCATCTGGGATGATAAGGTGCAGATTATCCCCCTGCTTTTGTCTAGTGTGGCCTTTTGAAACGTTTGTGCAGGAAACAGAAATATGTAACTTTCTGTTAGAGGGTAAAAGAGTATCAGAATGAGTGGCAGCTGCTTTCGGGGGCGCTCACCCGCAGAGTTCTGGGCACCTCAGGCTGAACTGATGCCTCTCTCCGCTCTTCCCGCAGGAGACGTTGATCCAGCCGCCAGTGTCATTTCATTAGGTCCTGTATCTCTGGTGTTGTGGAGTCCTCCAGCGATTAAACGAGAGCAGTGGACACATCTCAGCATGTCAGTCTAGAGCGTTCAGAACCGAAACCTGGGACAGGCTGGGGCCGTGGGGCACGAAGAGCAGCCTCCCCTCTCCCTCCCCACCCCCCCCAAAAAAAAGCTTTTTGTTATGGGAACCGTGTTGAGGGTTAATCTTCTCATAGGAGCAGAAGCAAACGAGCGAGATGGGGAACTTGACCTGTGAGCAGCTCGGTGAGAGCTGGGAGCAGCCTGGAGTTCAGACGATGACACTGGAACGGGAAAGGCCTTTGGCAGCACAGCGTGCAGGGAAACAAAGCTCTGAACTCGCCGCAAGTTACGTTGTCTCCGACTCGAGCACTTGGTGTTGGAAGGATGTTCTTTGGGGGCTGCAAATCTACAGTAGAAAAACATAGAGCAAATGGCAAAATCCAGAAGAAAACCTTGCCAAGTAGGATAACTTCTCAAACACTCCTTAGCGAGGACGTTCTTGGTTAAGGAAGAGCCTTTTGCTGCCAGATGTGCCAGAAAGGGGGTGGGGAGGGGTGAAAAAACTGAAGAGCCAAGGAGGCAAAATGTCTGTTAAGGTTTAAAATAGAAAGTGAAGTTGATGAACACGGGGTGTTGACTTGTACTGCTTGGAACAGCCTGACACCAGCCTAAGGACAGGGATATAGTTGAACCCATTGTATGTATCATTGAAAACCAAAATGTGCCAGTCAGCATAACAGGAGGATGGCAAGGAATGGATCCAAATATATTGTTGATCTTCATGGGTTGATAAGCCTCTGTGTCTATTGAAACAAACAAAAAGTTTAAAAAAAAAAAGATTTAAGTCTGGAAACAAGTAGAATTTTTATTTTTTTCTAAGTAGAAATGAGGTTTCTTGGTCTGTTTCTGACAATCTGTTATTTATTAGTGTAGGATTTTGTTTGCTTTCAGGTAGAGGTAGTTCATTGAGTTAAGGAGCCCATCTGTATGTTACTACTAATTCTTTTTTCTAGCTCTTTTAAAATCCTTTTTACCACTGGTTTTGGTTTCTGCATGTAGGAAGAGAGACTTGTAAAATTGTAACATTTCATACAGAAATGCCGCCCGATCTTCACCAGCTTCAGAAATCTGACCTTTGCCAATGCTGCAATAAAGTGTTGTAATTTAGAGTCGGTGTCTGCCTCTTGACATTCAGCTTCTTCTTTGGAAATGATGTTTTGAAGGGTTTGTGGTGCATTGTGGGCTGTAGCTTGGACAGGAATCCCAGGTCTTTGGTTCAAGTCTTACGTAATTTTTTTCATATCATTTTCTTTCCACATGAAATTCATAGGTATGTTTATTAATCACGTTTGTGACTCCAAGCTCCTCCAGGAATGTCTGCTACATTCTCCTACACCAACGTGACCATATCCACAGGTCAGATGTAATTTCCACTTCCCCAAAGAACAATGCCTACCAATTCCTAATAGCAAATTAAGCATCTAATTGTGGTTCAGGCTAGAGTCAGCTTCCTTTTCTCAACATGCTGCTTAGTTTGAAAAGCATTTAATTTATCCAGATTGAGTAACTGCATAAAAATAAAACATTAGCTGTGTTTCGTATGTGTCAATCCAATGCCTTGGATGGAATTGGGATCAATGTAAATGTCTTTATAAAATTATTTGCTAAAAATAGTTTAGGGTCAGCTGAGGATTTTCCTGACTTCAGGCTGAAATCAAAAAACAGTTCAGTGAAACCTTTTGAATTTCAGTCTTAAAATTAATTATTCTAATGTGCCGAATAAAAACCTCAAAGATCGTTGTGAGTGAAGTAATCAGGGTTGAATGTACAGGGACAAACTTTTTAGCAGGGCCTGTTGCAGTAGGACAAGGGCTGATGATTGTAAACTAGAAGAGTTAAATTAGGCTTAAATGAGATATAAGGAAGAAAATTTTTACAGTGAGGGTGATGAGACACTGGCACAGATTTCCCAGAGAGGTGGTGGATGCCCCGTCCCTGGAAATGTGCAAGATTTCAACCTGATGTATTTGAAGCTGTCCCTTCTCATTGCAGGAGTGTTGAACTGGGTGACTTTTAGAAGTCCCTTCCCTTCCAAGCCAAAACATTCCATGATATACAGAAAAAACCCTGGTTTGCATCCTCTTTATTCTTTGCCCCTCCCATGTGCTGACCCCACACCTCATGGTGTGGCTGGATGCTGGTCCAGCTTCTTGCACAGCAGTTTCACCACCTGATCCACGTGCAGGTTCTTGCTGCAGGGGTTGCATGGCTCCCTCTCATGTCTTTAGAGCCCTTTGCCTTCCCTTAGAGGCTGTTTAATTAAACGTGCTGGGTGTGCAGCCTGGGACTGATACAGGAATGGAGGAGTAGCCTCTGTTTTGGTCAGTGTCTGTTACCTATGAATAGTGCTGCTTTATCCAGATAACAGAATGTTTATTTTAATTAATGAAATTATGTTTAATGTCATTGCTTCTCTTTCCCTGCAGTGCAGTGACCCACGTGTGTGTCAGGTCACTGGGGAAGTCATCCCAAATTCAACCTGTGGCACTGTTGGATGGGGCAGAGGATGTTCCCTGAGGACCCTTTCTCATGGGATGCTGTTGGAGGTGCCCTTGCAAAGAGCATTTCTGCAGCAGTGTTCCTGAGCCTGCAAGGAGTTAAGTCTAGGAAAACATATGTAGATGAAGGAGAAACTGTTTCATGTCCTTGATTACATAAAAGATTTCTGTTACCATTTTGTGGAAAGAATTTGGGCTAAAGTCAGGCCCTGGCATTTGGAGTTGTCATCACTGATGTGAGGCTGCTCGAGCTGACAGACAAAGTGTGCTGTAGGTTTGTGCTCAATAATCGTGCCTCAGTTTTTGATGGTAACTTCTCTTCCCCATCTCTCAAGCCTCTAAAGCTTAAGGCAGGGACTTGGGGGAATGAAGTCCTTCCTGTCACAGGAGACAGGTTTGTGACCACCTGAGGAACCTGAATGTGCCTGAATCCCTGTAGCCCAACAAGATGGGTCTGAGGCCATCCCAGGCTCCTGTGAGGGGGCTCTGAGCAACCTGGTCTGGTGGAAGAGGTCCCTGCCCATGGCAGGGGGTGGAACTGGATGAGCTTGAAGGTCCCTTCCAACTCAAACCATTCCATGATTTATGGTGCATCACTTGACAGCCTCTTGGAGCTGAGGTGCTGTGTTGGCCCTTGCTCTGGGATGGAGCCAGGGTGGCTGGGAAGCTCCGAAATTGGAATTTGACCCAGGAATATCAGTAGTCACAGGCAACACCCTGAACTCCAGCTGGCGCTCTCGGGCACCTTTCTGTACCCGCAATGATGTAATGTGATAAAAGACAAAAAGGTATAAATCTTTTTTGTGAGTTGCTGAGTTTGCAGACTTGCTGTAATCTCAACTTCCCAGGCCTTCAGCATAAGAAATGTGTTGGGCTGTTTCTGTTACGTAGATACAAATACAAAGCACATCGATGCACGTGTGCCACAGCACACACAGTATTATGTATATTCAGGCTTAGAAAACCCCCCCTATTGTGGAGTCTGCCTGCTTTCCTCAAGCTCTCAGCATTTTCCCTTTGGCTGTTCTGGCAGAGCAGTCCCCGTGTGCTTGGCAGGGCAGCAGGATGAGCTGTGAGGAGCTGCCACGTCTGGCTGGGGTGCTTTGCTGACGGTGTTGTCTCTTTGCTTCACATGGAGCGTGTCTGACTGCAGTAAATGCAGAGCTGAGCAGAAGTGGGGAACAGCCCTGGGTGGGCATTCCCAGCCCAGCAGATCCATGTGGGACCTGCATTGGCTGGCAGGACCACGGAGGGTCAGGAGGTATCACTGAAGGTGGAAAAATGAAAAAGTGAGTTAGAAAATGAATTACTGTTGTCCCCCAAAATGGTGCTGTAGTGTTTGGACTGCATGTCCTTGCCAGGTGAGTGAATATTTTCAAAATCAATCCATCAGTTATGATGCCAGGAGCCTGCTGTTGCCCCCTTGATAAATACATCAATTTTTTTCTCATTTTTTCCCGTCTTTGAGCTTCATCACCAATTTGCTCCCCGCTGAGGTTTTCCTCAACCATGCACTGTTCTGCCCTGCTGAAGGTGCTCCGCTGAGGTGACACTTTGCTGTCTCTTCTCAGAACTCCACTATAAATAGGGTTTTTTCCAGCTACTCCTAAGGAAATCCCAGTGTACTGTGAGTAGGAAACTATTTGAGCAGGAATCAAACAAATGAGCAAATGTCAAAATATTTACTTGCATTGTTTGAACTATAAACTTTGCTTTTAAGTTATTACTGTCGGGGTGTGATTGTGCCCTTAAAACACTTGGTGTTTATGATCCTTGTTAGAATAGCAGACTGTTCTGTAAAAAAGCCTCTCTCCCTCCCTCCCTCCTTCCTTCCCTCCACTACCTGGATCCAAGCCATCAGGCAAATAAAAAAATGGTTGAGACACTCAAAAAGGAAGAAGACATTTAGCTATTGCTAATGTTTATTTGTTCTTTGATATTTACCTGCAGGAAAGAAGTTTCTGTTGTGCAGGGGATAAAGGGAAGTGATGTTTGCTTCTGGGAACAAGTCATAGTTGACAGCCCAAGAGCTTGAAAACTTTGCTGTGTTTACCCCTTAATTGTTTTGGGGGTGGTTTTTTCAAATTTTTAATTATTTATATAGATTATGTACATACTCACACACATCTATCTGTTCATGGTGAGCTAAAAATCAGAAGTTCCTTCCTGGGAAGCAAGATTTGAATGTGTCAGTGAGGCTTTCAGAACCCACCTGGAGGGAGGTTTGGGCTCGCTGCTGTATTAATCCCATAATTAAATTGCTACCAGTTGCTGGAAGTTGCCTCCCTGGAGTGATGGAAGTGAAGATAACCAAGTAGTGAGAGGGAGCTCAGAGGCAGCTTTGGCTGTTCTTATCTGTGCTCTGAGCAGCTTTTCAAGTGGTGATGGGAGCTCTGGCTTCCTCCTTGGGCTCAGGGCAGGAAGAGCCTTTTCCTGGGAGGAAGACACAGCTTCAATCCACTTCTCTCCTGGAATTCAGCTGAGCTGTTCCAGGCAGACACCAGTTCCTCATCCCTCCAGTGGCAGACTTTCTTTTCCAGTAGAAAGATGGACACAGCAGCAGGACTTACACAGTCTAACCCTCTACTGAAATGCCCAAGAGGGGTGAATAAACCAAGTTTATTATTCAGGTTGGTCCCAAATCCCACAGCCATGAAAACCAGGGGTTTATTACTGGCTGTGAGTCTTAGCTAATGTAAAATCAGAGCAGCTTCTGGGTTCAGAGAAGGCCTCACTGTTGCTGCAGGGTGACAAACTGCAGAGGCTGGCACAGAGCTGAGGAGTTTGTTACAGGATGCACCAGGAATTGCCATGCTGGGCACACAGTGCCCATTTCCTGGGCTCGAGCTTGCTGCAAAACTCATGCCATAAATAAAAATTAAACCTGATCAGGCAAACTAAAATCCATTTAGGAGGCAGGAAATGTTCCATGGTAATGAAGTTTGTGTCGTGAAGCCTGAAGACCCTGTGGAGCCTCTGCTGTTGTGCAGGGCTGGATATTGGAAGTAGAAATGTGCTGACAACTGTTTCCTAATAGATGTTTAAGTATGAAGAAATAAATCTCCCATCCTGCCACAACAGCTTGTAGGAATACTGTTTTCCTTCTGGTGTCATTCCACCCTCTGAGCATCAGTACAATGGGTGGCTTATCTTCATTAATCAGAGTATGAACAACTCCTGGCACACGTGAGTCTGAGCTTCCAGGCTGCTGGATTTTATCCTGGGTTGGCAAGGGAATGCTACTAAAGGGGCAGGTGTGGTGGTGGGAGAGGAAGGGTGATTCAGGATTACTCCATAAGCCTGGAAACCAGAAGGTCAAGCTCATCTCTGCTCTTTTTCCTTGGCTTAACGTCACTGCCCTTGTTTCCCAGCTGGGAAATGCAGCCTTTGCCCTTCCTTGTGGGAATGGATAAGCAAGCAGAGAGCAGATAAAAAAATTATACAGTTTTCTGATGCTGACAATAACAGAAGCTCAGGGAGTTAAGAGCTTCCTTTGAAATTATGGGAAAAAATGCATCATGAACATTTGAGGTGAATTCCCCAACCCTGTGAAGAAATGAGCAGTCCCATCCTAACAGAGAGCTCCGAGGCAGAATCAGAGAGGGAAGGGACTTGCACGGGAAGCCCCAGGCAGCAGTGAGAGGGGGATGCTGTGACAGCTGCCCTGGACACAAGCTGGGCTGTGCCCAGCAAGGGCTGGGGGCTCCAGGGCTCTGTGCAGCTCCATGCTGGCTCTCCAGGCTCAGGGAGGACACTCACAGGATGCTGACACAAGCTGCACTGAGCTGCTGAGCCCCTCCTGGGCTGAACAAGGCCTGGCTTAAGGACATGGGACCTCTCAAGGGTCTGTGTGGGGCTTTGGCAGGGAACGTGGAGACACTTGGAGGAAGGTGGGCACTTTCTGGGAGAGCAGGGATGTGGTTTTGTGCATCACCTCACAAAGAGAAGTGTGATGTTCAGCAGTAACCACTGAACCAGTCGTGCCCCAGCTCTGGCTGGTGTCTGGGTGAAACATCCATCGGCTGCCCCAGCCCTGGGCTCTTGGTCTGTTGGTCAGAGGCTTTTCCAGTAACTCCTGTGATCTTCCATTTGCAAAGCAGGAAAGGGAGAGGAAGGATGTCCTGGCTCCTCTGCTACAGCAGTGCCCTGGGGAGGCAGAGTCTCTGTTCAGTGGGATGAAAGGCGCTGCTGAGCTGCATTTCCCACCCCCACCTGCTCCAGGTGCCTCCGAGCTCCACACGGGGCTGATAGCAAACAAATCAGGAGAACTCTGCAATAGATAAGGTGAGACAACCCTTTCCTTCTGCCCAGTGCAGTGTTCAGTGCTCAGGTGGCTGCTGGGGCACGTGGCAGGGGCGAGTTTAGAGGGTGGTCACGGTGACGCCGCTGTGGGATCGGGGTGGACGCTGAACTGGGTGCAGCAATCACCAGGGGAGGACTAAATCCAAAATCTCTGAGACCTTGAGCAGCAGCTCAGCAGAGTCCCTGGCTGGCTGTAGCACAGGCTTTGGGAATTGGAGCTGCCCCCTGACTCAGTGGTCAAGCAAAGGATTTTATGTATTTATTTTCTTTTAAATTCAAACCTTCAACATACCTTTTTTAAAAAAAATGATGGGGAAAGAACCCCCCAAACCCAAAAAACTTTGCCCTTCAGGTGAGAAGACTGTAGCAGCTGCATTTGTTTGTGATACAGAGACACCCCTCCGGGAAGAAAATAATGTCCTGGGTAAGAGTGCCTCAGCAGCTTTGGGAACCACTCAGAATTAGTTTGTGATTCCTGGGGCTCTGTGAAACATTCATTAAAGCTCAGGGGCAGGTACAAAGACCCATGAATAAAAGAGAAATTGAAGCTGAGTCGCACCTTCAAGCCTGCCAGCTGGTTTATCTACCACTCCTCGTGCCTGCTCAGTTTAATCCCAAAGTTACTGAAGCCTCTCCTGGTGTTCTTCTTTTGGCCAGTTGGAAGTAGCAGCAGGTAGTTATGGCCCAATGGAAAATAAGCTTTCCTGGCAGTTCCCTTGAGGTAAGGACACATCTGATCATTTGATGATGTAGTCAGGGATGCACCGAGGACTTTTCAGGGAAGGCATTTCCTCATCTGGGAGGAGTCACCTCACATGGGAAGAGAAGCCCCGTTCTGGGGGAAGAAAAAATACCAAACAAAACCAAAACACACAAGACAAGGGTGTGTTCCCTTGGAAGGGTTTGGCTCCATCCAGTCTAAGGACCCTCCTTAGCTCAGAGGAAAAGGTATTTATAGTTTGGGAGTCAACGCCAGGATGAAGACTTGTCTCCCTTTGCCTCTATGGGATGCAGGACTTATCTGAAAGCAAGAGCAGGTGGAGGGCTGATGAATTAAAGGCTGCCTCTCATTGAAAAGGTTGTCAGAGTCCCTTGGGCAGCAAAACTGGAAGGCAAAGAAGTTCAGGAAGGCTGGATGTGCTTTTAAGAAGGAAATTTTAAAGCACAGGAGTAGATGATCCCATGATGCCATGATGATTTTTTGCCTTTTCTTTTATACCCCTTTTATACCTTTTTATAACTTCTATATTCTTAGTGTTTTGTTTTTTTTTTTTTAGCCTACATTCTTGGACTTGTTTGTCAAGCTAGGAGACAAAACATTTTAGAAGCTTCGTAGTTAGGGATCAGAATGCCCCAGACCCCAAGGTTCTCTCCAGAACACATTTTGTAAACTAAGATAGAACCATCCTTGGAAGGTTCCTTGGGGAGGGGGGCTCATTCTAGCCTCTCATTGGGGAATCTTTGATAGATATGCTAATTAGCAAGAGCTATAATGTTATACCAGATCTATCGTGGGTGTGCATTGTGGTGGGCATTTTGGGGCATTCCACCTGGATGTGGTGCACCTAAGGATCCTTAAAATAAATACCAAGGTAAAATCCCTTTTTCCCTTCTAACCGTGTTTGACTCTTGATTTTAAGACCAGGAAAAGGCATCTCCCACATGCCAAAAAATGTGCCAGTAGGGAAGGAGACCAGCCTGGTTGAACAGGGAGCTTTGGCTGGAACTTGAGGGGTAAAAGGAGCATATGACCTCTGGAAGAAGGGGCAGGTAACTCAGAAGGAATACAAGGGTATCAGGGTTATGTAGGGCTGAAGCTTAACTGGAACTTAATCTGGCTACTGCTGTAAAAGCCAAAAAAACGGCCAGGCCCCGGGAGTGGCGGAGAATGCTGCTGGACCCAGGTGGCATCCGGTCACTGCGGTGTCCCCCAGGGCTCAGTGCTGGGCCCCGCCCTGGTTAACGTCATTATCGATGACTTGGACTTGGTCAAGGGAGTTTGCTGGTGCCAGGGAGTTGGGTGGGAGTGTATATAAAGGTAGGTATTTATTTGAAAGGCCTTCAAAGGTACACCCTGGGGAGCCAGAGGCTACTGCCCAGATGACCCCCAAGATGGATGACAGGTCATGAGTTCTTCACACTTTTATAGGTTTGGTTCATTTGTATATCAGGGTTAATTCTCCAATTAAAGCTTCAGTTTAATGATGTAATATCCCCAAGCTTGCCCCCCCCCCACCTTTTAGAGTCTTTGGTTTACACATTTTGGGCCTAGGAGGGTCTGAGTGTCCTTGGATAGCAGGCCTGGAGAGGCTTTGTTATGTCTAACTAGCATGAGAGACAAGAAGTGAACAGGCTACAAGAAACTTTAGCGTTACACACTGGGCAGTACAGAAATTGAAAAATATGAAAGTTAAAACCTAAGGCATCACTGGCTCCCTGCTCTAAGGCCCTTTGTTTGTAGCTGTCTCCAGAGCAATCCCACTAGAGCAGGTGCTGCTGTGCCTGAGCTGTGCTTCCCTGGCTCCCACTCTGCCAGCTAAGGAAGGGCTGTGATTTTTTGTGTTGACCTACACAACACTTTGAGCTTGTGCAGCAGAGCTGTAAGTTACTCTCTGCTCAGGCCCAAACAGGACTGAAAACCTGCCCAAGTTGCTGGGTTAAACCTCCCTTCAGCCTCCAGCCTTCCCTGATCTCTCCCTGGATAACACTTTCTGAAGTTGTCTGTTCTAAAAGGAGAAACCAAAATCCTTGTGTGTGTGTGTATAAGACAGGAGTAAAAACATCAAAAGCTTCATCCCCAAGCTGCAGCCACTTGAAAGGCTGCAGGTACTGGGCAACTGAGGTTTCACCTCCAGCACAGGTGAGGCACTGGAACCTCCTTTAAGTTTCATTACAGATTGAGCCAAGTTAGATTCTCTCCCTCTGGCTCCAGGCTGGAGCTGGACACAATTACAAAGGGCCACCTGCCCTGCCCTGGCTGAGACACATAGCTGAGCCCTGAGGCAGGCCCGGAAAGCTTGGAGACAAGGCTGCTGCACCTGCTGATGCTTTTTGGCTACCAGCACATCCAGCCTCAGGGATAAAAAAGTAGCTCAAGCAAATGGGAACTACTTCTTGCTAGAGTGGTTTCTGTTCTTTCTTTTATGACACATGATGTTTGGACAAATGCTCAACACCACCTGAATACTTCTAAAGAAATCCTTCTTCAAAAGACAGAAAGGCAGCAAACACAGATGCACGTGCTCAGAAGGGATGGGTAGGAATGTTTTCTGACAGGGAACTTTGCCCTGTGCAACAAGGAAGACTTCCACACTCAGCAGGACCACCCTCACTCATGGTAACAGCCTTGGAAACAAAGATGTTATTCTTCTTTCACATATAAAATGTTCCTCTTGGAAAGGTCATTTTAATAATGCAAAACATTGTGAGAGAAGGGCTTTCGTCTAATTCAAACACTGTTCAGGATGAATTTCATTCCTGCAAGGAGCCTGATCACAGTTGCTGAAGCCCAGCAATGAGAATACACATCTCTTGTCAGACATAACCTTTTTTTTTGTCCCTCCTCCATCACCTGGCATGACAGTGTGTGGCTCACACACATCCACAGTTGCAAAATGAAAGGTTATTAAATCAATATTAGCCATTAAGAAAAAGTCGCCTCCCTCCTCCAAGAAAGAGTCAATACTACTGGGTGGCAAAGAACACAACAGCACCTCCCATCAGGCATCATTTCATTGGGTTTATTCTAGTTTAATAGGTGATTATCAGATTTGTGCAAGACAGTTACCTCTAGCACAAAGGGGAAGAAAGTAAAATCACAGCAACATATACACACAAAACAAGATACACAAAATAGAGCTAAATTTATATACAGGTTATTAGCAGCTAGACTTAACTTCATTTAGTACATGGCTTTACTCACTACAGTTTTAGGCACAGAGAAGAATTTATCTGCTATGATGAAGGGCCACAATGAATACCTCGTTCCAAGTCCTCCCTGGGCAGAAACTGCTTTACCTAATGAAGATCTAACTCTCGCTTCCCACCAGTTGAGGACATAGCCCTGCACAAAGGATGAGAGAACATGATCCAGCTAATTCAGCGTACAGCAACTTTAGATATTAAACACCTGGGGTATTTTTAAGTAGGGTGACTTTACAGAGTTATTGAACTGGACTGAATTTCAGTGAAACAGTGTCAGGGTTTTTTCCCCCCCTGTTTGCTTAGCATGGACTCTCAGCTGTAAACAACTCAAAGAAGAGCTGGCAAGAAATTATTAGATGTGGAGATTGCTTCGTACACACTTCACATTCATAATGAAGAATTTGCTTTACCAGGATTTAAAAGCACAAAGGCCATGAAACATTTAAATTTACTTATCAGGTTATGTTAATAAATTATGATGCATCATCCACATGTCGGCCTTCATTCCAGCCTGCGCTGCAGCACGTGCTTGGGTGTATTTTATGTGATCCCTTGTCTTTCTGATTTAGGACTACAGACTCAGAGCCCAGCAGAACAAGCCTGTGCTTTACTTGCAGCACACAAGCAGCCTTTTTTGTTTCAGCAGCACCTCTCACGTTTGATTATGCATGCCCAAGTGCTCTGCCAGCCCAGGAATGGCCACATATTTTAATTACTGATTGCTTATGTATAGAAAGCCTGTCACAATGAGGAACATGATCACTCACCCAGTGAAAAGGCTGAAAAGAATAACTACATAACAGAACCAGCCAGATACCATAACAACACAATTAAAAATTTAAGCAGCAAGCAGATAATTAAAAAAAAAACCCAACAAAACCAAAAAAACCCTTAACTTATGAGGCAGGTTGAGAATGACACAAAGGTTTTTCCTTCATGACAGCTTCATTTACAAGTACAGCTCAGCAAGTTTGAAATACTTTATCACAAGCACTACAAACTTGTTTATCACAGTTATGTCAGAGCTCCTCGTCAAAGGGTGTGTCAGTTTCTGGTGTAGCCACCCCTCCTCTTCTCCAAGGTTTATTGCTCAGCTACTTGGGAGAAGGAGTGGGTTGGTCAAGGCTTTAGAAAGTGCAGAGAGTAAGTCAGTTTTTCCCTTTAGAAAAAAATCCAAAACACCGAGAAATCAAACAAAGGAAATAACAACAAAAAAATTGTGAGTTTGGAGTTTGGCATTTGATTTTAAAGTGGCTATTCTTGATGCTTTCAGGCAATACAAAAAGGGAAGGAGTTTCAATGTGGAAGGGCAGCTTGCCATATTAAAAAAAAATCATACCAACACACAAATATATTTTGGGACCATCTTTACCAGCTCGTCTATTGAACAAAGGCAAAATACCACTAGCTTGGACCATTCAGGAATGATGTGCTCTTACATGCAGCTCTCCTGAAACTCCACCTGCAAGAATTTTGGCTGTAACTTCTGTTATGCATTGGCAGGGCAGAATCATGTAAGGCTGTGAACAGAGGATTATTAGGGCTGTCAAACTACAGGAAGACCAATGACAGTTTTAGAAGTAACAGAACTTATAATTTGTGTAGTACAGCTACTGTTCAAAAAGTAACAGCTCCTTCCCAGGAACCCCAACGTAAAAGACAAGACTTTTGACATATGGGTCTTGCTTTTGGTACAAAGTTAACTTGTTCCTATGGCTTCTCTGCCGTGAGATCCTCCCTGGGACAGAGCAGTTGGGGTCACAGATTGTCAGGAGACTCTTTGGCTGTCAGTGAGAAATCTGGTGCTCGGTGCATATCCTTGAGGCTTTCCTGGTGCCTTTCCCTGGACATGTGGGCTGCTCAGGCATGACCAAGAAGCAGGTGGCTGGGAAGGGAGAGGAGACTCCAGGTGCAGCAACAGAGTGAGGCACTCACCCATTCAAAGCCTGGGCTGCTCTGTCCAGGAGAAGGTTGAAGCAGAAGCCACCCTGTGCACAGTTTTGAGTTAAGTGCAGAGTGAGGGAGCAGAAGACCCCACCATTGGCAGGGAAAGAAGCCAAGCCAGATAACACAGACAACAAAAAGTCACAGAAGGATGTCACACTGTCAGAAATTTCAGCTGTGACATTATTTCGAGCTCCTACGGACAGACAGACATATGTGGGCAGGACAGACGGAGCTCTTGGTTTTGGCTTCAGAAAGAGCAAAAGCAATATTTGCCATTCAGTTTGCTATGTACAACAATACTGCACTGTACACTTCATTGATGAGATGCTGCCTGCTACAGTCCAGCATTAATTAAATAAAACTCCTCTCAGCCACAAAGAGCAACAGATGAGTATCTCTGCAGGAAGGAGAGCCAAAACCCACTGCTGTACATGACCCTACGTGGTGCCAGTCCTGGGATAAACACAAGTGGCCACTCCTCAGTGTCTAGTACCTCCCTGGCTTGCCTGAAGCAGAGAACTTTCCCTTTTTTCTTCCAATCCACTTGATCCCAATCCTGTTGGGACTGTTCTAGCACAAAGCCATGCTGTGACTTTCCCCCACTGCCACAACATTCCCATCCAAGTTACGCAGTCTCTTTCAGCAGTCCCAGTTTCCGGAGCGCCTCTCTCCTGGCTTCTTCAGTTGAGCCACGGCCGGAAAACTTCACCGTTATCCCTTGGGATCGAAATCCTGAAGGTCTAGGCAGCGAACCCGACCTCCTCCTCATGTCCAGGCTTACACCAGGTTGTTTATAATCATTACAACTCTTTTCTGTGTTCTGCTGTGCGCTGCTGACTTTGTTAGTGGCAAGAGCCACCTCTGGTTTGATTGTTACAGTTTTGCCCATAGGAAGGAAAGGGCTGGGCTCGCTTTTTAAAATCTCATGGATGTTTTGATATCCATTGGTAACAGCCTCTGCCTGCTTGGGCTGCACATCAAGCTGCTGAGTGCTTGGGGCATGGTCCACTTGGTCCTGAGCCGGCTTTCCCTTAACTAGGCCGAGTTTTGTCAGGGCTTCATAGCGTGTTTGCTCCGAGGAGAGATCCCGTAAAGAAGAACTTCTGTTACGTGACAAGAAATCGTTTTTGTGCAGCTTCTCCTCCATTTCAGCTGCCAGAAGAGCTCCCCCATTGATGTTGGCCAGCACCTGAGCCCGCCGCTCCTGGACGTTAACCGCTGCTTTGGAAATCGTCTCGCTGAATTCCTTGCCACTGACATTTGTTATGTTGATGTTGCTTGGGAACCGGTGCAGTTTGGGGGCAGGGGCAGGAGGGTGTTTGGGTGCTGTGGAATAATCACCAGTGGCTACTGGGGCTTTCTTCCTTTCGGAATTCCCTTCCTTGAGGGCACCAGGGAAGCGTGCCCGGCTCTCCGCCTGCTGCTCAGAGATCTTCTGGGCCATGATGAGAGGAGTGGGGATGGAACGGAGCAACTTTGGGTGCTGCACTGGAGGAGGGGGTGGTGGAGGAAGAGGAAGTGTCTCTGACACCACTGGTGGTGGTGCAGGGGGGTGTGGGGGAAGGTCAGCAGGTACAGCTGGCTGAGGGCTCTCGGCTCTCTGGGTAGTATCCAACACTAAGAGGCAAAGCAGCAGAGATGTCATTAAGTCTTCACACAGAGCAGAACGCAAAACCTTCTTTTAGCATAATTTCTCCCCTCTCCCTACCTTTCCAACTCAACCTCAGCCCACATAGCCAGAAGAAACTGTAACTGAACTCCCAGCAATGGCATCTCATAGGCAGTGCTATAGCTCAAATCACCATGTTTACAATGTGTCACTACCTCAGCCCTCTCTCTGCCACCCATTCAAAGTCTGCGTGTTGCTCCACTGTGCTTCAATGGCTGCTCTTTCATAAGAGTTTTGCAGTTCTTATTTTTTATTAAAACAGCCAGGAGAGGACACATTACGTCCCACTGTGTGTACTAGCTGATAGATTCATTCTCCAAACACAGAGAGAACACACTCTACAGGGTGACAAAAACAACATGCCATATGCTATCTTGTCACAAACTCACTGATAGGATCGTGTGCCTTTCAGTCCCACACAAAGTAACACTGAAAATAATCTTAAAACTATTATCTTAAAACTGCTATCTTAAAACTCTTGGAGAAAATCTTAAGAAGTCTTAGAGAAAAAGCAGAGTGTGAACAGGTTGGTGAATACTGTCTGCCTTGTTGCAATGACTGTGCACAACAGTGACAAGTCAGTCTCCAGGCAGAGGACTGAGAGAGCAGACCAAAAGCTTCATCAGATGCATGACCCCCGTGAGGGACACAGAAAAATTAGAAAAAAACTTACAGTAGCAGCAAGAATTTCAAAAACCCCAAGGCAAATTAAAATCACAGTCCTTAGAGCTCCTGATGTAGAACAAATTTATCTTGAGGTAGTAGTAAGGAAGGTACAGAATTTCTTTAGCTGTTTCTAAGGAGAACTGGAACAGGTCAGGGCTTGATCAAAGGGAAAACACACACTTGCAAGAAACACAACTACCTGGTTCTGTATCTCTGCTGGAAGGGCCTTCGTGGTCACTGCTCTCAGGTGTTGACTGTACTAAATCAATGATATCTTCAGTCTCTGAATGACTGGACACATTTTCTTCTGTTGACCTTGGGGACTGACAGTGGATGCCACTGTCACGTAGGGCCATCTCCTCCAAGTCATCTTCTAAGGCATCTATGGTTTCCTCAAAGAACATGAGAACATCCTGTTCTTCATGAGTTAAGTATTTCAAACTTTCATCATCCTGTGGGAAAAAAGAAAAAACCAGAAATATTACCACCTTCCCAAAGAGACATTTAGATATTACAATGCTAGAGGACAAAAAAAATTAAAAAAAAAATCAAAAGAGCAGCAACTGGTACTACATCATTTAGTTTAGCTAAGAAGTCTTCATTTGAGTCAGGTTCAGGGACAAGGCTTGGGGAACAACATGGGAGGGGGAAAGGGTGCACTCAGGACAGTCCCAGAAACAGGTTGATTCCCTTTTTGGTCTAGTCCAAAGTGGGACTTGGCTTCTGAAAGCAAAGCTGCAGGTGAGGAGTGTCTCTACCACCACAAAATATAAATTATCCAGTTACATGACAGATTACAAAGAAGTAATAGTTAGGAGGGAGCAGGTTTCTGAAGAATTTACCTTTGAGTTACAGAAAGGAAACCCCAAGAATAAATATGAATATATGCTCCCCAGCAGTATATGGCCTTAGGCTATTTTCTTCAGCAGGAAACAATCCTGTAGACCACAGAAGTGATAAATAATCGCTTGGATTATCCAGTCTTCATTTTCTCTGAGTCACTGCTCTTGATTAACTTGATTAACACATTATCACTATGAGAAGCTGGGCAGCGTGCATGAACTCTTTTCCCTCCACCCTGGGAAACACTCACTTTTCCAGAAGCTTGGAGGTGACAAAGAATGATTAAGAAAGGTATTGCATTAAGACAATGGATACAGGAAAGACATTTCCCAAGAGAACTGCGTAAGGTCTGGAATGTAAGTACATATTGTTGAAAAGCAAGAGAGGTTTTCCCTTTTCTGGATTGAATTTCTCCCCTGCCAAGCATATACTGGAAACTTTGCTGTCAGTAACTTAACAAGAAGCACCAAGGACACCTCATTGCACCTGCAGACAGGGTAAAAAGGCTACTTCTCAGTGGAGGTCTGGGAGAATTTAGGTAAATACATAAAGGTATGCAGTCCAAATATCCAAGAGGCAGCCACGTTCTTGCTAGGGCAGCACAACTTGCTTCAAACTCACCGTGCCTGTTTAGATCATCTTACATTAGATTAGACTAAAAAAACCTGTGTGCAGCTCTACCTGTTAACTCCTTGCACAAACAAAGCTTTTATCCCCATTCTCAGCATTAAAAATAAGAACAACGTAACTCTGTAGGAAAGTAATGCCTATAGATTAAGAAATATAATGTGCTGCATTGTACAGAGTGGCAGTTGGCTTCCAAGCACTCAGAACGTTACAGATGAGACAAGAAATGCTTTGGGGCTCTTAGCTGCCTTCTCCTGTGTGGCCAATTGAACCTTTGGTGGGTGGGAAAGATGTACAGAGGTGTGGTTATTTATAACTTAGTCTTACTATCCACAGTGTACTGTCAGAATAAGTAACTTATTCCACCTTGTAGAAAAACTGCTACAAAGGCTGAAATTTGGATGCCATTTGCCACTGCCTGTTTAAATGATGAACTTCAAAGGCTGACGTATTCCACAGCTCACATCCACCACATCAGTTTTCAAAGGCCAAGGAAAGTTTTACAGCTGCACTTGAAAAGCAAGAGACAGACAAGCCTTCCTTTTTTGTTTTTTGGGGTTTTTTTTCTTTTTTTTTTTTTTTTCCCTCAATGGATGTTGCAATCTCCTTCCTTCCCCACCCAAATACTCATAGGGCTGCTATGTCTAGTAGGCGAGAGAATGACAGGAAAGGAACCCTTGTTAGGGAGCCTTGAGCTGGAACTGAACAGGACTCCAAGAACCTTTTGTAGAGGGTGAGCTCATTGCAAGAGCCAGACTTACACAGGCAAAGGAAAAGAAGAGGGGGTTGTGTTTAAGAAATTCATACTGGCAACAAATCCAGAGCGTGGTACAGGAATTACCGCACCACACTGTGCACCTAAAAACCTGCTCCCACCTGAGCTTAACTTGTTTAATCAAGAGCTGAGCAAAGAATAAAGCAAGGAAGCAAAGACTTCCAGAAGCACTTCCTTCCATCCTTTTCTGTTCTGTAAGACTGAGCATTTTTCCGTGCCAGGTAAGATTTGCAGGAGAGCTTTGCCTGATTTAACCATCCCTCACAGATCTTGCTGAAATGAGCAGCGTCCCTTTAGGTGAAGGATCTAAACTGAGTAACCATCCCTTTGCAAACACATTTGTTGTAAGTGGCATACCAAGATGCGAAAGGCCAACCTCATTTCTGTTAGCACTTTGATCTGTTTCCTCCTGCAGTTTCCCTTCACGATGATCAATGTCACATTTCATCAGGGGGGAAAAAAAAAAACAAGCCCAAACCAAAACCAACAGCTCTGGAGAACAGGCAGTGTTAGGTCAGGGCACTGTACTGAGATGCAAGGCATCCAGTCTGGATAGAAACTCCCTCAGGCAAGGCATGTTTCAGTTTGCCAGCCAAGGAAACAATCCCATTTTAGACACACAATCACAGTGGAAAAAAACCTACTCAGTATGGTCAAACCAAAGGAGCTCAGAGATGTGAAGCAAGCAGGGACTTGCTTTATTCCCACCTGTACTACTTGTACTATAGTAAAGCCTTCGGAAAGATGGGAGGAATTTTTGTAACTTAACAGGTACCAGTTTTAACTAAGGTTACCAAGTCTATTTGCAATTAGTTCATTTTCCATATATTCCAAGTACTGGAACAGTTCATATTCTTTCCAGGCTGGCTTTCCAGGCCTCCTTTCTTCTTGATGAATCTGTGTTTTTTAATAGTCAAAGAAAAGTCTTTTCAGCTACTTGAGTTATTCACCTCATAGTTTCCATCAACTCCCTACTCTTGATACACAAACACACCTCCCTAAACTAAATCTCACATACACCTAATACTGCAAACTTTAAAACTACTGTCAAAAGACAGCCTGAATTTGAAACTTGATAACTGTGCCTCAGCTTAAAATTACATTAAATTAGGAGGATTAAAAAGACTATTTGGACAGAGGAAATTTGGGATGCCAGCAGCTGAAATAGCTGAGTATGCTCAGCTGGCATTAATATTTTAGATCTCTGTGCAGCCGAACATTTCCTGCTTACGCCAAACAGGAAAGAGTCTGTTATAACAGTGTTTGGTATAAAAGAGGAAAAAAAAAGAAATAAGAGAAAGAAAAGAAGAACAGAATCTATTTCATAGAAAAGATTCCTTCATTCCTTTCCTACCTGTTTAAAACAATGACTTAATATCCAGAGGCCCACCATTTTTCATATACATCTTAAGAAATTCTGAACATCACATCCAGGTCTAAAATCCTAAGACCAGCACAGCTTTGACAGAAACACACCAGCACAGGAAATCCCAAGACATCTGCAGTGCTTAAAAAAAAAAAAAAAAAAATCTTCTAAAAACTGCTAAGGAACCAAACCTTAATTAGCAAAATACCAGGAGAACGCCAGATTCAACTGATTTATCAATCACTTGACAGCGACAAAGAATTAGCAGGCACAATTCTATGGCAGAGAAGTGACTGGATGCTTGTCAAAAGAACCATGAAGGGAACAAACTATTCTAATATGAAGTACAAAGGCCAGTGTAGCACCACTTGGGCCACAGTCGGTTAATAACAAGGCAGTTCTACTTGTTAGAAGGGGTGAAAAGGAAACGCTACATGCAGGAACTGTATCAGAACAAGTATAAAAGCTTTAGCACAGAAGAAGTCAAGTACCTCTGACTAGATTTACAGAAAAGGGAAACGGAATGGATTGTACTGCTGTGTAACTGAAGCTGAAAGCAAGTGAATTACAGCTAAGAACAGGAACTACTACACAGGATCACACCGAAAAGCCCATTTAGCTCAGTAGCCCTCAGCAACTATAAACACACAGGACAAGTGAGAGAGGTTGAGGGGGTATTGTTGCATATTGGATGGATATATCTTTTTCTCCCCTAAATCCTTCCAGTTCCCAGCAATACATGGCTTAAAGACTTCCCAGATGCATCTGCGTACTTAATAGCCCCTAATGAGCTTTTCTAGCATGAATTCATCTTATTGTTTGAGCCATGGAAATGACTGGCATTCACAGCATTCTGTGGCAGGGAGTTCCAGAGTGTAATTGTGTGCTGTGTCAAAAAGTGCTTCCTCTACAACCCACTATCTGATGGTTTTGATAATACCATTTCATTTGGTGAAGAAGACTATAATATTGAGTGTTGTTTTCTTCAGTTTACGAGCATAATTGTACCCGTGTGCTTCATAATAGGTAGCAAAGTATATAATCAATAGGTCCTAAGTGATGAAACAAATTATCTACAAGTACTTAAAAGATAAACTAGATGAGCTAAAGTCATAAACTGACTAAATTACTCCTAACCTACTTTTAAAGAAAGCAAGCTGAATATCTGCTTAAACCCTGAGGACATCTCTTTGATAAACAAAATTAGGCTGATCAGCTCATAGAAATTAAAGGGAAAAAGAAATTGTGTTAGAACAACATTGAGAAAATTGAGGATACATTTCAGACAAAAGCCACTATATAGTTTTCATAAAAAAATCAAACAATTTCACACCAAGCTCATTTCTCATGAGAGGGTCGTTGACTTGACCAGTAAGTGCAAGCACAAGATATCACATACCTTGATTTGAAGCCTTTATGACATGGCCCCCAAAAATGCACTCACAGATGAACTAAAAAATGATGCTGAGATGAAGTTACTGCAAGGTACCTGCACAATCTGTGATTCTGTCAGTTTTAGTGCCATAAAGAGGGGAAAAAAATCTGCTATTCAGGGATGCAGATCTCATGCTGGGATATATTAACCAGGGTGATGACATGACAGCACATCCTCATTCAGAACACAGAGTTCAGATTCAATTGCTGAACTTTGGAAAGGATGCAGCCAAGCTGGACAGGGTCCAGAACAAAGCACGGAGTGCTGCGAGTTAAGCTGCACAGGAAGGCTCAAATAATGGAGCATGTTATATTTAAAACAGGAGAGAATGAAAGGGTGGTGGGCAGATTGTATTTTAATATATAAGGTGTGTATTTTCATATATAAGAAGTTGACCACCCATATAATCACAACAAATCTTCTCTGCATGCACTGAAGGTGAGACAGAAGTTGGCTTTCACATTACAGAAACTCTAATGCAAGTATTCCATGACAAGTAATGGAGTACACAAAGAAAACTCTCTGGAAGTTCAGGAATGCTTATGAGTGTGGTTTAAAGAGCAGACTTGCCCACCTGCTGGAATAATCTATCTACCAGATCCTGCTTTGATGCAGAATGATGCAGTTTGTACATAGAGCCCAAACTGCCTTCAGGATCTATATTCTCACTAGCACATCTTACAGCAAGATCATTCCTTGCTAGGAGTCAGGCTTTTATTTTTCCAAGGCATACAGCTTCCAGGTCATATTAACATCAGTTTAAAGCGGGTGAAGTATAGCATAGCTCTCTCCACACCCTGTACGGACTGGCGTCCACCTGCCCCGAGGCAGCTGTATCCATACAAAGCAAAGAGTTAAAAATTCTTCTCATTTTTTGTGCATTGTTATTTGGCAAAGTCCTTGGACACAGTGAAAGGTCTTGTAGTACAGTAAAGCCTGTGGAGTATCAGTGTCAAGGGGGAAAAACACATTAATTTCATGAAAGGAGTCTTTCTCAGTACTTTTCCTTGAATGTATCTGAAATGCAACTCAGCATCACAAGAGTCATTCAAACTGTGAGGAAAAAAGGTGGCAGCGGGGTAACAGACATGTGATCTGTCCTTTTCCAGAACCCCTAGGTCTACACTGGATTCCCAGTGGATTCTTGTCAGAGAGGTTGGGGTAAAGAGATACTAGCATGGTGCACTTAGAATGCCAAATCTGTTGCATCTGAATTATCTGTACTGATCCAAAAAGGATAAGGATCATAATAATGAATTTTTAGGCTACGAGAGACACCAGAACTACAAAACAACCAGGTCACCTCTGAGTTAAATGGCTGAGTGCGTGAAACAAAACACTGAGCCAGCTCAGACTACTCACAGCATACTTGCTCCTCATGTCTATGTAACCAACATTCAGAATGTCACCTGTACCTGTCAAGGGATCCAGGAGTGACAAATCATCTTCAGTGACTGGCTATCAAGAGCCAGAGAGAAAGCTTGTTTGAAAAAATAACAATCAGAACAAGCAAAATCTCATTTTTAGAGTCATGGCCTCTCCCAATTTAAGCCATCTGGTTAGTGATCAAATGAAATAGTCACTCGAACAAATTCTGGAGGTCACCACTGCCCCAAAAAGAGTGGTGGTGAATGGTGGTATTAACCAAGGATCTATCTGATCCAAAGCCAAAAAATAAAATAAAAAACACAGTGTGATCCACCAAGAATAACAAGAACTCACTATCCCTCAAAGCTATCACTCAGTGAGACATGTTCAGATACAGATGGTAAAGTACTGAAGTTATAGCAACAGATCCAAGGCACTGACATAGCTTATTATCAGTGCAGTTCCAATTAGCACAGCTCACTTCAGGTACAACCAGCACCTCTGCCATGGTTTTCACAGGTAGCACGATTGTCCTAGCACATTATTCACACATAGAAACTAAAGTAGTTACTCATGGCTGAGAATAGATACCCAGTCCAATTACCAGAGAGAAGCACTGAAAGAAGGATTGGCTTTAAGAAGCTGGTCTGTGCCTATTCAGTCAGTGGAACAAGACAAATTGCTTCAAAAAAACCCCCAAGACCTAGTTTTATCTTTGAATTAAGTGTCCTTAAATTGCTGCAACTGTATTTCATGGCAAGTTAATTCTTATACCACATGTCAGGGAGTGTCATTCCAGACTGGGTTTTGGAAGCTAGAATTGCCAAGAACAGAGTGTTTTTGTTTGCCCTCACCCTTGGGTAAGTGCAACTGATTCCATGCATTGAGAAAATACACTTTTCTCAAGTAGATGTATGGATACCTCTTTTTAACAAAGAAACCAAAATATATGTGCAAATTCATGTCCTCATATGTAACAGTTTTTATGGTTACAAACATTCGTGTGAGATGAAGATACCAAGGCATACATTCCTCCCATCTCAACTCAACCTGCTGTGATAGATTTGGCAGCATAAATCCAGACCTGAATATCTATCATTTCTATGGAAATTCTCCTAAAAATCACAGCAGCACCTTGCTTTCTATTAAAAAAATAAATCTGACTTGAAGACCTACAGTTGTCAAAGATTAACTGAAAGCACCATTGTGTAGGTAAGAGAAGCTGAGGAATCTGACAAAATTAAACTGAATTGACAACAGCTGACTGGGAAGGATCCCACATACAGAATTTTAAGACTTTTTTAGCAAGTGGCAATTGATGTCCATCTCCTAGTCATTCCTAAACTGGCAACCAGCTCCCCAGCAAGCGATGCCAGCACAGACACACAGGATGCAGGACCAGCCAGAAGTCACCCAAACCAGCTGTGAGCAGTCAGCTGAAGCCAATCCAAGTGTTTGTCCCTATTATCACAACCCTGGTTTTGTTTGAATTCCACAGATGCAATACAAAGGTTATATTTAGTGACTAATGCAGTTTGACACTGAGAAGCTTAAGAGCCTGGTTTTTTACAATCAGATAGGAAGAAACCTGCAGCAGTACAGGCCTGTCATAAGAAGCATTGTTACATTTCTTTCCTTTGCAAGGCCATTACAAAAACCCCAAAAAAATCAAAGCCAACCTTGACCTTCCTTGCCATGTCTCTAGGTGAACAGACCCAGGAAAGGGATAAATGAAGAGGCAGTTAAATCTTTAGTTGCATCTGTTTTGGGGCTATGAAGGTGCAGTGTGCCTGAAAATAGATCCCTTCCTTTCTCAGAATTGGTATAAAAAGAAATTCTTTGTCTAAACAGTTGCCTATTCCTTTCTTCCCATTAGGCCATCAAAGCTTCTGCATCTTCTGAACTTTTATAATAGAACTACTGAAGCAAGATGATGATGTCGCTAGGAGCATGTTCTATCAATTAGGCAGAACAGGTAGAATTTCCTTCATGTTCAGTTTAATACAGACCCCTTCTCAAATTCAGAAACTGAAATGACGCCTGTATTGAGAAGAGTTTCTATTGTCCAACCTGTTACTCCACACACATGAGCTGTCAGCCTTACTGGACATGCCACCTACTACACTGCTGGAAGAAAAATCATGGAAGGGGATCTGTGGCATCACAGTTAAAACTTGTTGGTACACACTTCGCTGTCTTCATGCACAAACTCTAACAAGACAAATGAAAGGCTCTGTGAACTGCTAATTCACAGGTCTGATGGGAATTGCCTAAGCCTGCAGCCAACTTCTATTTCATCTATAAATTACTGCATTACACAGTAGGAAGGGATTCCAATTCTAGCTGATGTATCATCATATGGGTTATCACATGGCAGGATCTGGGACTAAGGGACGAATGGACTAAGGGAATCTACATCATTTTCTGACACAGCAGACCCAGGATAAGACTGTACAAACAGACTGATTTATATATAGCTTTGTTATTCAATACTGTTTTTTTCAAATGTCTAGTCTCATGCCTGCTACTGCAGCTAAGAATAAAACCCAAGGGAACATGATTGACTGCTACTGTGATAACCTGGGAAACTAGCGGTAATGAGCAAAATTAAGTTGCAATTCTGTTTAAAATTAAGTTGTAATTCTCTAGAAGTACTACTTCCACCTTAATTCTCTAAAATTCAAGCAGCCTTCATAAAATAAACAATATACACTAACTTCCTGAGTCCAAATGGTGTACTTAACCTCCCCCATCCCAATCCTTCACAACTTGTTTCCAGAACAGATCAGAAACAGTTAAGGAACTGAATTTCATAATACTTGTTTTGTGTTTTAACTAGCAACACAAGCTGAAGGATACAGCGTCATATTAACAGTAAGTATTTTCAGTAGAAACAAAAAAAAAGGGAACAGCTTTAGAATTGCCTCCAGGTGTCAAAAAGCTCAGAAAGTAGCACAAAAGCATGAGTGTGTCTGAGGTATACAGATAAATACAGGTTTTGCCACTTACTCTATCACAGAAAATTACCACATTAAAAAGGAAACTATCAGGGAAGGCAGAAGGAAAGACACAGAAAGCCTAATTCCATGTTTAAGGCAAGACAGAGATTAAGATTTCCACTTAGGGCATGCATGTTTACCAGAGTGCTCTTTCCTCAATTAAAAATGGATGCTTTTCAAATGGTCGTGATGATAAAAAAAGTATGGAAGGAACCATACCTGCTTTCTAGGCTTAGTCTGTCACAGTACAAATTGTACTGTTGAGTTCACTGCCTGATTCACCCTGGTAATTGGGAAAAATGCAGAAGTGCATCCTACTCCCTCAATTACTCACTCACGATTTAAACGGCCACACACTCATACTCACTAATGCGAGGATGGCTTTGTTTATGGTGACATATTTGTTACTCATCTAATTAAGGTGGAATAAGCTGAGACCTTTATTCAGGAGTGTCAACAAAGAGATTAAGCAAAAAGCAGTGTGTAGAATAACCACTATTCTTAAATTCCTTCATGAGCTATTTGAAAAAACAAGGGCAGAGCAGCCCTTACTGCCATTCCTGCTTCTCTGGGAGGAAGGGCTGGAGAGTAGCACACTCCAAGCTCTCAGAGACAATCAGACCAGAATAACAAGCTGTTGTACCAAAGCTGAGAAGTTATTTCTGGCCTTTGAGTTTAACAACCGAGACAACACCAGCAACCACTTAGGATTAGAAATGGCAAAAATCAATCTTAATAAAACAAAAACTGCATGATGTGGACAGAGCTATTAAAGTAATCTGTATCACTAAGCACAAGGCTCATTAAACACTTACCAAGGCAAGATTCCTGCACCTAGCTTGGCTGCCACGATTCTCCACGCTGCCAGCCCTCTCCATGCTCCCATGCACGCGCTCTGGAGAGATTTCAGATGCCATTTCAGGAGAATCTGCCAGGAGATTCCTAGGCATCACACCTTCTTGACTGATTGATCCTGATGCAGCACAGAATGCCATCAGTGTGTTAAGTGGGGCTGCTTGCTTTATTCATGTCTGGAAACAGAGAACAACATGGTATGGTTAAATCTGCTTGTTAAAACACTTGAAAAGGAATGGAAAATAAACAGCAAAAAAAGATCCCACACAAGTTAACAAAGGCCATATCTTTATGCCCTGGAACACATCTACCACTTTATGGGCACCTCTTAAAAAAACGGTTTTATTCAAAAAGATGACTAAAAATCCAACACAGAAAGGTTCTGTACCCCATCTCTCATGCTTCCAAACCAGATGTCTGTAGTCACTTAGAAGCAAGGACCCTGCATATATCCTTGTCCTACAGAATTCAGTTTGTGTTTTCCATTATGACACATCATTAACAGTAATAAAATCCCACTGGCTGAGATACCAACTGGCCCAGCTCAAGTACCTTTATCTTTATTTGGTTTTAAACAAGAATTCTATTTATGGGATCACATGAGGGAAACAGAACCCTGTCCATTTCCTAACACTGCTGCAGTTAACTTGTGTTACTGAAGCAGCTCTATGCCACCTGCTTCTGGTGAAAGATCCATGAGCAGAACTCGGTGCCAATTTTGCACCAGTGCATAACAAATTGCATTTTAAAGCTTCAAGAGCTTTTATTTCACTCAGCCATGAAAAAACAGTACTTGTACATTTGGAAGACACTTACTGAAAGAGACGTATGCACCAGCACCCACTGGAGCAAAAGCCCCCAGTTTTTTAAGCTTTCCCAACGCCCAGTTCTGTAAATCCTCTCTGAATTGTTGTCATCTCCCCAAACACTCTGGCAGAACTTTTATTTTCATGGACACAAACACAAAAGTCATCTCAGTGCACTAACAGCACGAACAGGGGGTAAGCAAAAAGTAGAACCTAGCTCATTTCTCACTCCAATACATTAAACCACCCTTTGCAATGAGAAATTGCCTTGCTTGCTAAGAGCCCATCTTTTCACCCACCCTTCCTGTGACCCATGAACAGCAGTGACACATTCCTCAAAACAGCTGGTTCTGAGGTACCATGTTATATGCAACCAGCTGGGAACTGGACACCATTCCCCTGACACTGCACAAATTAAATGAGATGGTCCTGCTTCCCAAGTGCTTCTCCCTTTATTATGGTTCAAGAGGCGACACGAGAAGCAAAGTCAAGCCTGCATTTCCAATTCAATCGGATTACTTCTCCTTGCTCCCCATGGCTGTGGGCTGAGGGCTGAGAAACCAGAGACTTCTGGTAAGCTGATTAGTATTTCATAGCAGTGAGATAACATCTGCTAATACTGAGCAACAATTCCATCCCGCTGAGCCCTCCCTCCCAGGAGAGGGCTATGACATTACCAGAGGTGTGTTGCCTGCGCGGCAGCACCACCGTGTCCTGTGGGAAAGCTCCCACACAATGTAGCTAGGCTGCAGTCCAGCAAGTCTTGGAAGCACACCCACAATCCAGAGCACTGGGTTGCCACAACAAAAACATCTCATAGCCCTTCTTATGAACATTAGGTCTAACGATCAAATTTAGCCTTGCTTTTACACAAAAAGAACATTCTTCCTTTTTTCCAATAATAACTTTAGCTATCAGTGATACAATGCATCCTCAGGATAATGGGCTAAGTGATGCCCAGAGGTAGAAACATGCTTGTGGTCCTGGTTTTCAGACTCGCAGGACAGGCAGACACAAGAACACTGAGGCAGCTGCTGTACCTCTGGGTGCTGAAGAAAGCTAAACAGAAAAAGAGCAGCCCAAGCATGGAACATATCCTGCAACAGCAGCTTCATCTACAACAAACCCTGTGGTGCTGAAAAGCCACACACAAACACACCCACACAAGAAAATCTATGCAATTTTTGGAAACCAACATTATCAGTGAAAATCTTGACACCTCTGCAATCCTACACATGAACAAACACACAAATATATATAAATATATAATTTTTAGAAGGCAAGGCTATCAGAGAAAATCTTCACACATCTGAAATTCACAGAAAACCCCCACTGACTTCAGATTTCATCCTATGACTGTCAAGGTGATGTTCAGACGGAAAAGAGACCAGCAAGAAGTGAGTACTACTACTAATCCAACACAAGGCAAATATTATTTCTCATCAGCACTTTTTAAGTTGCAGCATCAAATTTTTATCCAAATAAAAACTGAACTGTCCCAAATATAAACTGAACATACCATGTTTGTTCAGTCCTTCAGTGATGCTATAGACAACTATATATAAGAGGTTTCTAGAATTGCACTCAAAACGATGAACATTTTATGGACTATATTTTGAGAGGTCACGACTGCAGATTACAATAGATATCATAAATAAGACCCACATTTAAAGACTAACCAGGAGAAGATATGAATCCAAGTTACCAAGAAACCAATCAAGAGGCCCAAATTTTGAGAGAGAAGGATTTAGAGTATTGTTCTGCTTTGTCCGACAGCAATACCTTAGTTTAACCAGGACTAAGTTTCATGGTGGGCTATCTGCATTCAGGACAGCAGGAACACCAACATTCAGCAGCAATAAACATTAAAGCCATGAGTTCTAAATAACAACAAATAACTCAGCTCCCAGCAAGCTCCCATTACTCATTCTGGAGCTCCAGTTCAGATGTTTCACAAAGCTCCTGAACAATGACTAAAGGCAGTGAGTGCGACTGGTTCAGAGAGCCACCCACACAAGAGCCAGTATCAAACATTACAGCACCGGTCCTGCTTTTGTGTTGGAAGCTGTGGCTTCTTTGGGAGTTTTGCTCATTGCAGAAAAGCTTGAGAGCTGTGCAATAGCCTGTGAGTCTGCAGAAAAGGTGTGGGGGAAGAATTTTTTTCCTCTTCTATATTTTACATCATCTTTAACACATCAAAGGTACATGTCAATAAAATTATAATCCATTCATATACATTATTTCTTCTCCTCTTTGCTGTGTTTTTTATGCTTTGAAAAACTCCTACACCTTTGTACAGTGCCTAGAGCAGCTACAGCTGATGTGAGGCTGCCTGGCACTGCTGCAATATGTACAGCATGTTTTACAAATTGCCCTCCTCACCACAGTTAACACTTAAGTCCCTTCACCCTTTTTATGTCATCACTATTAAGGGAAAGTTTTTATAGATTTAAAACAGAAATAGTCAAGAATCTAATGAATTTCCAGACCCCACTGTCTGTTTCAGTAGGATTGCCAAGGTAACAAGCAGGGTTCAAAAATAAGGTAACCTAGCTCAGAGAAAGCAGGAACAGCAGGACGACAGGCGGCTCTTCCTCCTGACCTTCAAAGATGCATTAAATATGAAAGTTGCTTGCGATGGGATTTGTTGTTCAGTCATTGTAGCTGGGTATTTTTTAGCTTGGCTTAAGAGATCTGTGCCTGTACCATTAGGGATTACTAATAAAAAAATAACAGACCATGACACAGGAGCACAGAAGTGTGACAGGAACAGTACTATTTGGAGAGAGGATCCCAGATATTAAACCAGAAAGGCATCCTAGGGCAGATATGATTCTATCATCTGAAGTGATTGCTTGGTTACACTAGAGATAGCCTTCATGAGATATTTAAAACAATACAAGTCACATACCATGCATGTTTTTGAGACAGTAGAAGGAGGAAATTGAAAGATTCTGAAGTTAGCACTGAATTTCACCTCCAAAGATTTAATTTTGCTTTGACAGAGGCAAATAATTCAGAGAGATTGTATTAAATTCCCATCAAAGATAAGGTGCGGTCTGTCCTTTCAAAAAGGATATTTTTATAGTTTTGCTGACTAAGGTTACTTCTTCACGGAAGCTCAATGTTAGCATTTACAAGGGACTGTTTCTATAGTAGCAGGAGATTGAAAGAATTTTTTATTAACAATCCTGTTTGAAGACTAGCTTAATAGGCAAAAGGATCAATCCCACAGAAGTGCAAGACATTTAAATGCTAAAAATCAACTGCTACGTAAGCCAGAAGCCAAAAGTCAGCAGACAGCACCAGGCCATTAACTGCACAATGTACTTAAGGTGAGTTGACAATTTTTAGAAAATTATCATACATTTTTAAAAGGGCACAAGATCAGTCTGTCCCTTTCACTATACACACAATTTTGAGAACACTAATTCCATGAAACATTTCTCAAGACAGATTTCTAAGCCTCAAGTGTACTGAGCATCACACACATTTTGCCTTTGTTCTTAACCGCTCTTTCTCAGTGATTCAACTGAAATAGAAGTGGTGGTCAGTGAACTTCAAGGTTGGTTTAATCTGTCAGCTGTGTACAGACACAGCAATGCACACACTCAGCTCTGCACACACTGTCAGTCACCTTGCACTCCATGGTGGTGGTTGAGTTTGTAGAGTTAAGCATCTGGAAAAAACATCTGGAAATACTCTGTAGTCATCAGAAGTGTTCCTAGGGGATGGGTTTTATAAAAATGATGGTACAGGGGCAGACCGGAGAGCTGTATCTCTATCAGTCTCTGTCAGCTGGCAGCAAAGCAGTAAAACAAGGCAAAGGAGAGTAGGAATTCATTCAGATTCCTGCGTGCTGTGGTCAGGAGACCACAGGGCTTCCCAAAACAAGCCAGGTATTCGTGTCTAATAACCTCATGAATTTTTCCTTGTATTAAGTGCTCCTGCAACATACCTTTGAACCAGCTGTACAAGACCAGAGCTGAACAAAACCAGCTGGCCCACGACATGTCTTTACTGAGCCACTGCTGTTCCAAACTCCTCAAAGCTAACTGATGGTTAGTTATGGTGGACGCATTTCCTCCTTCTGAACAGGGCTATCAGCAACTGAATTCTTCTACCTCCTCCAGTATGTGAAATACTGAGTAAAATCCTTGAGCTTTAGGGGTAAGCCTACTCTTGTCATAAACAGTAAGACTGAAGCTTCCTGGTAGAAGAATAGACTAAGTAAAAGTACTGCCTACAGAGGCCAAACCCCACAGGCAATTTGACTAATTCTAGGAGTACACAGGATAAGCTGATGAGGTTTTGCTGAACATATAAAACCCCCACAGAATCAGACAGTAAATTTATAAGCTGTTCTTACAGAAAGAAACAAAACAAAACTGAAGTAACAACAGACAACAGCCGATGTTTAGGAACCAAGGTAAACCAAAACTGGCCAACATGGTTAAATTCTGACTTTTCTTCTCCACATCATAAGTAGAGAAGCTTATGATAACATTTAGTATGATTCACAGTCTTTATCTGCTTATGAAAAATCCTGTGTGTTTGAAACAGTCACGGCTATTTAACATCCAGCAACCTGGAAATGTTCCTGCCCTTGTTTAGAGAGGGAATGTCACCACACTATGGCCAGACAAATAGAAATGCTGACCATTAACAGAAAAAGAACGAAAAAACCCCACAGACACAGAATCCATGACAGTAAGGTCTGCTAAATGAGAGCCAGGCCAACAGCATTCTTATAGACACTTCCTTGGACATCAATATTGATTTGCAGAACAGGTGACAAGTAGGATTGAACAATGTTTAGCCAAGTGTGAACTCAGGGGGCTCTCATGGCAGCCCATCACAGAGATGCAACTACATCAAAGTAATTATAGAGTGACAACAACCATGCAAGACTCCCAGAATTTGATGTATGTAACCCTGATATTTTGTTTTAAATTTTCTGGTTTCTGTGGCACACTTGTGACAATTCAAACTTTCCTCTAGAGGCTGGGGAGCTACAAAATCCGTTAGTTTTAAAGTTAAAAACAAAGATTCTCTCAGTCCTCTAAATCTGGAAGCTGGAGCCTCAAGAAACACACTGAATGTCATTCATACAACTTGCACTAGAATTTGTGAGAGCTGCCAACAGTGAAATAACTAATCCTGTGTACATACGTTTTTGAAAGAACTAGATGGGCAAGGCACCAATTCAGTAAAACTTAAATCTGTCTGACTTCACCAGGACATTGCATCACATGCTTAAATGGTTCGGTGAATTGGATCTCAAATTAAATGTAGCAACCACTTAAAAAGAAAGGAAACAATCACAAACCAACATTTTCATCACCTAAGTAATAATTCAATTACTACACTGAATTCTCCAAATCATGCTTTGCCCAGAAACAATGCCTAAGGTCACACCATGTTAATCCAAGCCTGAAGATACCAGAAAATGAGGATTCCATACTGTGCTTCATTCTTAACTGGTCTTTCTAGATTTTCAACAACAGCCTTTTTACTGTTTTGAGACCCTATACTTTAGACACTTTGTTACCTACAACCAAGCCAACACAAGAGCATAGCTCATCAGTACTCATACATACTCCTCTCTGCAGTGTTTGGGAAATGATCCTTCTTTTAAGGCAGTGGAATACCAACTCAAGTTTTGATGATTCTAAGCACATTCATCCGCCCTCAAGACAGAATTTATTGGGGTAAAAAAAGGCATGTGCCCACACATCTTTGCCTTTTCCCTTGCAAATAAACTCTGTTCCCAGTGCACTACATCAGCAACAGCATCAGCTGAATCTTGTTGCCCAAAATGATGGCCAGTGGCAAAGGCTCCAGTACAACATCGTGGATTAAACCACCAAAGATCCCTGAAGTGCTCACATTTCCCATGCGTTTACAGTGACAGAATCTCCTCCTGCCCCAACTAAAAATAAAACTACAGCCAGTGACAAGTAGTTACTTTTCTTTAGATTAAGGTCACACCTAAGGATAACGATAAGGCTCTTACTAGGATTCTCCAGTTGACATTTGGTGACCAGTTGCTGCTCAGTGGGAGAACTATGAGTGATACCCAGGGCTGCTTAGTCCAGTCCTATATGGGGCTTTAAACACATCCTGGCAGTGGCTGAGCTCTTCTCCGACTTCAAATGTCCTTACGCAAATTTCAACAAGGAAAGCGTCCCATTCTTTTCAAGTTACTCTTTTTAAATCTCTCCTGTTAACACCAGGGTGGTGCTATCTGTGACAGCCAACACTTTAGAACCGTGAAGTGTACATAAACAATTTCAGGCACAGACGCCTCTGTAATTAGTCAACTTCTGTCTTGTTACAGGTGCAGCATTGCTGGGGTTTAGGGTTTCATTATGTAACTACTGCTACAGTCATAGCAATGGTGAGCCAAATCCTGTTTTACAGAGTATTTAGGATAACAAGACAATTTTCAGCCCCAGTACAGCCATAGTCACAAAACTGGATTTTAGGCTGCTTTCCTATGTTTCTTTTTGTGACTGCTGTGCTGCTGTAGAGAAGAAAGCAGAGGACATCTGAAGCACAAAGCAGGGGTGTTTACTTTAAAAATTAACTTATTTATGGACATTTCATTCCTATGTAAGTACATAAAGGTCTGCCTGCCCAAGGTAAACAAAGCTGAAAACAGCACTGGCAAAACAGAGCAGTAGAGTCTTGGCCCTGCACTTTACTTGGTACAGGGATAATCCATACACACCCAATTGAAAAGAATATATTTAAGCAGTTAGTTATACTGGGAATTAAAATTACTTGGTTTTATTTTTTAATTAAAAAAGAAAAGAGGAGTGAGGACTTGGTAACAGTAACAGCCTGTCTGGCTGGCTTTGAAAGCCACATTCATATGCTCATTTATTTTCATGCTCCAGTATTTCAGAAGGTCAGTCAGCCTGAGACTTGTCAACTGCTCAGGAGTTAAGTTGTTCCAGTTACTATATCCAACCAGCAATCTGTCTGCCAACACTCTTGGTTAATATTTCTCTCAGAGGCATGCAGAGAAAAAGCAGCTATGTCTAAGAGGAGAAGAGTTTTACTACTGACAAAGCAGAGATGCAATGTAGAATCTCCCTGCTCTTTTCTAATGCCAGGCATTACTTGCGCTTCTAGTCACAAAACTTCGTTTTACTCATTCACACTCTATAGTAAAACCCCCAAACAAACCCCTGGTAAGAAAGACACTGCTGGGAAAATCTATTTAATTTCTGAGAAATAAGTAGTATCTTCATTTATTGGAGACCCAATCAAGCAACTTTTTTCCCCCCCTTTTATTGTTTAAACATCAGCTTCCCCCTTATATAACAGTAATTCCTGCAAAGGCATGAAAAAAGCCACAATCATAATTCTTTAAAGTAGTACCTGTACAAGGAAGGCCATCTGCAATGCTGCATTAGTCAAGTATCTGTGGCAAAGTCTTAAAATAATACCTTTTTATTAGCATAAGCCAGAAATTGCAAAAGCTTTTCAAGCTAAGACTTAATGCTTTAGGGTTTGGAAAGAAGTCTTTCCTTCTGTGCCCTTCATAAAAGGGAGGGGAAAGGAAATAACTGTTACATTTCCGATACTTGTTATAGTTTAAAATCCTTGCAAAATGTTTAGAAAGATTGGAGGAGGCTGTCTTATCTCTTTCCTATTTCATCGGCATGCTTGTTACCACAGGAATCATCTCTTGCTACACCCATGCACAGGACCAAGCACTACAGAGCTCCACTTCCAGCAACCACCTCTCGCTGCCACACTAAAACAAAAACTATTCAGGAAACATGCCCTTGAGATCCCGGATTACTGAAAATCTCGAGAGTGTTTTTAAGGCTGTGCTTTCTCTTTATACACACTAAACCTCCCCAGAACCACCCAAGATTAAGATCTTAAGAAGCACAAGCCACCGAATGCTTACCACCTCCAGATGGAAAAGGCACCTGACAGGGGGAAGGGGAAAAAAAGCATTCTGAACTAGGATCTGCTACTGTTTACACCAACAGTTTTTCCAATGGAACCTTAAATTGCAGACAGTCGGAAAGCAAAGAGGAGGCACAAGGCAGCTGTTCCCCATCACCCTTAGTCAGGCAGGAACAGCATACATCAAAGTTTTACGGGTATGAAACCTTTACTTAAATGTATTTTCTTAAAGTTGCGGATTAGCAGAAGCAAATTTTAGGTTATGATAGGGAAGAACAAGAGATCCACAGGGGGAAAAAAATTCTTAACAGCTCGATAGCGGGAAGCCAAGCCTCACACACGACAGGGCAGCAGTCTGCTGATAGTTTTTCTCCTCCCCGCCTGTGTACCAAAACTAACCCAAGCCCAAAGGTGCTCTGCGGGGCTGTGCCGGTCCCTGTCCCCGGTCCCGCCCGGCGCCCAGAGCCCGCGCAGCGCACGGAGCACCCGCCGTCCCGGCCGCCGCTGCTCGTGGAACAGGAGGGAAGAATAATTAAAAATCCATTAGTGAGTAATAAGAGCAACGCCGAACCATTCCCGTGGCGGGCTGACAGGGGCGCGCAGCTCCGCGGCCTCTCCCCGCAGCGAGACCGAGCCGGGGGCAGGCGGAGCGGCGCGGGCTCGTCCCCTCACGCCAGCGGACCCGACCCCCGGCGGAGACCAGCCCGGGAGCCGGGGGGAGCGAAGACCCCCTCGGCCGGGGGCCCGCGCAGGGCGAGGGAAGCCCCCGAAGAGGTGGCGGCACTCACCGGCTTTGGGGTCCGCGCCTCTCCCGGCCGAGGGCGGAACGAGCCCGAGCGCAGGGCGGGCAGGTGGCCGGAGCAACGCCGCGGACTCCGCCGAGCAGCCGCCCCGAACTCATGCGCACTGCGCCGGCCGCCACCCACGGCGGGCGGATAAAGCGGCCGGGCGGTGGCTCAGCCCGGCCCGGCTCCGCCTCGCCCGGGCGGGACCGTCGCCTTTGTCCCGGCGCTCGGGGCAGGGCGCGAGGGAGGGAAGACTCCCTCCTGAGGCGCTGCTCAGCTCCAGGAGCGGACCCCGGTGTGTTGGAGCTACGAAGTTCGTCAAGGGTCTGGAGAATCTCACTCGTGAGGAAAGAGGGAGATGGGCCCGATCGGCCTTGGGAAGAGGTGACTGAGAGGGGACCTCATCAATGTCTATCAGTGTCTTAAAGGGAGGGTGTCAGAGGATGGACCAGGCTCTGCTCGGTGGTGCCACCCAATAGGACAAGAGGCAAAGGGCAGAAACTGATGCACAGGAACTTCCACCTGAACATGAGGAAGAATTTCTGTCTTGTGCAGTGACCAAGCACTGAAACAGGTTGCCCAGAGAGGGTGTGGAGTCTCCTTCACCGGAGATATTCCAGAACTGTCTGGACAAAATCCTGTGCTGTGTGCTCTGGGATGGCCCTGCTTGACCCCTGTGGTCCCTTCCAACCTGACTGATTCTGTAATTCTGTGTCCCTCCACCGTGTGGGGGACATGGGTCTCCACAGCCACCCTGTGAGGGCAGAGGGCTGGGTGCCACGGTGGGCGCAGTGGGAGAGGGGACAGTGACACCTTTGACTGCTTCAGAGAATCTGGAAGGAAAACCTGCCCTGAATAATGCCCAGGGAAGTTGTGGATGGCCCATCCCTGGAAGTGTTCAAGGCCAGGCGGGATGGGGCTCTGAGCAACCTGGTCTAGTTGAAGGTGCCCTTGCCTGTCGCAGGGGGTTGGAACCGGATGGTCTTCAAGGCCTCCGTTCTGTGGTTCTATGGGGCGTAAATTGTGTTGGATCTGGTATCTGAGGGGCTTGTCCCTCCACTAAACTGCTGGGAAATGGTGAAGGTAAAAGAAGAGAAAAAATGACTGTCACAACTGCCTGAGTCTGCTTCCTCAGTGGGGAAAAGGTTTGTATGCCTTGTTAATCTGTGCCACCCACATATTTAACGGCTCAATAACAAATATTGCCTATTTGTACTCTTATTTATTAGTAATATATCGTCATACTCACAAGTATTTATCAGGTGATTGTGTCCTCTCCCTCCTTCATTGTGCAAGGCCACAGCAGCCAGCAAATTAACAGTTTGACTTATATTATGCTGTAAAAATTTCAAGCTGCTCTCAGAAATCATTATTTTTCACCCGTGCTGTGGTGGTTGAAATATTCCTAAAGCAAGAAGTACCTCAAAGTATGGAAGATGGAAATGTTTCAAAGAGATGTGACCCTACCCAAATAAATGGTGTAACAGAACAGGGAAGGGGGAGCTGTGCAAGGTGGGCCAGTAAGGGTCAACAAGGTAAGACCATTCCCAGTCTATAACTTTTTTTTTGAGTGTTCTCCAAAGCTACAGGAGCAATGTCCAGGAGGACAGCAAATGATTGAGACTCCAAGAAGATATTTACCTTATGTAATGTCTGGTTATGTTAAAGCTGGTGCCTAGTCTAAGCTGCTTGGTCATTCTACAGCCAAGAGAGAGAGAATTTCCACCAGCTTAGGACAGGTTGGACAAACCACATTGTGAGGAAACATGTCTCTAGTGGTTGTAGTGGTGAAGCCTGACCAGAGTCCTATGTGTCTCTCTTGACTGGGGGCCCAGTTTAGAGCTTGCTGATGTTAGGCTAAATGAATCCCACCTTTCTCTTTTATTCTTGGCTCTGGCAGCAACTTGGTACAGGATCATATGCCTGTCCTGTGTAATAACTGTTACACAACAGCACAGGAGAGGAAAGTTCCTTATTTCATCGAAGAGCAAAGTGGGAGTGGTGTCTACTGCATATAGCATGGACACCCCAGCTAAGGAGTGCATCTCTGTTCTGGGAACATTTAATTCAAGTATTAAAGGCACACGTGTACTTTACCAATTTCCAGTGTGGGAACATCAATATACAGATGGAGAGTGCTTTGAGATTCATCAAGGTGGAATGTTAGATAACTTCAATATATTTTATGCTAATTCAACCTGCCTGAGCTAAAGTTCTCCTTAATAAGTAGGACATCATACTGAGGAATATTTTACAGTTCCAGGGCTTTATCAGCTTCACAGTGTTATTTTCTTTATTTCTTGATTTACTCTCATCACCTTGTAATATTGGACATATTCTTACATTAAAAATGTGCCCTGTCAACGTTTTTCTACCCCAGGTGTGTCCAAAAGAATTTTTTGTCCTTTTGATCATCATTTGTATGTTTTTTCCCTCTTTCCTCGTTCTTCAACATTACTGATTGCTAATCCTGGCACTGAGTTTATTCTAGGAGACCAACTGTGTGTTGACACATTCTGTCCTGAAGGTGGGGAAATTTATGGAGCACAGTTCCAAGTACACAGCCCATTACTGTGTATTATAGAGAACTTCCCTCCTCTGCTCAGTGAAAACTCGTTATACCAGTTTAAAAATATGTGAGGTATGCATCTCCTTCCTCCAGCATTAATCATTAATTAACATGTGATACTGACATTTCTGGTTGCTACTTAATGTAGCAAAACAGTATTTTATGTGCATTTCTAATTTCTTCTATCGTACTCCAGCATCAGTGGAGGGTGACACATCCAGCTGTCAGTGTCAGTACACTGGTAATGCTGCCCCAAACACAGCCAGGAGAACAAACCCATGTTTATAAAACTCCTCTTGCCAATCTGACTCCTTTGCCTTGTGTTACAGGCCAAAATTCATGTTTCTTCTCACAGAATGTGCTTATTGTATTTGCTACTGCAAATAGCTGAGAGTAGACACACTGAACTAAGCAGCTGTGATCAAAGAGGATCTTATTCACCTGTTTTGGACTTTTTCACAAATAGTTTTCATTTTGGGTCTGTCTTTTCTTTTTCTCTGTATGTGGCCTGGATTTGATAAGAATTGGTAGAACTGAGCAGTCAGAAAGAAAACAGACTGATGGGAAGCTATCTGTAATTTACTTGAATTTCAGTAGTCTTAGAAAGATCTACAGTTGAAGTTCAGAGTCCCTTGTGCAAGGCAGTGTATGTAAAGTAAAAGAACAGGCAAGAGATAGACAAAGTAGGGAAATAAATATGCACTGAGATATGAGATAACCATGAAAGAAATAGGGTTTAGCCAAAGTGAAGGTCAGGTTATGTTTACAGTCATTATGGTTGACTTAGTGTTGTGATAAACATGGTATTATCATGACTTTTTATTTGCATAAGAGTGGCCATAGGAAACCTCCAGACAAGAGCATGGCTTGTTGTACAAAGTACTGCACCAACAGCAGGTCACTATTATTGTTTACAATCAGTAATCCCACACGAAATGTGTTCCAGGACTGATTCATACAACTCTTCCCTGTGATTGACCACTTCCTTTTTTTGGCAGGGCACTTCCAGCCAGAGCCAAAGGAAGGCTTCAGTGTCACAGCACTCCTTGCTTTTCAGTGCCCAGCTGGCAGAATGCATTTCCAAACAATGAGATAAACTTACAGTAAGCAAAACTTGGGGCTTTGCCTGTGACTCAGTAGCAGTCAGATATCCCGGCCCAGATGTCACTGCTGTCTCCCTCCTGCCAAGTCTGTGGCTTTTGTTTTGTGGTCAGGCAGGTTGGCCTAGTGAAACAGTTTAAAACAAACAAGGCAAGATTGAAAGCTCCCTCCCCAAGTTTGCTGATGACACTAAACTGGGTGGTGAGGTGGATGTGAAAAATGACAGTGATCTTGCAGAGACACCTGGATGGGCTGGAAGAGTGGACTAGCAAGAACTGTATGAGGTTTATTTGACAAGACAAGAGGCAAGGTCCTGCACCCGGGACAACATAACCCAAGAAGCCATTAGAGGCCAGGCCACACCTGGAGTACTCTGTTTGGTCCTGGTCTATGCAATTCAAGGCACAGTCAGACTGGAGAGGGTCCAAAGAAGGGCCACCAAGATGATCAAAAGGCTGGAGATCCTGCCCTGTGAAAAAAGAACGAATTAGGTCTTTTCTCCTTGGAGAAGACTTTGGGGGGACATTATCACAGTATTCCAGAACTTAAAGGGTTACTACAAGGGGAGTAGAGGCTCTCTCTTCTCAAGGAGCCACATGGAGAAGACAAGTGGCAATGAGTACAAATTGCTCAAGGAGAAGTTTCATCTTCATATAACAAACATCTTCTATGGTGAGAACAGTCACTCACTGGAACAAACTCCCCAAGGAACCAGGTAGAACTGGAGGTATTCAAGATGTGACTGGACAGGGTGCTACATAACCTCATCAAGGCTCCCTTCTTCATGAAAGACTGGACTTGATGATGTTTTGAGGTCACTTCCAGCCTGGGCTGTTCTATGACCCAGTGATCATTTTGGGAGGTGCTTGTATCTTTTTTTTTTAGTGCAGACGTTTTTGCATTTGGTTTGGACTGCTGTGGGACAAAAACTTTAGGTTGAGGGAAACAGATCTGAAAACAGATCCACTGTTGTAGGGACAGGAATATCTCTGAGCTGCAGAGAGCAACTTCCATCCCTCCCCTGGGTGATCAGGGTACATGCGTATTGAGTTTGAACAGTCAGGCAGTTCAGATGGGCACTTCCTAGACAAGCACTTGAGATACCATCACTTGCTGTGAAAAACAGTCGAGATAGGATCTGTGGAGAGCAGAGACAGTATTTATTTGGTACTCTTTAGGAACACCTTTAGCATTTAGCCCTGTTTGTGATTAAGCCAGAAGAATATCTAATTTCCAGGTTATGTTATAAATTAATTGGGAAGTGGCCCTGAGGCTGCTGTGGGCAGTGCAGTTCTTTCCCCGTACAGAAGCAGAGCTGGAGGCATCACAAGCTGTGGTTATTAACGTCTCTCCAGCCAACCTTCAGAGTCTTCCTTCTGCCCTCTGGATACCCAGATTCCCAGCTGCCCCTTCCCTCTTCGTTCGGTACCTTATCTCCTCCCTGCACTGCGGAGGCCAGCTCACTGTCCCCAATCCCTTCTGCCTTCTCCGCCATCACCCTCACCCCACCCATGCCTCGGGACCTACCCTTGCTCCCCAGAACTCTCCCTACTGCCTTTGTGGTTTCCTACTGCCTTCTCTCTCCGTGAAGCCATGTCCCTCTTCCTTGCCTGATCTCATAGGCATACTAGAGAGTTGTCTAGGAAGTCAGACCTAATTTCTCTCCTCTCCTTACTTCTGGTGTTGGTGCACCTCACTGGTGAGACAAGATTTGCAGGTACTAGGAGAAGGCTTCAGAGGAAGTTGTTCCCTAATGAGTTGTGCTGCCTTCAGGCTTTGTCTGCAGTTCACCTGGGGGGAGAGAAAGGGAAGCTGGGGTGTATTTTTGGCACTTAGTACCTCACTTTCATTTAAATTCTAGTTTCGGCTCCTAGATCCTCTATCACATCTAATCTTTCATCTTTTCCTTCAGCAGATCCTACTCTGAGAGCAAATACTTCCCTTTTCCTGTGTTTTGTTTAGAGGGGGGTGGGACAGCTTTCTACTGGTGTTGCAGTATCTGGTTAAAAGTGGCCTGATTTTAATAGCTGTTCCTTGGCTTCTGCTATTTAAAAGATATGTCTTCTGACATTTAATGATAAGTTTGTTCTCCCATACATCCCAATGAGTATAAACAACTGGTTATTTTCCAGTGTCAGTGAGTTTGAAATTAATGCAACTTATTTTCTTGTGGGGAATGGAGACATATGTCACTGAATTGAATTAAATATTAATTGTATTATTTCCAAAGGGGAGCAGTGCAACTAGAATCAAAGAAATACAGAAAATTATTCTTCGCAAGAGAGCATAAAATACATATACTTGGAAATAAACCTGTCTTTTTAAATTGCTGTGGGGTTTTGTGGTTTGTGTTTTTTTCTTTTTCTTTTATTTACACTTTGTTTTTCTTTTTTATTTTTTTTAAAATTTCTGGTTTGATTTCTCTTAGAACTGAAAGTTAATTCTTCTAATGGTATTCCATTAGCCCATGATATGTACCTGGATGATGTTAATTCCAGTTTCCAAGGACAGGGTGTCCTGTGATACAGCAAGCTGTATTTTGCGTTTGAGCTGTATTTTCTGTTTCAGCAGGACTGAATGGTTTATGGAGGAGGAGAACGGGATGGAGGGGTTCCCTGTAGATCATGTTTGAGGGAAGGACTTCCCACTGTCATCCGGGATATTCTGGAAAGGGATTCTAGTGGGGCCATGGGCTCTGCCCAGGGTCAACTTCAAGTCAGTGGAACAAATCCCAGTAATTTAATTAGGAGCTGAATCAGGCCTTTACTAGACCAGGAAAGGGGTTTAGAGTTCTGTAGCAGAATGTAGATGGACTTTAGACATTTAAATTTCATCTGCAATCCAAACAGTCTCTGCTTATCAGCCATCGAAACCTGCTTCTGCCTTATCTCTTCAGGAGCCTCTCAGTTTTCCATGGAAGTCCAGTGGCTGCAGGTGCTGTATGAGGTGAACAGAAAACTTCAGCACAAACTTAACCTTGTCCAACAGAGTGGCTCACACATTTTCCATCCTCAGCGTCCCTCAAGCTCAGAGTGTCCACAGTGTGTTTGGGATATTTACTTGTGAACTTGGGTTCTGAGACTGTACCTCCATAAAAACTGGACTGGGGAATACCCTTCATGGTTCAGAAAGTGAAAGCAGAGATAAAGTAACTCAAGGCGTTACAAGAAGATGAAAGGAGGAAAGAGGGATGGAAATCCTCACCTCCAGATCTTCAGGGACAAATCATGCATTTTACGTTGCCATTGATGGATAAAATAATTCCCCATCGTGGCAATCCCCTAATCCCACAGGACAAGGCTATTAGAGGATAATCCTAACCTAAATTGCACCCCTGTGTTTGAGCACTGGTTCTCCTAATGCTCTAGGATACAATTACAGAACAAGGCCTGGAAACCACAGCCTTTGTTCTGCCTTATTGCTTAATTGTTTAATGAAGTATTCACTTCATCTAAGAGAGTGCTTTGTAATTTTGTACTTGCATGCAGCTGGCAGAGGCAAAGAACTGGCTTTTTTACAGAATAACTTGTTCTTTTGGTGGAAGAAGGTACCATTAAAAATATCAGGCTCTAATAGTAAATAATTTGAGAGATCTCTCCATAAAAAGGAAATCTCACCCTTGAAACTGAGGAATGAAAGCACATTTGTTACTGCTGTTTTTTTTCCCCTTTCCTCTTTGATGCTGTGCAAGGACAGATGGAAGAGGCAGTGGGACAACCAGTACCACATCTTGCACTAACAGGTCTGTTCTGAGGTCAGGACACTGCTACCATGTGCACCTCTCAAACTGGAATGGGAGAGACCTTCCCAACCTAGGAAAAAAACAAGTAACCAAATAAGCCTTATATCAAGATGAGAGCAATATTCAGCAATATGCACTTAAATAAGTGCAAAGTCATATATGTAAGTGCAAATAAGATGAAAAAAAGTATTCTAAAAACTTCTACGGATTTCATCAGTCTCCCTGTTCTACTCTTGAAAATACTCCTGTGCTCAGGACAATGTGTCAGGCTCCAACTCCTGAGTAGTTCCCTGATGAAGGTCAAGGGCTCTGAGACATCCATTCCCTACCAGGTGTGGGCAGGCAGCTCTGTACCCGCCGTCATTTCAGGTGTTTTGATCTTTTGAAGCTTTTCTTCCTCTTTATAACTATAGAAGGAGCTTAGACAATTAGCTCTGGGCTTGGATATCATTTTTGGCTGGTAACCTGAGCTTCAGACACAGGATATCAGGAGATTTGCAACAGGGTAGTGAGAGAGAATGACCCTGGGAACAGGAGAAAATAATTTGAACGTTGGAGTCTTTTTTGAGTTCCAGCCATGCAGGGTCCCTTGCAAATGCTAAATACCAAAGAAACATTGCCAGTGTGTAATACCAAGTTTTTCTTTAATAGCTATGAAAGTGTTTTATGAGTAACATCAGTATAGACAGAAGAGGTGAGGTCACCTGTGCATGAATCCCTTCCTCTCTCGCCAGCCCTGCCTCTTGGGAGGTACTGCCTATGGATACTTTCCTGGTTCTCACAAGGAAGGGTGCTGCTTCACACATTGCACATTGCACAGAGCACATTGCTAGAGAGACACAGCCATGAGAGAGGTTGTTCACAGTGGGTTCACTTGGTGCTTATCATGCAGACTCCGCTGTAGGTGCTGTTCTTGTAAAGTCTGTGGAATGCAGATCATGGGAAGAAAACCATCACACAGTTGCATTTGAGGTACCAACAAACAGAACAGTATAGGGCACCTGGATGTGTATGGTAGATGCAAATGTATGTAGTTAATACGTTGTTCTTGGCCCCCCAAAGGTGACAAATGGATGACTTTTAACTGCTGTGTTCCATTTGAAAGCAAGTACAGTGCAAACATTTTGTCAGGACATTTTGTAACTTGTTTGCATGCAACTACCATTTTCAACATCATTTAACAAGTCATTATAGACTTTTTAATAAATTATAGTCATTAACTTTGCCTAGGGTAACTGAGGGCAAGATTTTAATTCAAGCAGTGAAGAGTCTGTCCTCTAGGCCTGTGTTCAAGATCACAAGAGTGTCAGAGCCAACATCAATTCAAGGACCAACAGGAACACACCTGGCTCACAGCCATCTGTTGTACCTTTGCAATGCTGCTGGTTCCTGTTCATGCCATTGCACAGAGACTTCTCAGGCTGCTGTTATCCATGCTCATTCCAAGCTGCCTCTGTGACCTGTTCTTGCATTTGGAAGAGCTAAAGCCTGGGAAGACCCTGGTACCCTTGCCTTTAAGGACATACCTGGCAGCTTCCCTGTAGGGAGTTTCCTGCAGAGGCAGGGATCTGACTCATGGCTGCTGGAGACACCTCCTGGAAGAGCTGTCATGGAATAGCCACAGGCAGTCGTGATTCAGTCCCAAGCAGCCTCATTAGCACTTGATTTCTTAATGGCATCCCATATGCACTTATATTACCAGCTATTTTTGTATCCTTCATGCAACCAACCACTGCCTTAACAGGAACTCTCTGTCCACATGAAAGAGTGTTTTGTTTGGGTTTTTTTTTTATTTATATGGAAATGCTTGCATAAACTTTCATTTAAACCTTTTAAAATTTGTTTGTAATTAAGAAGAAAAAAACCACTTTGCTTAAAACTGACATTTTGTACGTTTTTTCCTAAAACAAACACTTTTAACTTCTTTGAAGAAAAGATTCAAAACAGGCTGTAAAAGTATTTATTTAGCACGTTTTTGGCTTAAAATACTGTCTTGCCAGGTCTGTTGTTATTGCTACTTATTGCTCTGAGGTAACATTTGCTTTTTGTTCCAAAGTTTCAGTTGTTTGCTTTTAGGGATGTTACTGGTGGTGGTTCAATATCTGTGGCTACAGATGGCCATAGTCTGAAATGGCTCCTGCCTGAACCAGCTTCTCCCAGTCAGGGAAAGCTCAAAAGTGGCAGAGAGGAAAACAAAGCCAAGAGCACAGGTCACCTCTGTCCCGGCTCTGTGGGAGCACACCTGCACAGCAGGGCTGAGGCTGTCTGGTGGAAAAGGTGTTGAATCACAACTGACTAGTCTGAGTGGAGCCTTTGTAGTGAAAACTGGCAAAGCAGTTAAATTACATCTTCCACTCAGTCCACTGGTGAGAGTTGTCCAGAAGCTGCTGGGCACAAAGCTGGCATAACCTGTACCCCATTGCCATGGGCTCCTGCAGGTTTGGCCTGGGCTGGACCCCACTTGCCACCTTATCGGTGTTCTTGTTGACCTGGCTCGGTTCACTGCATTCCAGAGCTGGTCGTTCAGTGTTGTTTGTTTGAATTCCTCTGCTGCTCCAGCACAACCCACTGTACCGGCTCTTTTGGTGTTTGAAGTTGCAGATTTCCCTCACTGTGGTGGCTTTGAACAGTGCATGTGCTCCCTATCCTTCTTCTACAGTATGTTAATTTGGGGAGAATCAGCTGATAACCAATGTTCTCTGAAATTCCAATTACTAAAAGTATCATGATAGGTGGTCATGCTCTCTTACTTTTCACGAAGCCAGGAGTAAAACTGAGGCTCAGATAGAGACACCTGGCATTTGTATTTGTTCATATTTACAACAGTGTAACAATTACCTTCACAGACTCTTGCAGAGTGCTCACCTGGCCTAAGGGATGGAATGACTCAGTAGGGTATCTGCATTACAATTGGAATATTGTTCCTGCTGGGAGAGGACTTGAGAGAATATTTTTATTTTTCAACAGCTCCTGCTGTGCCTTGGCATTTACAGTCCATCTGGACTAACACCTTCAGCAGTTTTTTCTCTGCCCAGCAGACTCTGGGCCAGCAGTGACAAGCACATTAGTTCATCACTAATGATGAACTAGCTAGTGAGTAGCACAGTTGATTAATTCTTATCATTCACTGCTTTTAGTGTGTCACACTTCCTTTACATCTGGGGAAACTGAATCACAACAAGAAGAGACGGTGCCACTTAATTCACCTGTTAAGGTGGGTGAAGGAGGCAGCACTGACATTCTGGCTGGCTGACCTCTGGATGGGAGGCCCATCCTCTGGATCCTATTCCTGCAAACCTGAGGCTTGAAGGTATGATTGTCGCAGTTCACTCAACTCTTCTACCTGACTTGCTGACACAGCCTCCTTGGAAGGCCTTTCTGAATCACATGTTCCCTCCAGAACCTCTTACCAATCTACACAGACCCATTTGGATCTAAAATGAAGACTCCCCAGGAAAGCCAGAACAGCCAGGCTTTCCCAAACTGTGCTCAGCTGAATGGTCCAGCTCCCAAGACACAGCTGTATTTCTCACAGGTGTATTCCTTAAAGCAGAACAGGGTCTCCTCTTGCTTCCAAAGATCTCCCTGGAATTTGGTACCAAGTTGTTGTGTCTTGAATCAGATTGCAACTGGTCCTCCACTGTAATCAGTGAGGATGCAAAGGCAGGGAAAGTCGAAGAGGAAAGCTTAGACCCCCGACTTGCGGGGCTCCCGGGGGTACTTTTTCACACGTGCTGTTCGGAATAAACCAGGGGCTCATTCCCTGGGAGCAAAACAAGGCTGGCAGCACGGGCCTGGCGCAGGGCCCGGGAGCTGCTTCAAGCTGTGAGCTGCTATTGCCCTCTGCCGACAGTTCGGTGTACGGTGTCCTCACTGCAAAGTGAGTGTTCTCTGTTCTACGGCAAACAAGGAGTTCTGGCGATCTGCAGAAAACTGAAGGATCATCCCTCAGACAGAGATTTTTAGCATTTATTGCTTGATTTTTTGGTCTTTTCTCACTGTTGTAATTTAGGTGCTACACATCAGTCAGTCAATCAATCAATCAATCAATCACATATCAATCATTCTGCATCAAAGCCAAGTCCAGTGTAAGCTGTTGTGCAAGGCATGGCGTGTACAGGGAGTGAGAGCCAAATTTCCCCTGTAGAGCTTGTGGTGTACAGGGACAACTCAAATAAAACATAGTAAAAAACGCAATGATCAGCCCCATTTTACCTGTAAGTCACTGAGATACTGAAAGATCTACCTGAGCCCACAAAATGCAGCTCTGGTACCCTGCCTGGAAGTCAGATTAATTCAAAGCAGAAATAAACCACAAATCCTGACTGCAAGGAGAGTGGATCACACTGTTACCATCTTTTTTTTTTTATTTTAAATTTTCTTTCATCACAAGGTTAGATAACTCCTTAGCTCAACCAAAGCTGCAATTCTTAGGTTGTTTGGGGGTAAAGCAGGCAGAAGCAATGACCTCTGATAAACAGAAGGTTGGACTGGACAGTCATATTTCTGCCTCTGTCATTTTGCCCAAGGTCATAGTGGAGTTTTGTGAGAAAGCCAGGAAGTGAATAAGGGTTTTTTATTTGTTTTGGTTTTGTTTTGTCTGTTTTATTGCTGTTGGGTTTTTTTTTTTTTTGTCCACGGCTTTAAAATCTTGTATTCCTTTTATTTATGTTTCAGAAATATCTAAAAAATTACTTATAGAAATATATTTAAATATTATAGTGAATGGGACAGAAAGGTCTAGGGCATTTTAACAGGTTTTTTTAGCTGAACTCCTACTGAGCTCTTTACCAACTTTTCCTGTGGTAAATTCACTGTTTGGGTTTGTTATGAGTGCTGAATAAATTGGTGTTGCATTTCAACCATCCAGTACCTCATAAAGATTTCAGGCTGTCAATGGAAATATTCTTGGGCTGCTTGCTCTGAATAAATGCTCATGTGGAAAAAGACTAAAAGCTTACAGGAACATCCACAGACAGCAAAGAAAAAGGACTTTTATCTTTGACAACTTCCATTTTACTGTGATGAGTACACGGTAGGGACTAAGTGTTTTTTCATAGGCTCTGTAGAAGGATAAAGTTTTCTCTTGCTGCCAGACAAATGCTATTCCCCATTTCAAGTAGCAAAGGCTTCTGATTTCAGTGATTCGGACCAGTTTCCAAGCCCATTTGTGGGGAGGAGATACCAGAATCTAAATTCCTGAACTTTAGTGCTGTCATTTTATTAATCAATTATAGCATGAATTATAGCAACTATAAAAATAAGTAATAGTATTGATAATTAATAATAATCTCAGGCTAATGAATAAGAGGCTGATCATCCTTGCACGTTCCCAATGAAAAAGGGATAAATTAGGTCAGTTTTCCAGTCCTCTGTGTGGGTGCTCTGGAGAGCACCTCAGTGTTTCTCCTGCAGGGCCTTCTTTCAGAGAGCTAAATTCTTTCATTACCCTGCTCTTTCAGCTGTTATGTCTCAGATTTGTGGACCCATGTAAGAATGAGTACTTTAGTCATGTAAGAATCTCAGCATTCATTAAAACAAAATTAACCCCCAATGAGGGAGAGAAAAAACCACAATAAGAGTTCTGACTTCACACTGAGGTCTCAAAACCAAATCAACAAACAAAAAAAGAAAAAGCACACTAGTGAGGTCTTGAAAGAGAAGGGAGATTAACTCAGAATTATTCACCATGTCTATATTTATACACTATCCTAACCCTCAGAATAGGGATTTTTGTTATAGGATTAACTCCCTTAAACAACAGATGATAAAGTTGTATTGGCATAAAGGGTGTATTTCATTAAACAGGTACAAGAAACAAAATATTCATATCTAGACTGAAGACCACATTAGGAGAACGACTTCATGTGTTCATTTCCCTTTTCCTTTCTCCTGTGTTCTATATATGATTTACTAATTCTTTATTGTTTCTTTCCAGAAGCATCACTCACTGTCTACACTGAGAATGATTTTGGGCCAGGAAGTGGAGAAGACCAAAGCAGGTATATATATCACATTATCCTTGATGCTGACAGGGCAGAGTCGACAGGGAAAACATCACTCACCTTTCCAAACATGATTTCATCCACTGTAATTGTTTATAGGAGGACAGGTCTGGAATAAAACCTGAGTGCCACTTTGGAAAACCTCACACCTTCTCTGTCATCAGCAGCTGAGGCAGCCTGAATGTCAACATTACCTTATTGCAGGGAATGTGTCCTTAAAAACTCCTTCAGGAAGCAGAGCTGCTTCTGCTGCCTCAGACATGGCCCATTACATCAGAGCTCCTGACAGGGCTCTAACGGGCCAAGTGACAGACTCAGACACTGCCATCCATACCTGTGCTGCCTTCCTGGGAGGGGATGTTCCCACAGCAGAACTGGGGGATGAGATCGATACCTAAATCCATGTTCAGTCCAACAGGTTAATCTGCACTGCCATGCAAGTGAGGTTAAAGAGTCGGTGGGAAAGTTTATTTTCAGTTAACTCCAGAGCATTACAAGTCTTGGTTTTGGCAGGCTGAAAACACCATCCTTCCTCTAGGAGGGAAAGTTAAAGTCTCTCATATTAAGTAGCTGTGAACATTAGTCATGAATCAAACCCATTTTAGTAGTACAAATTCCATTAGTTATTTTAACATCTGGTTCTGTTTTAATTTTTTTGTGTATAATAACCATAATCAATAAAATACACAATAGCCCTGTGATGTTCCCACTATCATGACTCTAGGATACAAATATTTAAAATAAGTATTAATGTTTTAAAACTCATTGTATGAAAATTACTACACTTGGGCACATCAAAGTTGAATGAACTCTTTTCCCCTTTCCAAATACACAGTGGTATTAGCGGTATATTTCTATTTTATTTTTAGAAAATCTATGGTTTTGACAAAAATAATTCCTAATATTGACCATAAGCAGCCAGGAGATGGTACAGCATACTGTGGAGAGTGTAAGGTACAGCTCTGATGGTTTCCTCCTTCCTTTGCAAGTGTAAAGCAGGATGGGAACGCATTATTCAGCAGTGAAATTCAAAATTAGTATAATTGAGGTGCAATGCCAGTGGAATCAAGACAAATGAATCCTACTCGTTGCAGTATGAGATTTGTCCTATAGCTTTAGGTCTTCATGGAAATTTAACCATTTGTCTAGACTCCTTATTGCTCAGATAAAGCAGCCAGCATTTCCATGAGATTATTTAAATGTAGAATTACTAGAAAAGTTTGCAGCTACAGAGATAGATGGGTTTTACGTAAAATCCCTGCTCTTTGTAGCAACCCAGTGTGATATTGAGAAAGATAATGGTCAGAAAGTACATTGCCAGGCTCCTAATGAGAAACTGTTGACAGTAGGATTACCCCAACATTCATCAAAAAGCCAATAAATGTCAAGCAAGAGGCCTTTGATGCAGTAGCTCATAATTCCTGTTCAGAAGCCTTTGCAGTCACATCAGGGCATGCCGTCATCCTGCATTTCTGCTGATTTTACCGAAAACTTTGTTGCTGAAGAAATACAAGGAGCAGGTGTCAGCATTCCGAGTGCCACTGCTACAGTGCCACGGGCTCACCATGAGACCTCAGGCACAGCACATTTGGCCTCAATTTCCCCATCTGCAATACAGGAATGACAATACAGGAATTACCCAGAGGCAATTCTGGGAAGGACACGGTGCTGCCATCCAAATGCTCAGAAATCATGAGGTAGATGGTAAAAACTCTGGGGCTGACTCCTGCCAATGAAGTAGTCATGTATTTTTAATGTTAACTATGTCCAGCTTTTTGGGCCTTTGTAGGACATATTTTCAAGCTCTCTCCTCCACAGCTACAGGAGATTACTTCAAGCCAACCCAAAACTAATTCTTACCCAGGCTGCTGAATTCTGGGTTGGGTGGCCTCAAGGAAACTGCATGAAGTTTATATAAAAGCTTATATAAACTGTTCTTGGGCTCTGTGGAGCACAGAGGGTATAAATACCCTGCCCATTACCCAAATCTTCTGTTTAACTCTACCTTCAGTACATATTCCCCAAGTGATGTGGTGAGGCAGGTCATTGCCTGGTCCATGAATTAGGAATAACCTCGTGCCATGTGTTATTTGTCACTGCTCCCTGGCTTTTCATTTGCCCCGTTCATGAGGGGAGCCTGAAGCTATATCACAAGTGATATGATCATATCCTCTAGATTTTGCCTATGTATCTTTTCTAAAATCTCCAGGTAGAGGCTCAAAGCCATTCCTCTAAGGCCTCCATGGACTCTGAGGCAGTGCCCTTCATTCCATTCAAACTGTCAATTCCTTGCTTGCATATCATGACTGGCTTCTTTTCCAGCTGTTCCTGCATATATGGATAGAAAATGTTGGCCATTTCCAAGGATAAGCTGCATCCTAGAGGCTGTATGCAGATGGAGTTGTACTTAGTTTCCAGAGCCACATGCTGTTAGGGTGACTTGAAACTAGGCTAATGACCTGGCAGACTTTGCTGCAGAGAGATTCTTTAATAAAAATGAAGGGGGTGACAAGGGATAGGCTCCTTTCTATTTTGGGACAAACTCTTCCCTCAGGCTGCAGATAACCGTGGTGGTAAGGCTCCCAATCTATAATTTGGTTTTCTGTTTCTTGGCTGTAGTACTTAATTAACAATTCTGGAACTGCTCTGTTTCCCAGGAATAGCCTGTAAATCCATTAAATTAAACAATAAGGGCAGATGTGGGCAAAAATAAAAAGCCCATGCAAGACAGAAATGAAAAATTAAGTTGTTTTGTCAGTCTTCAGAGGCCAGTGCGAGAATGTTATAAAACCTTCTGAACCTTTTCTGTCTAGTGGTTCAAGAAAGAGGGAAATGTTCCTGGGGATGCCAACATTTTTAGAACTGATGATTGCTAATTACAAAAGCACTAGTGACAGGACAAGACAGAGTGGTGTGAGACTGAAAGAGGGTAGGTTTAGATTAGATATTAGGAAGAAATTCTTTAATTTGAGCATGGTGAGGCACTGGCACAGGTTGCCCAGAGAAGCTGTGGCTGCCCCACCACTGGAAGTGTTCAAGGTCAGGCTGGATGGGGCTCTGAGCAACCTGGTCTAGTGGAAGGTGTCTCTGCCATGGGGTTGGAATTAGATGGTCTTTAAGGTCCCTTTCAACCCAAACCATTCTAGGATAATCCTATGATTCTAGAATTACATAATTACTTTATTACATGAAGTAGTACAAATACTGTGAAAACTGAGTTAAAACAAAAATATTTTTTCTCTTCAAGATCTGAATGGAATTCATAATAATGCCAAACTCTATCTTGTGTAGATGGCAATCAACTGCAGAAGAATTTCTAAATATCTGAAAGAGTGTGCTCATCTGAACTGTCACTCATGCTTTTAGATGGCCAGTGAAACCATTTTATTATTGCAGTTAGCTGGAAAGGGCACTGTTCTGCAAAAATCAGATAATGTACTTATTTGTAAAAGCCTGGAACAAAAGAGCCAGTTGAGATTTGCTGAGTAGTTGCAAGATAGCCATTAAATATAAATATTTTTAAAAACAATTTACTCTTTCCTAATGCTTTTAGAGCAGCATGTGGGAACAGAGCCTAAGTGCAGCATCTTACTGCATTGGAAAGGACATGATGAAGGTTACTGGGCTCCAGATTTAACTCTTCCATCTCTTAATTGCTCAGAACAGTTTCTAACCTATATAAACTATGTAAGTTTGTAAAAACCTTACCCATCTTTCCTGGTGGTGACAACAAAAGTTTGTATTTTTAAAACAACTAGTGCCAAGGATGCACATTTTTTTACATTTCTATGGAAAACAGTTTAATGGTGAATTAAAGTTTAAGTTTCCATTCTTAAAATTAAAACTTGCAGCAGAAATGAAAATTTCGTTCTTTTGAACCTGTAGATGGAAAAGGGACTTACTTTGTGGACTTGCTTAGTGTCATGTATAAATGACACTTCCACATTTGGAGTTTAGTAGCCATAGGTAGGATTAATTTGATCTAACTTAAGACGTCTGAGTCTGCATCAAGCACTTTAGGCTGCTTCTACTGTCAACAAAGAAAAACGGCCCATCCATACTGTGATTCATGTGGTCTGGCTTAGATGTCTATTTAAGGATGAAATGGATGAGCCCTCATGATTTGGCTATGTGGAACTTCAGAAAAAATGTTTGCTGGGAGGTCATCCCATGTCGATCACCATGGATTGATACCAAGGCTCCTTCCATCCAGTATTGTCGTCAATAACACATCCTCAGCAAATCTGCAGATTCTGCAAAACTGGGGCAATGGCTGACACCCCAAATGGCCTGGCTTCAATCCAAACCAACCACGATCTAAGGAGAAATGCAAGTTTCTTCACCTGGAAAGAATAACCGGTACAGGATACCAGTACAGTGAGGAGTGGACTGGCAGGGCACATTCCTGCTGGAAATGGGCTCACAGGGGATGCCTGGCTGAATCCAAACCAGCACTGCACTCTCGTCACAGAGCAGACCAAACACACACTGAGCACTACTCATAGACCAGCACATAAAGGGCTATTTTGCTCCTCTCTGCTCAGCTCTGGTGAAGCCATATTTAGGATACAGTCTAGTTTTGGCACAGCCAGTACAAAAGGGATGTGGAGAAACTGGAAGTGGTCCACTGGAGGGGTGCCAAACTGGCTACCCAGAGAACATGACCTACAGGGAGGGTGGAGGAAGCAGGGCCTGTTCAGTCTGGCACAGAGGAGTCTAAGTATGGTCGAAGTGTAGCCTGTGACTGCTTGAATAGAGTTACAGAGATAATGGAGCTAAACTTTCTCAATAATGCCAAATAACGTAACAAGGGGTAATGGCCAGAAAATGCTGCTTCAAGGCTCAGATTGGACATTAATAAAAAATTAACCTGGAGGGTTGTAACTGATTACCCAGGGGAGCAGCTGAATCCCTTTTGTTGGAGGTTGTCAAGCCTGTAAATCCATAGCTGAACTGCTCCAGTGCTGATAAAAGCCCAGCTTTGAGCACAAGGATGGACTTCCCAACTAACACATCCATTATGATACATACTACCATCGTCTCTGGAATGTGTCCAAGCCCTTCAATTCTCTATTAATAACAATAAATAGCAACTCTCATCCAGAACTATGGGGGCGAGGTTCTGAACAGGGTGATCTGAGCTCTCTCTCAGTCCCTGTGACTCCCTATGCAACCTGAGACACCTTAAACTGATTTTTGCAGCACAGTTACTTCTAAAACCACAGATTAAATTCACTGCTCAGAAAACCCATTGTCTTTGATTTTTCTTAACATTTATTACATACTTAGAGTAAATTTATTGTGTCTGGCATATGTAAGAAGAGAAACTTTAACTTTCAGTAAGAACAAAAATATGGTTCCCAAAGGCAACTGCGTGAAGAATCATAAAGCACAGCTAAGGTTTGTTTAGAGACCGGGCTCATTTCTTCTCCTGAGAGTGTGACCAGACAGGCTTACGCTTCTGAACAAAGGCTTCAATACCTTCCTGCCCATCTCTCAAAGTCAAATTATCCACCATGACCTTAGTAGTCATTTTGTAGGCAGTGTCGAGGTCCTGGGTTATCTGTCTGTAAAAGGTGGCTTTCCCCAAGGCCAGGACGGATTTGCTGCTTTCACATATCTTCTGAGAGATTTTCATGGTCTCCTCTTCCAGCTTGTCTTCTGGTACCACCTTGCTGACGAGCCCGTGCATTAACGCTTCTTGGGCAGAGAGAGGTTCACCCGTGAAAAGCATCTCCAGTGCCACCTGAACAAGAAAAAATACTGTATTAAGTCAACCTAACTGCATTAGTGCTTTGCTTTGTTTGGGGAATTTCAGCCTCCTCCTTCAAGTACAAGTTACTCTTTTCACAAATGATTTAAATCTTTTGGTCTTTTAAACTGCCAAAGACCTGTTAAGAGGTCTCAGCAAAGAGAAGGACTGGGTCTAAAGCTGGTCTCTTCAAGCCTGCCTGCTGATTCCAGCTGTCCTAGGCTGACACCTCTGGGTTTCTCTTCAAAAGCCCACAATCTCTAGTGATTGCTGTACGAATTAAGAGAGGTGGACCATCTACAATGTCAAATGACTGAACTTGGTATTTTAAGCTGGGCATATGTGCAGTTTTTGAAAACACCTGTCCCAGTTTTAAGTTTAGTATGAGTAGTTTTAAGTATGGACTTTTTATAGCCACATTATCTCAGTCTCCTGCTGATTTCAGCATCTGGTGCTTGAGGTTTGAAACTAAAAAATCCCCCAAATACTCAGTGACTATTCAATGTTATGTATCAATAAAGATGGTTTTCCAAGACTCATGATGCAATTGACCAATGCCTGAATCGTAAGAGCTGATTATCCTCATTAGCATCTTTGCTCTGGTAGCTACAAACAATGGCAACACTTCTTTTTTTAAAAGGTAAAAATCATCAATCCTGGGAACTGTAGGGAATGTTCTTACTGCTTTGAAAAGTATATCCCACACATTTTAAATAGGTAATCCTGCAGCCCAGAAATACTAATTCAGAAGCAGCTACAACTGCACACAAGAGCAGACTTGGAAAAATCCCCCATGGGCTCTATTTGAACAGGATGTCCCTGCAGATGGGAAATTTCAAGCTGAAGCTCTTATCCAGCAATGGGATGTGGGCAGTTCAGTCACTGCATCTCAGCAGAGCCCTGCTGGGCTTGGACCGTCTGTCTGCATGAATCCAATTGGATCAGAACTTAAAATTTCTATTCTCAGTTATGGAAGCTTTACAGATTGTACTATTTTTTATGTACAGAGAGATGTGCAGCCACAATCAGTTGGACATAAAACAGGAAGATAGTATAGGAGCATTTTAGGTGCTATTTAAAGCATCTTGATCTACAGCCAGGCAGATCCTGCTGGCAGTGAAATGTCACTGCCTGGCAAGAATTGATGCCTCAGTGGGATTGTTATCCTGAACTTGCAGGGGTTTCCTTCTCAGGGGAGAACATCATTGGCTAAAGCCCTGAGCTGTCTGTTGGAAAGGAAAGGGGTTGCTGAGCTGGTGGGCAGCTGGGACAAGCTCGTGCTGCTTAGAATCACATCAGTAGGAAGCTGCCTTTCCTAAACAGAGTTCACCCTTTATTATTTTTCCCAGTCCAAAGAGTTATGGAGATGCCTTTTGAAATAAAGTATTTTGAATGTTGTACCACAGGAAAATAAAGTTCAGGCAATGGAACTAAAACTTCCAACAAGGGAATCTACTTCTTGCAAAATTACAAAGAGTATCTGGGAAGGAAGCCTACCTTCCTTGGAAGAGATCTGCCCAAGGCCACAGCTGGTGTGGAGCAGAACAGCCCAATGTTTACTCCAGGAGTAGCAAACTGAGATTTCTCACTTGCCACCGCGATGTCACAGCTTGCCACGAGCTGGCAGCCAGCTGCTGTAGCCAAGCCGTTTACTTTGGCAATCACTGGCACTGGAAGTTTCTGGATTAAAGTCATAACCTGCATGCACAAAAGACAGGTCAGTATGGAAATTCAGGAAGACACGACCCTGTTTTGGAAGTCATCAAAAGTACCCTCCTCTCTATTTATCAAAAAACCTCCGAACTGTTGGATCTTGGCTCCTTTCTGATGAAAGGATGATGAAGGGCCCTTCAGCTGTAGCTTTCACACATGGCTTTTACAGCATTCCTTAAATATGGGCTTTGCAATGTCTTAGAGATCATTAGTACTGGAGGAACTAGAACAAAAGGTTTCAAAGGACTTTCTGTTGTCACACTGAGCAGGATCAGGGGTCAAATTCTAGCACCACCAGAATCAAAGGGGATTTTGCCATTCTCTCCAAAGGCTCCAGGGCTCACTTTAACTTCCCCACCTCCCTGACCTGGGTCTTTAACAAGAACTTGGACAATCAGTGAATCAGATCTTACTTTCACATTGTCTACTTGATGTATAGGCTGATCCTGAGCTTTTAACTAAGTGCTGGGAAGGAACATTTGATCACAAGTGATTTGAAGGTGGTTATCCCTAGACTTCTAGGAAGGACATTGCCCAAATACTCAGCTGCAAAGAGCACTGATTCAACTAAGGAACACACCCTGACTGTGCACATTGTTGGGATATATGCACGTTTGCTTTCTAGCCCTTCTATTTACATGTAAAGAAATCCAGGGAAAACATTAATTTCACCAGGATCAGGCACTAAAATAGCAGGGCAGCAAAAATCAAGGAATCTGAAGGAATCTGTGGGAACAGTCTGTGCTTTAGCAGACGACCAATGCAGTCCCTCCTTAAACCAATGCTTGCTCTTAACACCAGGCAAAGGCAGAGGCACTCAAGAAGAACTGCTTACCTCTGCACATAATTCAAATACTTGGGAATGATGCTTCACATCATCTTCACTTGACAGTTCCTTTAAATCGTGGCCGGAACAAAATACAGGTCCTTCAGCTGCAAAGAATTTCAGGAAAAATCAGTCTGAATTAATGAAGAAACCAGGGGTAGCAGCATATCAACGTCCCAGCTAAAGGGATGTCAGTGACATGTCAATGTTCAAAAAGGAGTTTGGGGAGGGAGTTTTGAACAAAATTCCAAAAGATTGCCTTCTGGGTTTTGTGGTAACTTTAAATTGCTGCAATGCAACATTTAAGCACAGTAACACCCATTATCACTTTTCAAGGTCTCATTTTACTTCCATTCCACTTAACTCAGTTAGAAATAATGCACTTCACACCTCTGAGCCCAGTTTTGTGTAAGGATGTTCAGAACACCTCCTCGCTACAAGGCAAACTTGTCAGCTGGAGCAAGGTTGGAGGGCTCTGCTCTCAGACTGATAAATACACTTAGTCCCTATTTATTGTACCCAGAATTAATTATTAACTTCTGCTAAATAAGCATGAGTATTTTTTCTGTCATGGCATTGAAGGTCACAATAGAAAAAGAAAGAAAAAAGGTTATTTTGCTGCAGGAGAACCAGAAGGGTTGTTGGGGTGTTTCTTCCACTGCTAAACTGTCATCTAGAGAACCCCCAAAAGCATGTCCATGGTTTGGGCAGCAAAAGAGGAGGTTTCTGTGGAACTAAGCTTTGGCTTTGCTAAGATCAGAACACTCTATACAGGTACACAATCTTTACAACAGTTTTCCTTTGTCCTGAGAATAGCTGCCATTAGAATGAACCAATGTGATGCTTTTCAATCCTTCAGAACTTCTCAGGTATTTATATGGATGTGACATTTCCAGCTACACCTACACAGACCAAACCTCACCTATGGATTTATTTCTTATGGATCAGATTATTGAGACACAATCTATCTAAAAATAACCACACAATTAACATCAGTCAGCTCATGGGGTTGGCAATATATATCTGGAGATTAACTACATCTGCATTTGAACCTCATTGAAGATTCCAGAGCAAAGTCTGTGTTAAAGGCCCAAAGTGTTCTCTGAGGAATCTTTTATTTTCTTGAAATTTCTTCTTTTGCACTTTATTCAGCATGGGAATTATAAATAAACAAGAACATGCAATTTCTAAAAAAACAAACACAATTTTGCTCACAAACTCCCAGAGCACTTCCCAAGGAAGAACCTTCAGTGTTTCGCAAAATTTGTCACTGCTGTTTGAAATGAGGAATATGTACATTTAAACTCATCCCTGTGAAATCAGCTCACTTCCACTCTTGTGTGTGTGCCCTAACACAGAGTTTCCCCCTATGTATAGGAAACAGCATCATCCTAAATTAATAAACCAATTTCTCTGAGATGTTTGGGAGGAAGGCAGAGGAAGGTTATCTTAAAATAGCAGAGGAAAAAAATATGGCTTAAGTACACATCAAGTTTCATTATCTTTAAGAACTCTACAGGTTAATACGTAAATGAAAGGAAACTAATAGGCTCTGAGAGAGGCTGTTTTACATCTGTGGGTTATGGGTGTCTGTGGTATTGATATTACGGTCTCTCCTTCACTGGAGTGTTTTAAAAATAGTTCTGACAAACGGTTGGCAACAATAATGAGGCTGATCCTGGCTCGGAGTAGGGAAACAGAGCACCCGACTGGCAGAAACCCTGCTTTTTACTGCAGTCTATACCTGTCAACGAAGGCAACAAATGTCATCCTAGCTCTGCCCGTTCCTGCACAAAACCACTTTCTGAGAATGTTAATGCTTTACTTTGCTAACTTTTAGAACTTTTGTTTGACTTTTGTTCTGTTTAAAGTATTCTTTACGTAGAGTCTTAAACCAATCAACTCTAACCCTAAACTGCCGATTGTTTTTACAAAAGGAAGCAACTCACCGAGTGTAAACACCCTCATAGCCCGACAGAAATGCTGACATTTTGAAACGTGTTAATACTTAGACATGCTGGCCAAAATCAAAAGCATAACAAACCCCAAGTCAGTCACTAATGCTGTGTTAGGAATGAGGAATTAAGTACAGGAGGGGGGAAGCTGCGGTAAGTATACAGGAACAGCGTGACAGGAAGGTCTGCCGGGCGCCGGCAGCCCCAGGAGACCACGGGAGCATTAGGGAAACCCGCAGGTCCCTTTCCGCCCCGTTTCCTGTAATTCCGAGCCAGGCTGGGGTTTCAGCTCCGCGTTCCCCGGTGTGTGCCCCGTGCCCGCCCGGCCGGGTGCCGCGGTACCCGCGATGACGATGACGCGGAGCTCCCGGCTCTTCACGTCGTGCAGCAGGTCCCGCCGCAGGCTCTGCAGCATGGGCAGCGACAGCGCGTTCCGCCGCCGCGGGTTGTTCAGGACGATGGTGCTGCAAAACCCGNAAAGACCGCTGAGATCATCGAGTCTAACTTACGACCGAACACCAGTGTGTCAACCAGACCATGGCACTGAGTGCCACGTCCAGACTTTCCTTAAATACCTCCAGGGACAGTGACTCCACCACCTCCCCGGGCAGCGCATTGCAATGTCTAATCACGCTTTCTGTGGAGAAATTCTTCCCAATGTGCAACCCAAACCTCTTCTGTCACAGCGTAAGACCGTGTCCTCTCTGTCGCTGGTTGCCTGGGAGCAGAGCCCGACCCCCACCTGGCTGCACGGTCCTGTCAGGGAGTTGTAGAGAGTGATAAGCTCCCCCCGAGCTTCCTTTTCTCCAGACAGAGCCTCCCCCTGCTTCCTCAGCTGCTCTTCATCAGAGTTGTGCTCCAAACCCTTCCCCAGCTCCATTTCCCTTCTCTGGACACGCTCCAGCACTTCAATGTCCTTCCTGAACTGAGGGGCCAGAACTGGACACAGCGCTCGAGGTGCGGCCTCAGCAGTGCCCAGTACAGGGGGAAGAATCCCTTCCCTGGTGCTGATGGACACATTATTCCTGGTACAGACCATCCACACAGAGCCTCCCTCTGTCCCGCTCTCAGACCTGACTCCTGTGCTGGAAGGCCTGGGTGGGCAGTGGTATCATCAATGAGTAGCTGGGATGTTGGAGAGCACTCGGAAATGTTGACTTTTATGATAATTTCTTCAGATTCCACCAAGCATTTTCATCTATGACCACAGGATGGAGATTAGTACTGTGCTGAGCGAACTTGTCAGTGGCACTGGGGTGGGATCTATCATGACAGGACAGCAGTGCCATGCAGAGAAAATGACATCACTTTGAGGTTGAGAGTAACTGGCATGAGATGAAATTCAGTTCTACAGGGCTTGGAGTCATATACTTGGGAACTAATAAGTTGATAGTTTATTCACTGGGAGCTCATCATCTGGAAATTGTTATGAGAAAGGCCTTCTGTGTTCTAATTGGTTCTACAGAGTCAGTCTGTAGTCTGTCATATGATGCATTCAAGAAGGAAAGAAAAGGCAAATGTGATTTTAGGAGGTGATTTGGTGATTTTAAACTTCAAATGTGATTTTAAAATTCAGAGTATTTTAGGGGCGTACAGGTACATTCACAGCTCATCTTGATTATTGCTTATGCTTCTGGTCACCTGTGTTCCAAAAATCAAGCTAAAAGAGGGGCAGCCATGTGGATGAGGCAGCTGATGAACAATCTCATCTGCCAGGAGATGCTCACAAGCCCAAAGACCAAGCAGCCTTGTTCCACAAGATACAGGTACCCTAAAGTGGAATAGATTTATGTTGAGCCTATGCTCTCGTAAATGTAAATCTGTGCTCCTGCTTCCTGATCCCCCTGTTCTTGTGAGTTGTTGCAAAGCACTTGTAGGTTCCCAGATGTGTCTCCAGTTTTCATCAGTGTCTGTTGAACCCCTACAGCTTTTTTGACTGTAGTGACAATTGAGGCTTCTCAGTTGTGATCATCGGCCTCATGAAAGAACCACTTGAATTTTGTGATTAATAATATATCTACTTACACAGACAGTAACAGTTTAGTGTGGGAATGCTCTTTCTGTTTACTGATTTTATGTTGCCTAACACAATGACCCCTCAGATCCCTGGGCTTTGTGGCTCTGCTGTAAGAGCAACAGTGGATTGATGTACATTTATGTACATTTATCAGTGTTGAAGGTCACTGTCAGACCTGAGAGCTAATTCTGCTCTGGGCTTTTCCCACTTGACCGTTTTCTTTTTCTCATGGTTGTTTGTACCTCATGGTCAATTCACTGAAAAATTCTTCCAAAATTTAGTAAGTGGTAGGAATCTGTAGCAAGGGAAAAAAAGAAACATTTAGAAGCAAATGAGATCATCTTACATAGATTTCAGCAGTTTTCAAAGTCCCTGCTTGGTGTGGCAAAGGCCAGCACACCAAGAACTCAACTTGTGTCCTTGCTCTGGGAGGAGTTCCCAATCCCCTGAAACTCTGACCACTGACCTCTTTCAAACTTGTGAATACAACCCGATTATTTTTCTTCCAATTCCTTCTCCTTCTCCATCTGCTTGTCCTTTTTCTGTCCATCTCCAAGGAAAGAATTTTTTTGTGGTCTTCTCCAAAACCCTTATTTTTTATATAGTGTTTCCAGCTCCCTGGAAATTCAGTTCTTTTTAACTTTGATTGACAACCTCATGTTTCCTTTCACACCCACCCCCATTACAGATTGTTTTTTGGCTGCAGCTTCCCCAATGCATTTAGCAGACCTGCTGCTGCCTTCTCTGAAAAAGTACTGAAAAAACTTTCCGATTTCAGGCAGATTTCCTTTTTATAGCATTTGCCAGCAGCAGCATTGTGGTTATGGCTGAGCTCACACTTTCAACTGGAGACGGCCAGAAGCCAGGATTGCAAGTACCAGACAGGGCTTTTCTAGCCTTTAGCTGTATTGATCCTCACAAAATATAAAAAGGGAAATGACAAAGGACATGACGCAACTTCATCCTTAGATCATTCCAGAAACTATCGGGGTATCACACTGTGCAGGGAAAGATGTTTAGAGATTCAAGTGTGCTTAGGTGCTGTAAAACCCTCTGTGCTCTCCATTGTGATGTTGTTAGATACCATGCATGGACAATAAAGATGCAGGATCCCTTCCTTTATGAAGCATAGGTATTTATTTGGGTCTTTCTTTCCTTGGCTTTCAGCAAGCCCAGATGGGATATGCATCTTCCAGGAGCACCTGCTGCTATAAATAAACAGCAGGTCAACCCAGGGCAAAGGCAGACCTTGTTGGGATGCAGCTGAAATGGAAAACACATCCACATACATGTATGTAATTTAGTAAATATATCCATAAAGACATTTCTATTAATTGGAATGCTATGATGAAAACTTGGGACTATTTTATGGAACATGAGGCAGACATATCCTTAGCAGAGTTTCATGCAAATTATCTCTTGTCAAACATTGGCATTCCCAGAGGATCTTGTGACCTGATTTTCAACACTGCTGAAGGCATTCAAATCCCACAGGGAGCCAGAGGGGTTTGGCACCTTTAGAACTCAAAGACTGCTTAATTCTGGTCAGGTGTGTAGTAGTTCCAGGATAACAGGGAGAGCAGGGTCCTGTTCTTGCACCCAGGCCAAGGAAAATAATTTATTTCCCTGCTTTGTAAATTCTGCTAGCAATGAGATAACCTAGTGCATCATGGTTTCTCTGATGTGGAACCCTCCAGGACTGACTAAAGAAAAGATGAAAAAAAATTTTGCGTTTTTGTTCCCATTTAGCTAGGATTCTGAGCTGAGTTCCAACATGACTGGATGGGTCCTGTCTATGTAGCATTTTTTCTGTGTTCTTAGACAATTTATGTTTTCTATATTGCTATTAAGATAGAAATATCACAGAAACTTCAGGACAATGCGTAATTGTGCTGGGATTTTGTAAGGGCATGAAGCCTCTCTACTCTGTCCACACCTGGAATTCCCATGACTTTGCTACCAAACCTCCTTTGAGTCCTAGCCCTGGGGTTTTTTCTTTGAAAAGTCAGAGAAAAGTAAGTTATGTATATCTATAAAAGTCTTCTCTTTATAGAGGCTCTAATTACATGAAGTAGTAATCAAGAATCAGTTACAGGATTGATGTATAGGAGACTATCAGAATTTTTAGCGTGTACTTTAAGAGAAAGTTACATTAAAAAAAAAAAAAAAGATTATTCTGCTAAGAGAAAGGATTTGAATCCAGTTTTAACTCCATGACTGCTGTTGAGAATTTGCAGCAGCCTGTGAACCAGGCTAATCACCTGCCAGTCAGGCCCAGATCAAGGCCTTACCTGGCAGTACTGCTGCCTCCTGCCTTTACATTTAGCATTCCTTCAGCAAACAATCCAGTGTCCTTTTTGCTCTTGACATTAAACAGAAAGCTCCCAGTGTCACTGCTGCTGCAATGTTTTGCAGTTACTGCTCAGAGCTGTTTCCCAGACACTGTGTGGCAGCACTGCTCCGTGTAATGGGTGCTGCTTATTTTCCTTTCTGCTTGTGAACCAGATGATTGACCAAAGCCCTTTTATCACTACACCCATTCCTGCTCCTCTTCATTTGCTGTCTTTTTTTTATCCTCCCCACACTCATCTTTTATCTTGCATTGTCCTCACTTTTAAAGTGATTTCTATTTCCCCGGTGTTAACATTAGATTTTTTTGTATGTGAGATTCTTAAGATGTGAACAATGACCACAATTATAAAATATGTGAGACTATAACAGGCTTGGAGAAAAAGGTGATATTCATTCCTCCCCTCAGAGGATCTAACCTTAGGTTCCCTGTTTAGATACTTAATCCTGCAAGGCTCCCCACACGATCAGTGGAGACACTCTCTCCCCCGCAGGACTGGTCAGTATCTAAATTAGCAGCCTGCTCCCAGTGTCTCCCCGGGTTCCTCCTGCTCTCCATTCATTGCACCAGTGTCGGGGTTTAACCCCAGCTGGCGACTCAGCCCCGCTCACTCGCTCCCCCCAACAGGATCAGGGAGAGAGTCAGAAGAGTAAAAGTGAGGAAACTCATGGGTTGACATAAAGACAGTTCAGTTGGTAAAGCAAAAATGGTGCACACAGGCAAAGCCAAACAAGGAATTAATTCCCTACTTCCCATGGGCAGTCGGGTGTTCAGCCATCCCCAGGACTGCAGGGCTCTGTAAAATGTAACGGTGACTCACTCCAAATGTCCCCCTTCCTTCCCCCAGATTTACATGCTGATCGTGACCCTGTATGGTCTGGGATATCTCTGGGGTCAGTTGGGGTCAGCTGTCCTGGCTGTGTCCCCTCCCAACTCCTTGTGCACCCCCAGCCTCCTCACTGGTGGGGTGGGGCGAGGAGCACGAAAGCCCTTGACTGTGTGTAAGCCCTGCCCAGCAATAACAAAAACATCCCTGATCTATCAACACTGATTCCAATACAAATCCAAACCAGCCCCATACACGGTACTGTGAAGAAAACCAACTCTGTCCCAGCCCAAATGATCTCAGTAGGGAACCAAGGCAAACTGGTCTGATGCCTCTTGTAGGGGATGTGAACTTTCCCCTCAGGCACATGAAAGGTACAAATACTGACCTCAGCCCAGGGACCTCATTGGAAGAAGTGAGTACCAGAATCTTCTCAGCCTGATGATTCTCTAACTGCATCTTAGGATGCACTTCGAGATGTCAGTGTCTCTCTGCTGTGAGATCATTGCTGCGAATGGTGAGGTAACTTGTATCTGCTGTTTGGGGCTAGGAGCAAAAGTTTGCCTCAAGTTGTCCATACTTGGGGACGGCCACTATTGTGGCCTGGCTTTGCTCCAAGCCCCTTCTGCAAATGACAGTTCTCACCACAAAATTGCACCCTCTACCCAGCTTGTCCCTGCCTCTGCCAGTTACTACTTTACTGTAGCAAAATACACTGAATTTTCTGGACTCTTCCGGTTCACCTGTTTCCTGCCCCTTGGCCAATTTTCAGCTGGTTTCATTTTCTTTCAGTTCTTTTCATCTCATTACAACCATCATATTAGAACCAGGGAAAATGCTCATTTTCCAATTAAACTGGATTTTTATCCAATAAGAAAACCAGAATCTTACAAATGAGCACAAGAATGACAGAATCCTAATGGTTGTTCCTTGGCACCACCAACATCAGAGGTGCACAAGGATGACACAAACAACATCCACCTTGGGAAGAAAAGTTTACAAAGTCTCAGAAAAAATTAGTTCAGTCAGAAGCTGAAGCCAGTCATGTCCACACCAGACCGGTGCAGGAGGAAGAGGAAGAGGAGGAGGAAGAGGAGGAGGATGAGGCTTTTATGTGTCCTTGCAACACTTCTTGCAAGGGGCTTGGCACAGAATGCTGCTCATTACTGGGTTGGTGGTGACTTACATATCTTAATGGTGTATATTTTACTTTATCTTACATCTTGTCTCCCCTGTGCTGTGTCAGATGTGGCAGCCAGGAGGCAGGACAAGGAGTCACCAGGAAAGCTGCCAACTGCTCATGTGCATTTTCTTTATGGAAGGAAATGCCAGGCAGCAGGTTGGGCTCAGACCATCCGGCTGGCCCCGATACTCTCACCACACACTTTCATCTTATCGAGGCCACCCATGTTAAATTCTCAGTGTGTTGGCACAAAGGAAGGGGCGATGGCCTGATCCAACACAGCTGTCTGATATAGTGGAGAAACATCCTGTAACCCTCTGTGTCAAAGTGCTCGTGGTTCCTGTTTCCAAGCAGAGGAAGCAGTAATACATAATGAAAAGAAAATTATTCTGTGTTTAGGAAATACTAACACACAAACTGAATGGGGCATTTTTATAATAAAGAATTCTTTTAGTTTGGAAGGAAAAAGAAAAAGCTTCAGTAAATTATGTCTGCCAGTCCCCTGGATCTGTCAAGGAGATTGGAAGAGATGTTAAAAGTTGCAGGAAAATTATTGCTGAGCAGGACAAAGATAGAAATGAGTGCCTGCCCTGAGAAAGAGGCTGCAGCACAGGCTCAGTGATGCTCTCTCTGGTGTGACCTCCTGACCAGTCCATGGGCACGCATGTGCCAATCGATACACGGCGCTCAGAGCCAGCCCTGCTCTCACCCAGCCAGGAGCTATGGGCTGTGGAAGGGAGCTGGGACACGGGGTGTTTGTGTTTGTGCCACACAGACACACCGAGAGAGAGGATTTACATACGTGGGGAACTTCAGGTTACTGTGACAGTACATGACAGAATTAAAATTAGCTGTCAACAGTGTTTACTAGTCCTGTAGTTGAAGAAAGAACCCAAGTTGATTGGATAAAAATCCCTAAAACTCCATGTCGCTTGCTCTCCTGCTTCGCCTCCGTTCCTTCAGTCCTCTTGACCATTCCCCGAGCAGATGTGCTGTCGTGGGAAGAGTGCAGGCTTTTGGCAGTCTTGGCACAGACAAAGCAGTGCCCAGTGAACTCTGTGGCTCTTCTCTAATTTGAGGTGGTAATTTGTGTCTCCAGTCTGTGTCCGGCCATCGGTGTTCTTAGGAGAGGTGGATACTTAAGATCACTGAGAAACCCAGCTTGCTGTTAAATGTAGCAGGAGACAGACAGTCTGATCATATTTCCACAGGAAATCAGGCTAAAATAACCTTCATGATCATGTAAACTCCTACATTTAAAATTACACCGTTGTTTTCATGAACAGCCTCTTGCACAACAGCAACACTACAGTGAACTAGAGATTTTCATCATTATCCATCTGTTTTATTGAGAGCTGAACCAATTAGTACTGGAAAGGTTCTTAATATGGCAACGGACTTACCAATTATCAATGAATATTTCAATGAACTAATCCCATTAGTGAATTTTTAGAGTTTCATTTATTTTAAACAGCTGACTGACTAGATTATCTTTGTTTTTATTTTCAGTTTTTCATTCCACTTGTATGAGAAATTTGGGCTTGGGCTTCACAAGACAGCAGGAGAGACGTGCATGCTGATTTTCCCCTCTCTTCTCATCAGAGGCAAGGAAATCAAATGCTTCCTCGATTTACATCCTGCTTAATCCCTCTGACATTAATTTACTTAAATCTGGGTACATGATTTGTTCAATTAGATCTGTACAGTATGCAAAATACGAGGGTTTGGTTAGGTCTCTTTGAAATAATGTAGTTTAATTTATCACTTATTTTTAAACATGGCCACCTGCACTTCTCCTTCATCAGTGTTTATATGTGTAGTTCTGGAGGAGGCAAAAGAAGACCATTCCTAAGTAGTAAATTCATTTAAATTTGGACTTCAGTGATGCTTGTGGCTCCCTTTCAAATCAGGATATTCTACAATTCTGTGATTTTTTTTTAAAATTTCTTCTTGTTTCAGGAGTACCTTTTGTGCTTGGCATGTTCAGCTCTAGGAACCTGGGCGCCTCAGCTGGCACTACTATTCCCAGCAGGAAACCTTCAGGGAGATGAACAGCATGTATTTGGACATCTGAGACAAATGAAATACGATTCTATGAATTAATTGTGGCTGTGAAGTTTTTCAAGTTCTTCACGTTTTTCATGAACGTACAGATTTGGTTGTTGACAGTGGCACAATGTTTCATTTGAATTGCTGAGGATGGAAGAGTTTCTGACTTTGCAAGGCACCCCAAGACGCAGCTGAATCCCAGTTCTATTTGAAGCTGGTGGCTGGCTTCTTACGGATTTCACTGTCACCAGGTTTCCATCTGCCGGTTTGCTGGACGTGGCACAGCAATTCTCAAGCATTGACGCTAGTGGCAACTCATGACACTTCATGAAGACCTACTTTCAGCTTTGTGATATGCAGTGCCATCCAAACTGGGTTGGAACTAGATGATCTTTAAGGTCCTTTCCAACCAACCCGTTCTGTGATTCTGTGATAATATCATCTGTGCAGTCTCAGAGCCACAGAAGTACAAAAAGGAATTCAGACAGCACGTTTGATCCCCAATGCTCCCAAAATTACAGAGGTACATAATTGCACAGCTTTTTGATACTGGAAGACCAACTACTTTTCTTCAGTGCACATTAGCACTCATCAGTTGTCTAGATCTGGACCAATCTATAGAAGTGAAATTACAGAGACATTAGGAAGGTAAATCATGTTTATTATACCAGTGCCTAAGGCTGAGAAAGTACAAGGCTCTCCCCAGAAGACACTGTACTCCCTGCTCCAAAAAAGCTCAGAGCTGGAGAAAAGCAGCTGAATGTGTTTGTGAAGTGCAGGTTGCAATTTGAGAGCAAGCACGTAGGTTATGTAGTACCTTGGTCATGTAAGAGTCAGTTTGAGAATAAAAACAGAAAGAAGAGAGAAAGGAGAAGAGACACTGAAAAGAGGATTGTTGGAGTAACAGTCCTAGGAGTGGAATGAAGCTGATTTAAGAGATTTTGAGCATAGGGGCTGGAACAAACAACCAGTGAGCATGGGTGAGTGTTGAGCCAGCACTGCAGAGTGGCTCTGGGGGTGACTGTCACTCCTGCCTCAGCAGCTGCTCTCATGCTTGCTTCTTCCCCATCTAAGACCTGGTTCCCCGAGAAATGGGGATTGCTCTCAGAATAGGTGTGAGTCAGAGCATCTATAGTTAATTTCTTTTTTCTGAGCTTCCTTTTAAAGCAGATTTAAGGAGTAAAACACAGAGTACACAGAGGGATATTTGCAATATTATGTTGAAAATTTTGTCCCAGATCTCAAGTTTAGGAACTAAAGGTGGGTATCCACATGCTAAACTGAAGCAACTCTATTTCTGGTTTTAAATGAGATCTGGCTGCTCACAGCCTCACTGATGAGATGTTTTGATGCCCCCTTGTTTCTTCACTGTATCAGCTCTAGGCCACCTCAGGATCTGACCTGTGCTGAGGGAGTTCTCCTGTAACACACTGAGCTCTCTGTCAGTTTCTTCCATCTGCTCTAGCAGGGATTAGAATTTGTCTCGAGGCATCCCCATTTTCTTTTTATACCTTCACACTGATTCACCATGGGAATGGGTTCAGTTATGAGGAATGTTGCAGGCTCCGAACTACATCCTGCTCAGCTGCACACCTACAGCTTCCACTCATTTGTAAAAAAAGACTAACATGCATCCAAGGGGGTAATTTGGTTCTGTTCCTGTTATTAGACCTGCATGACTTGACATTACTCAGAAATAGATTCTGGCTTTTGGACACCTGTTATTATCATTAGAAGACTTTATTACTCTTTGTAGGAAGAGGCAGGCTTTAGATGAAGAATAATTTTCCTCTCCATATCCTCAAGTTCTACTGTTCCCTTTCCAGTTAAGTCCAAACATGACAGCTGGAACAAAAAAGCCAGTCTCCTTTCTTTGTATATGCAGGTAATTTGTAGCTGCATTCTGTCCAAGATTACAAATATACCAAAAAATGTGGAAGTTTTTTTGACCTATTTCTGTGATCCAATTCCCATCCCCCTAAAGGAAATCAAGCAATTTCCAATCCTGCAACAAAACCCATAAAGAACAAGATATTATTTTAATACAATTTTAAAAAGTGTACTTACTTAAAAACTTTAGGTGTAGCTGATCCAGCGGGGGGTAGGAGAGTGCGTCGGTAGGAGTGGATGAGCCCATCTCAGTGTCCCTTCCAATTATGTTTTCTATGATAATATGATTGGGAAGAGGATAATTATCAGCAATGTCCAGTGTGAACACAGGAGTAGATCTGAAGTGCTGCCTGATTGCAAGGTATTTGTCTGACACTCATTGTCATTGCATGACAATGCTTTAATAAGCATTGAAAACATTCAGTTACATGGACCATCTCTGGCAAAAACAGACTGATGTTTTGTGCTCTGTATAAATGCCAAGTGTTTAACACATGGACACACAGTGCTACCACCTGAAAACACTAAAATCTGTAAATCCTTGATTCTTACTTGCAACAGAAATACCAATAATTTTTCAGTTTAAAGATTCTTTAAGAATCTTTAATGTAAACACTTTCTTATCAGTATGGATGAACAATGACAAAGTGTGTTTTTTCTACTCAGAAATAGATAACAACCTTATAATCCTGAAAAGGACTAATGAGCCTGATCTTTTTCTACAAATACAGATTCTGGCACCTGAACAGCCGAGTAGGAGGTAAGTGTATATTTAAAGGCTCGATACCACACAGACAAGAGCAGATTCCTGTTTGGTTCTTGTACTGGTTTATATTCAGTTCTCAGTGCACTTCAGATTATATTTTCCAAACACTTCTCTCCATTTACTTCATCAAAGTAATTCAAATCTGGATTTTAAACCTGTGTTTCTACCAAGTTGTCTGGAAGCAGATTCATTTACCTAATGTAAAGGTTAGACTCAGCACGCAGATTAAGACACCTAAATTTAGGTGTCTGCACGTAGGTGCTGACCTGTGAGGTGGCTGCAGAAGCTCCGGTGCAGCCAGGAGGCACTGGGGCTTGTTAGCTTGAGAGGGCCCCAGACTCACTCAGTGATGATCAGATCTGAGCAAGGACTTATGGAGCAATTTTCCAGTGTAATCAATGAAAGTCTGGACAGTGGGGCTTAGGGTGGCATCAATCCAGTCACCTCTAAGTGTTGTATAATGAGCTGTCTCGTGCCCTCCAGCCCCCAGAATGGGAGCTCTGACACCTGGTTTACACACAGCCACATACACTGTTGACATAGGGACCTTAACCTGAGGTTAAGTGACATCCATCCCACCCAAAGGGGGTACCAGAGGAAGGGATCCTCTCTGCTGACTTCTTGCAGGAAACGGGCTGTAGAGCAGAGCTCAGAACTCTGGATAAGCAGTCTCACAAAACCAGTGGTTAGATTACACCTGTGGCCCTGTTCATCTACAGATTGCCTGGAGCCTCTGCACATACCAGGCTTTTCCCAGCTCTCCCACAAAATCTAGACAAGAAGTAAAAAAGATTTCTTTATGGACAATGAGGGGTTGGGGGGGGAAGGGGGCAATGATTCCTTCTTCCCATGGAAATGGCCTAGGGTTGGCTGATGCAGGACACAACACCACTGTGCTTCTCTATCTCATTGCAGATGTTTCAGAACAAAATTATCAAGAAAAGGCTGATGCAGCTTGTGTGGCACATTTTCTTGACTGTATGGAAAGTCCAGGATGTATTTTAGGTGACGCATTTTGTGTCATTTAATTAACTGATACTGTAGCTATGTTTGCCCTGCCAGAGGATTTCTAAACTCTTTGTACCAACTAACTTTAGTTGACATACAGCACAATGGACTTACTCCATTTTCTGCATTTTCCCAAATTCAGATTTCACCCTTTATCTTAACTGAGGCAGCAGCAGCACCATGTATTTTCCATTACCTCCTCCCCTGCTTCTAATAAAAATTCAACTATGGGTCAAATCCTTGGCTGGACAGAGTCTATACAGACCAGGATCTGCTGTGTATAAAAAAAGCTACAAAAACAGGATGTGTTTTATTTGACTGGAATGAACTTAATGGCCAGGGGTTGTTTTCATTTAAGACACATTTTTTCTCATGGTTTTCAAATGTATTTTGTTTCTTAAATGACAGCAAGAATAAAATGGATTTTTCCCAGCATTTTTTCTTAAGGATCTCAAGGCACTTTGCTGGCAGTAAGTTGCTACATATTGCAGCCTCCCTATATAGTGAATATGTCACTGCTGGCCTTATCTGCTTTCTCAGCTTTCGGGCTTATTTCCCTCCAGTGGGAGGGAAGACCCTGGGTGCTTTCCAATCTAGAATTATTAAGAGGACAGAAACACCATATATTTTTATGTACTTTTTTTCCTTTTTTTCTGTTACTTGTATTTTTCTTCACTTGTCTTCCCAAACTGAAAGCTTGGTAATGAATTCTTTTATTTCACTGGCTCACTATTCTTTTCCCTTGTATTTGACTACTCCCCAGAAAGTCTCCGGTTTGCCCTGTTCCATTCATTCCCTCTGGAAGGGTTTTCAAGTTTTGAAAGTTCACCTCAGGAAGATTTCATAATAAGAACTTAAGGAAAATAATATAATCTTGCTTTAAAACACTTCCTTCCTCTGTTTTGCTGATGGATTATAACAATTCACAATACCATCTGGCCAGCAACTGGTACAGAACTTATTTCATTGTTTTAACTGTATTTGTTTCTTTTGGTTGTAGAGCCCATGACACAAGGATTCCCCTGCTGCTGTTCTGTGATCAGGCCCAGAGTATGACATGAGATCAAGATGTGCCCAAATGTCTGGAACTGGGCAAGAAATAGCCTTGGCAAATGATGTATAGACTTATATGGAATTAGAACACGAGTCCTGTGGTGGAGGGCAAAATGCAGATCTGCATTTTCCAGCTTGATCCATTTTCTAAAATCAGAGGAAAATCTGAAGAGAAATCTGACCTCCTTCTTAGGGGGATTTTGTAGAAACTTCTTAAGGTCATAGATTGAATTCAAAAGGAGAAAAGAACCAGTTTTCTGAATCCAGTTTTGACATAACTCAGAATAATGGAAATAGAACTGGACAAGACACTTAGAAGAACTTTCTACAATCCCAGTTTTGAGGAATCTCACAGAACAGTTCATGAAGTTGAGTAGTGCTCAAGTTCAAGTCTAGGAAGGACAGCCTCCATCCCAAAACCTAATTGACAAACTAAACATATTCCAGCTCTAAATTTGATCACACACGGATTGGGAGCATTAGTGGTGATACAGAGGGGAAGTACCACACCTGAGCCTACCTCCAGATCACTTGCAGCACTCAGTGAATGAGGGGAGTGAGACCTCAGGGTTTCTTGGTCCTCCCTCCCTCCAAGCACATTTGGAGCATTTGTGAGTATCAGACTTTCAATACATAATTTGAGGCCTGATGCAGTGTGGATCACAAGGTGGTGCAATTTCAGTGAAACTACTGTTTCTTATCCTACAGCTGTTCATTTAATTCACTTGTGTAATTTTGAAAGAATGCGAAAATGAAGAATTACTCAAAACAGCCTCTAGTGACTATGAATGTTCTTACAGCCCTTACCAGAAGGTGATTATGGTGTAAATGTATAGAGCACTCAGCAACAGGGACTCACTGTCTGTCCCATGAGCAGCTGCCAATCTTTGGGGTCAGTGCTGCCCCAAGGCACAACCTTGCTGACCAGCATCATGATTGATGTTGCCTTTTTGATACAGATCTCTTGATCACCAGCTTTTTCATATAAGCTGTGGCCAGACAATAAAAGGCAAAGACCAGTGTCACATTAATGACAGAGGGCATAAAGTTCTTAGAATTTATTTTTAGTTCACCAAACCATTCTAGTCCTGAGGTTTAGATTATTTAAAGCAAATGCTACTGTATACCCAACACATGATCTTTTCTCACGTTGCCTCAGTTCCACATGCTCACGTCACTTCCATGTGAACTACAGCATATTGCAAAGCTGTGTCGTATTCTTTTAATTTTTACACTGAAGGATTTCAAATGGAACCTAACATAATTAGATTACATGTAATCTCTTCCCATTTTGATCCTATTCTCAAGAGTGTTTGCAAAGGAGCTTACTTGAGTCTTAAATGCACAACTTGAAATCACTCTGACGGAGATGAATGAGAGCAGCATGCTCTTAGGAAAACATCCTGATGTGCAGGATAAAGCCTCATGGTTTTATTCAGTGAAATACGTGTCTCCACTGGCACTGTCTGCTTCAAAATCCTTGACACAATTTTTTAAACTTCTGAACAAAACCTGTAACAAGTTGATTCAGAGTCTTCCCTTATCCATTTGTCCCCTAAATCAACACAGACCCCTATTAATACCTACTTGTCTTGGGGCTTCCACAGAGCTGTTTCTATTCAGGTGTCAGCCATCGAGATAAACTGCAGTTCAGAAGGGTTTTCAAACAGCCATCACCTTCCTGGGAGTACATTACAAGAGATTATGCGTTGCCAGACAGCAAGTCTTGTCAGGTCAGGGCAAAACAACATTTTAAGCCGATTGGCTCATATATCTCAAGGTATGTGTGTCCTTGCACAAATTCACTTTCCCCTCAACCCAGTATTTAAGAAAATCCACCTTTCATGACGTTGATCAAGCTGAAGTGTGGTCAGGTTGAATCCTGCTTATTATCTTGAGGTTACAAAAGGAGAAATATCTCTGGATGTGATAGTAAATTACTGGATTGTAAGGAAACTTTGAGGAAAACAGCCTGTTATTTGGTAGTTGGTGCCTCACCTTTCAGAAAGCTCTTCCTTGCATAAAAAGGAAAAAGCATGTTTACACTTCAAAGGTATTTGCTGAAAGTTTGGGAAGCTTCATCCTGTTTTACAGCCTCAAGCTGGCTTTCTTTGCCAAAGCTGAGGGGTGCCTTTATTAGTGCTGGTGGCTGCGTGCAGGGACCTTGGCTTCCCTGCAGGATGAAACGGGGTACGTGGTGTAAACACCAGCCTTAGCAGGATCTGTGAGCACACCTTCTTCTCTGGTCTGGAATGTGAGTAACCTCGTGTCCCTGTGTTTGGGGAGCCTGACCCTGGGAAACGCAGCAATGGCCCTTCCCTGAGAAACGAACTCTGTTCCTTACGGGTGTGAAACAGCTTGAGAGAGCCTGGCCACCCTCTCGTTGTCTGGTTTCACTCTACGGTTGCCATATGGGCTTGGTTAGGGAAAAGATAAGCGCGATAGGACTTCCATTTCTCTGGCAAGCTATTCCTGCAGTTAAGGCTTCATAGGAAATCTTCACGCTGCTTCACCCTGAACAGGAGGCTGACCGAACACAGATGGCTCAAGGCAGAGGGGGAAGAACGTGCTTGAATGCAAAGCCCAACTTGCATCCCCCACTTCACGTTGTGCTACATAAATTCTACATGAAGCGGAGCTGGGAAAAGACTCTAAATATCACATTGCTGAAAAAAATTATTTTGTTCTTTCACAAGGAGCTTTACCTGACTGAACTGAATATATTTCTGCTCCATCAGTCATTCACACTTCTCTTTCTGCTGGTTTCAGCAGCAAATGGAAAAAGTCATAAAGATTTAACTTTTGCACTACATTAGACAAGTAATTACACCTTTTGCAGGATATACTATCGCACCACAGAGTATTGACACATTTTATTACAGGCTCCCATTTTCATTCACTTGTAACTTCATGAAAATGATTCCCTTTGAGGCTTTTAGATTTGTTTGTGTCTAAGAAATGATTCTATTTCTGTTAACTTTGACTTGCTTTTGACATTCTGGTGGTTATGAGTGAGTGATAATAAACTTTAATATTGACTGTGCTCTGAATGCTGACTCTATAAATGCTGTCATGAGATTCCTGGTTCCTTGTCTTACTGTAACTCTACATCAGATCTGCACTTTACAAAAATGTATCTTTCAGCTACTCTCCTGGAAAATCACAATAAGGCACACAAAAGATGAAGTTGATGTTTTGTTTTGTTGAGCATCATTGCCAATAAGACCTAATCTTCTGTCTTATCTCTTCTTTTTCTTCTTCTGTTTTATGTTCTACTTTTCCTTGATTTGAAAGCTGTATGATTTGATTACAGCTTTTCCCTCTCTTTCACCAAATCCCTTTGCCTTCTGCTGTGGGAGCAGGATGAAATCCTGTTACCAAGAATCTGAAAACATCCCGATTCATGTTTTAAAGCCCATCCTGTGCTTCAGTTTAGATACAGCCACATGTGCCTTCTTCAGCCAGGCTTTCTGGATTTTGCGTTTGCTGTGGACAGCCAATCGTGCATTGTCTGTGTACTCAACATAGAAAAGGATATCTGGGAAGTTCTATGACATGGGATATACAGGTAAGTGACACATTTTTGGTGGTGTGATATTTTTCAGTTCACTGAAAAACTATTTGGTATTAAGAAGACCTTTAAGAAAAGGGGTTTTGTACTGTGCATTAAATGTTGTTCTGTGTGTAGTTTTCATAGATAAAGACTATTGAAAGATAAATCAACATATAAAAGGAGAGAGAGAGAAAGAAATGAGAGAATATTGAAATAACAGAGTAAGACAGAAGGAGGTGAATGGGAAAAGGCAAGAAAATGCTAAAGGAGACAGAAAATTTGGGAAAAGAGAAAGGAGAATTAAGAAAATCTGCCTTGACAGACAGAGGGGATGGAAATAGCCCCTTTCATCAGGCAGCAAGCACTGCACACATTCAAGTCTGATTCCCATGGCAGGAGCAACCAAAAGCAGGAAGAGAGGCCTGAATGGGTGAAACCTGAACCTCAACAAACCAAAGGAGCTTGTGGACAATGGGACTGGCTGAGGGCAAGCGAACAATCCCAACCGAAAGGAAAACAATCCTTTAGGTAGCCAGAAATAGTGAAGCAAAGGGCAAACCCTCCTGCTCCAAGTCCCACCCGACTCCTGCTTTTAACGCAGCCCTTCCTATATAATGCAGTGTCTCCGTGGGGGCTGATGCTCCCACGTATGTGCAGGCAAACCTCTGCCTAAATCATCAGTTTTGCAAAGCTCCTGGAAATGTCGATGACATGATCAGGCAAGGGATGGGCTGGAAATAACACCTGAAACCCACCACTTTCATTTTGGGGAAAATAAACAAAAGCAAACCCAGCAGGTGGTGTAGCAGCTGAGTGCATTTAAGCTTATAAAATAGCTTAATCCCCAAAAAGCTTTTTTGGGAATAAAGAAGGGGCAGAGCTGCTCTGGTCTATTAAAATAAAGGCTTGTGGTCTTCCCGAAAAGATTGATAAAGGATTTAATCACTCTGGATCTGCTGTAAATTGCGCTATCTGATCCGTGTTTAATAAATGAAAATGAGATGAATTTACTATTCATATTGCAAATTTACTCCTGGTTGTAATGTTGATCCCTTGTTCTGCACCTTTTGTACAGCTCCAGAGCCTGGAGTTGTTACTCAGTGGCACGTGGCACTAAGTGGGTGCCTTATCCAGCTTGTGGGATGCCACGTCAGAGCTCCTGGTACCCCTCGGAGCTCTCTGTTCCCCACAGGCACCAGGGACTCTCCTCTCACTTGGCTGCAGGTGTAGCCTTGGAGTTGTGTCCAGCTCTTTATGTTCAAGTCATAAAGTTCTCCTACCATGTTGTCCCAAAGACTCCAAAAATAACTTTTCTTGCAGAAAGAAGGAACAATTAAATGCTTTCCTTTACTTCCTTTGGCTGGGGCACGGAGGGAATTTGGAGCATAGGGAAAGGGCCTGTCCGGGACTGTGCTGCTGGGAAGCATTTGGGCAGCCTCCCTCTTGCCTTGGGGAGCACAGAGAGAGTTTGGAATCATCATCCTGTCCTCATCCAGGACTGGGATGTCCCCTGCTCCAGAAGGAACAGGGGAGGTTCTCCATTTTTATTCTGTGATGTGACGCTGTGTTCTATTCAACTCCATTTCTACATCCTGATTGTTTTCCAGGTTCCTGATGTTCTTAGACAACGGCTACGTGTTGTACATTGAGGACAATCTGTTGGCTACGTGAATGAACCCTGTCCCTCCTGGCCTGGAGAGGATTGGACGTAACATCATCCCTTCTCTTTTGCCTAGGGGCTTGCCCACAGGAAACTGGAGTGGCATTTATCCTCTAAGAGCTTCCTGTGGTAGTCATTCCTCCTCTCAACTCACATACCCATGCAGCTAGGGCAAAGGTGGGTTTTCTGTCCCAGCTCCTCATGTCTTCTCCATGCAGGTAAAACCACAGGTTACCTCATGGAGTGTCCCCTCTCTCTCGAGCAGGATCCTGCTCCTAATAGCAGACATTCTCATCTGTACTGGTAGGGCATGGAAAATTTCCTCTTAAAGCTCCTCTAAAAGTTTCTGGTGGCCCTCTTTAATTTCCTCTTTGAAAATTCCAGAAATCCTCCATCAGTCTTTCCATGGATGAGATGTAGGCCCATAATGGGGCAGAGATAGTGTCTTCATCTATCTGGAGTCTGCCAAACCAGAATGCCCACTTCTTTTTCTCCCTCCTTCCATGCCAACACTCCTAATGACTTGGCACATGACCACATGTTTTGTGTACACTGGACGCTGTCTGGATTATTAGGGAATCACTCGTTATCTGAAAAGATTATCTTCAGCACAGCTAATTCTCTCAGGCACCAGGTACATTCCTCCATGGTGTTGCACTTGTCTTGGTGCACTGAAAAGTCTTCCTTGCAAAGGCATCTTTCCTTCTCACTTGACAAGAGTTGCCTCCAGAGGCTGAGTTCCTGTTCTTTTCCTGATCCTCTGGCCAATACCTGCATCCCAGGACAGTGATCCCGGTTTCTTGGCTTCATCACCATCCAGTGCCGCACTGTCGATCATGATAAGTCTTGCCAAATACTCAAGGATTTAAGTGGAAATAATTTTGAAAGAAATAATTAAGATCACTTCCAAAGGGAGGAATTGTTCGAAATTATATCACTTTCCTAATTAATTTTTTCCAAGTAATTGTTTTAATTAATCAAAAGCAGCGTATTAGTCTTAAGCAGTGTAATTTTCCACTTTAGCCAGCACGTCACTAAGTTCCTTTTGACAGACTTATTGTTGGATCACTGAAACTTTAAGTTTTGCTAAACTAACCCTGATAATGTTTAATGAACAAAGGAAAGGATCCAAAGGATGCCAAGGATCCAAAATTTATGGCCCTCCAAGGACATACTGGAGTAACCAGAAGACACCAACAACCAACAAAGACATTACAGACTGAGCACTGTAGACTCTGCTGGGGAAAAATTGATAAAAGGGCTGAAAAATGTGCACTAATTAGCACTAGAAGCAAGAAACCAGTAACTAATAGAATAGTAATTAATGAAGAGAATTATGCAATTTAGAACAAATAAATGTTAATTTGTTTGTCAAAAATGTGTGAGTGAAAAGTTTTGGAAATGGAGTGCATGTGGCTGGAGTTATCTGCTATGCACTCCAGCTGGGAATAAAGTAATGCCTACCCCCCCAATGCTCTAAAGCGAGAGTTTGGGAGTTTGATTTATCCCCATGTTTTTGGTGTCATACTGAGGAGCCCAGAACTGGACACAGGACAATGAGTGTCCACACTGAGGACCTTGGTAGTTCATGCAGCACAACCAAAGAGTTTCTCAGCGACACAAGGCCTGTTTTGTGTTTTTTTCCCCCCTTTTTCCCCACAGGAGCTCGCGGCGCGGGGCAAACACCTCGTGCCGAACCCAAGATGGCGGGCGCGATGGGTCAGCCCTGTGGGAGGGGCGGGGGCGGGGAGGGTTTCCATAGCGGCGGTGTCACATCGGGGCACTTCCTGGTCGGAGGCCGCCAGTCCCGGGGCAGCGAGCAGGGACGCGCCGCTGGGGAAGGCGGCGGAGGGAGGGAGGGAGGCCCCGGGAAGAGGAGGAAGCCGAGCAAAGGTAGGGACAAACCGGGACTTTGCTCCGGCCATTGTGCGGCCCCGGGGTGGCCGGCTGGACCCGTCCATTGCGGCGTGCGCGGGGGGCCGCGTGTGTGTGTGGAGGTGCCGTGCCGGACCCTCCATTGAAGCGGGCGGGTTCCTCCGGGCTGCGAGGAGGCGGGCACTACCATCCTCCCCCGGGGGGGCGCGCACCCCTCGCTGGGCCGGGGAGGTGGAAGTGGCGGGAGCCGGCTCCCGCTGGGTACTGGGGTGCTCGGACTGTTCCATTCCCAGCGGAGGGGTGTGTGTGTTTTTGAGGTCCCCCGCTCTTTCTGCTGGGGAGAGGGTGGCGCGTGGGGGGCTGTGGAGGGTGCGGGACGCGGCGGAGCCGGGAGTGCTGGGGGAGCCTGGGGGAAGCCATGTGGAGATGTCCCTGGTCCCATTGTAAGGCTGCAGTGAGGTTTGGCGGCGTGAGGGGCCGCAGTCACAGTGGGGCTGGGGGGCCTGCGTGTGTGGGTGTGTGCTTGAGGGAGTCACGGCTGTAGGTCGGACACTTGGGGCCTCCTTGAGGCCCCCCTTTTCTGTCCATGTGGGAGGCGACAGTGCCGCTCTAGTCGGGAGTAGGGAGGATTTCGATGGCTGAACCCTTTAATGTGACTTTTTGGCATCGCTGCTCTCTCTGTACCTGCTCCCTCCTCTGCTTTCGGTAATACTTCAGGTATGTGGTGGGAAGTGCCAGGCTGGCAGCGGTAGGCTGGGATAGAGGGCGTCCCCCAGGCTGTGCTCAGCCCTGGGTCTCCGTGGCCCTCTCCCAGCCCTTGGTTCCCATGGCCCTCTCCCAGCCCTCAGTCTCCGCTGCGACTGCCAGCAAAGAGCCAGTTACTATCAGGTGTTTCAGGTTCTTTCTGTGGCGTGGATGGCTGCCTGTAGAAAACCACCGAAGCTACTGAACTGCCAGCTGAACCAAAGTCAAGTGGTGACTTCAAAGTCACTGTCTCCAAACTCCTTTACCAGTTGTTCACCCGTATATGCTCTAGAATAACTTTCTTTGTGCCATTTGCTGCTTGGAGGAGGCAGCTGCACTGAAAGGTGGCTGTGAGGGGAGCTGGTTTTCAGCTTTCACTGAATTACAGTAGAGTGAAAACAAATCCACATCTGCCCTGTTCACAACAAATGTATCTTGTGGAGGATCATTTCAGTTAGGATAATTATATTAAATAATTGTTTTCTATGGTTTTCTAGCTTGCTGCGTGCCCTGCAATCTAGAGCTCCCGTGTGACAGTCGAAACTCCAACTCTGCCAGGCGTGTGTGTATTAAACGCAGCGGCCAATCAGCAGTGCCTGAAACTAAAGGCGATTTGCCTCAACGCTTTGTAGTGTAAATATTCCTGCTATGAACAAAGGAGGGTGTGTCGTTGGGCTTGTTTCATTTGTACTTCCATGTGCTTCCTCATCTGTGGCCAGTCAGTGATTCTGTGTAGGTTCTGAAACAGTAGCAATTTCACTTTGTTGTGAATTGTGCATTTGTGCTGTCTTGGGCATTTTACTGAGCTGGGATGCTCAGAAGCTTGGTGCTATATTAGGGATTTTTGTTATGTTGTTTTTAATAGCTGTGCTCTCAAGTGACTTAGCTTTGCTCCTTTTTAACTTCTGTTGTTTCTGATTATAACTTTTAAGTTAATTCAGCTGAGATGCAGTGTAAAATAAGTATTTAGTAGAACTGCCTTTTAACCAGCTGTTCCTCTGCCCTCTGATTATATAGCACAGAAACCACCAATTTCAGACTTAAATGTTTCGCCAGCCAGCTATCTGTGCAACTCTAAAACATGGTGCTTCTGAAATCTCTGTTTTCTGTGAGGGGCCATAACGTTTGGTTTAAAGAAGACCGTAAATGACACTAAAATACTGATTTGTGCAAGGCAGGCTGTCTTTAGACTGTTTTGTCTTTGTGTATTTAAGCAGTGCAGTTGCATGCTGCTCCTGTGATTCCTGGTTCTTGGGAACTGAGGGTATAAGTTCTTAATGTTAACTCCTTAGCATGTAAGTTAAACAGATACTACAATAACACACACACAGGCTAGACGTGAACCTTTAATTGCCAGCTTAAAGGAAAATCTTTTCTCCAGGTAGAGTCATACTGCATAGAATTACAAGATGCTGTAATTTGCTTGCAATCTGGCTCCTGCTAATTATCCTGAAACAGAGTATTGGGTAGAAAAAGAGACCTGGCACCAGCTATGGAAACAGGTAATTGAATATATTAGCAGCATGTGTGAATTTGAAGTTGCAAAGAGCTTCACTCACTGCAGGTATTCCTTTCAAGTCTCAGCTAAAATGCCAGTAGTTTCACAGCTACTGAAGGTGATGCACCTAAGTGTGAGTAGATGTGTGTCAGTGGAGGAAACATGGGATGGAATACAAGGGTTAGCTCTTCAGGAAAAGACAAAGATCAAAGGTATGTGCGGGTGGGTTGGTGGTTGGTGTTTTTTTTATTATAGCATTGTTGATTGCAAGGGAAAGCAGAGTGTGTCAGGCACTGTTTTGAATTAAAAGTTTTTCCAAGATGTTGTCTTTCAGAAAGACACTCAACAAGTAATATACTCTTTCTTTCTGCTTTGTAGTAGTTGGTAGCGTTTCTGTACAGGAGGGAACACTGCAAGCATTGAAATAAACCAGGTTGGCTGAGAAAGCAAAGTGAAAACAGTTTGGTTTTTAACACACATCCCTAGGAAAAGGTGTTGGTATTGCAATGCAATAGAAAGCAGGGACTGTCTGATATTTGGTAGTGTTGACTTTCAATACTGCTTGCTATTGCTCTAATCAAAATTACAGATGAAAGACAAAACTTTGTGCTTTTTAAAAAAGTTATTTACAAGGGAAATGACATAAAACACATGCGTAGTGTTATTTCAAAGAACAACAACTGAATTTACCAGAAGTCTGCATTGTTTGGTAAACAGATACTAGCAATGGCTAAACAAAATATTTAAACACTGAAGGCAGTACAGGAGTAGCACTTTATGGCTGGGAGTCGGAGGTCAGGTTGCTGTGGTGCACTGGAACATTCACTTTTCACACGTTTAGGTGGAACAGAGCTTCTTTATTGTCCCCATCTCATTTCCTCAGGTTACGTGACAAGATTTTTATAAGCGAAGAGGGTGCATAATTAAGCTATTATTAGCCCTAAGTGGTTTTCAGAGCTGCTGTTTTGTTTTTTCCTAATGAACAGCCTTTTCCTGTACATACACACAATAAAATGTCATGTAACACGATGTCTCAGAGGCAAAGTATTGTTAGTTCATACTTACAAAACTAAGGTGAGATAATGCCTTTGGAAAATCAAGTTGAATGGGAAACTCTGGTCTTCCAGTTGATTGTGCATAAGATTCAAGAAGAATTTGGGCCCAGAGGTAGCGTGAAGCTGTGGTCAAAAGTGCTTTGGACCTGTTTTGAGGTCTATCTGTTTGATCCATTTGATATTCTTAACATAAGAGGTGTTATTAGCCCAGTAAATAATTAAATATCATGAAAGTTGTATGTGCTAATTTTGACACCAGTAATCAAGAGGAAGCTGACAAGGCTGCAGTTCTAATGATGTGTTTTAACAGACACTTCATTTTTGATTGGGCTGTGTGTACTTAAATATTTAATTTAGCAGAAGTTCATGGAAAGTTGACAGGACCTGCAGTTCTTCACTGATTGTAGTATCTCATGGCTTTGTGTTCATCTCTGCTTGTTCAGAATGTTTGTGTGTGGATTTTTTCAGCTGTTTTCTTCCCCTACTAAGTCTCCTCCCTCTTTTACTTTTTCAGTGCAAAAAAGTTGGTTGTAATTTTGAGTCTACAGCTTTACCAAAGGCTTCCTTTTGGCAGCTGGATTTCTTTTTTCTTCGTGGTGTGTGTGGTTTTGATGTTTATTTTATGTTTTTTTAAAGTTGTTTTAGCAGTTGATAGAGGAACCTTCTTGTGGTGTCCTGTGGTCGTTCCTGTACTACTTTGCCATGTGCTGTAGATCTGTGAATGTTATGTGAAGTAATAATTTAGGAAAAGTTGCATCTCTTCTTATGTCTTTTTGCATTTTGCTTTGCTTTTTTTTAAGCATGAAGTGATCAGGAGAGTTGAGACTTGAAATCTGAGTCAGCACAAGATATTATCTGGCTGGATTAGCACAGGTGGTGAGGTTCAGCAGGTTCTAATTGGTTTTGAAAAATGGAAATTTATCACATAATATTCCTTAATTTACAGATAGTCTCTATTTGTGCAGGTATTAGATGGAAACTGTTCATAGCTTAGTAGATATGTTAGATTTCTTCTTTTCATCTCAGCTGTGAGGTGAAGTTGCTTTTGTTTAACTATTCTATCAGACTTGTATAAACTTGCTTTTAGCAGCAGGAGGGAGATTATATAATAAATTTTTCAAAATGTACTTGCTGTGCTGTCATTGTTGGAGATTAAGTCCTCTATATTTGGCTTTAGGGAGGGCTAGGCATATTGTTAGTGAATCTGTATCTGCCCTACTTGGGTATCCTTCTTTGAAATCTATGAGGAATTGATGGAACTGTAGGTTTATAGTTGCTAGAAAGGGTAACTTTTTGAAGTTTTTTTTCTGAGGAGGAAGTGTTGGATGTCCATGCCAACCTGTGCTTGTTTAGTAATCTTAATTGCATTTCTTGTGTTTTAAAGAGTGGTTTTTTGCATCCTCTTGCTAGTTGAGGTTGCTGAAGGAAAATACTACTTTGGAATTTTCAGTTACTATATCCATACTGTAGTCTTGTACTTTTGAGTTTTTAACTGTTCCCAAGACATAACAAGCATTTTTTTTTTATTGCACATTTTTTGTAGCACATACACACAAGTTTATAATGTGATCGTTAGAAGAAGGTGCACATTTAGAGTCGATAAACTGCAAAATATATCCATAAGCAGTAAAGCTCCTCAGTCATAGCAAACACATCTTTGTGTTCCTTCTTTTTTTAACAAAGAGGGTGAAAAGATAGTAGGAAAGATTTCATATGTAAACATATATTCTAGTGATTTGAAGTTGAAAAAGTTATTTTTTTATTTTTCTCCCACCTTCAGGACATGTATACCTCTGAGAAACCTTCTCCAACAAAATACCTTGCTTCAAGACCTGTCTTGGATTATATACAAAGAAGTTTCCAGTCATGAGTAAGTACATCTCTTAAAAACCAAACCCTTAGTTTGCAGTTTAGAAGAACTGTACTTCTATAGTAGGTTTTGGGAGGTGGTTATTCCTCAAAAACATTCATACTGAGTTTTATGTCTTCAGTCCTGTAAAAATAACCAAATAAAACTGAGATTTGGCAGATGCCATTTGTAATCTGCAAATTTTTGATCGATGTGTGCTCTGTAAGACTTCTCTGTTTGTAGTCTGGTCTCATTTTCAAGAAGTTGAGTTCTCTAACAAGCTGATGTTTGTTTTATTCAGTATAAATAAAACATGTATTTCTGAGGGGAAAATGCCTTGGGTTTGCTAAGAACTCCAAAACTTGTGACTGCCTAGTGAATTAAAATAACTGGTAAAAATCCAACATAAAATGAATGGACTTCATTTTATAGGAAAAAAAATATACGTTACTCAAATTCCAGTATAGAGGTTTGATCCCAAAGGAATTTTGGCATGTATTGGAATGATCTGAGCCATAGAAAACTGTGACTTAGTATCTGTTATGGTGGAAAAAAACAGATGAAAGACACCGGAAGTTTTGGATTAGGTCATATCTGATGGGTAAGATAACCTCTTTTTAGTGAACTGTTTTGAGTATTTAAAGGTCTTATAAGTTTTGCAGATGTGAGACTTCTTAATGCACCTTTTGTCAGCAATGTTACTTGGCCTTGCCTCATGTAGAAATAAGGATAAAACTTCATTTGCACAGGAACTGTATTTGTGTTATAGCTCAACTTCAACACAACTGTACTGAATGTGCTGAAGAAAAAGCATCTTATTCATAGGATAATTATATCCTGTGTTAGTAAAATAAGATGATTTGAGTTTCTGGGAGGAAGTGAGTAAAGAAAATTGTTGGTTAAATTTCTTGTCCAACTAAATGAAAAATGATTGTTCTTGACAACTGGAAATAAAAAAGAAAATGATGAAAGACATGCTTGCTAAATGCAGCAGAGGAAAAATTACACCAAAAAAAGGACTGAAAGAATTGCTGAACTATAGGGTTCATGCTAGCGTAGATAGAACTATTATGGTTTTTATACGGATGTATCTCTACTTTCTGTTATATTGCTGTTCACACTTGTTTACTTTCTGATGTTTAAACCTATTTGCCGTATTGCGTAGAGGACAATTTTCCAGGCAGTTATTCAAGTACCGGAATATCCTGATTTGTCAAACACTGTATATGAATCTTCATTTGTTTTACAGAGCTTTTCATGTGCTGTCATTGCTTTATGTACAGTCCTAAACATAACAAATAACTGACTCACAGTTGCTGTGTTAAGTGTGACTTCCAGGATGCTGCTGTAGTGATGCTGGTTTTACAGACAGAGCAAAACACGCTTGGTTTTGGTCAGATTTTCAGCTGATTCCAGGCTGGAGGGTTCAGCTGTTCATTAGGAAGAATGAAGACCCTTATTCAAATGCAAGACAACATTTTGGCAGTACTTTTTGTGGTGGTCAGAAACTATGTTTTTCAATGCAGGACGCTGCATTCCTGTGGTAGAGTGGATGCTTAAGCCTGTGCTAAGCGATGGGCTTCAAGGGCACAACACATAAAGTGCCACTTTAAAAAAAAAATACAGTTTAGAGATTAGATGTTTTATATTTGGCTGATGTTGAATTTCTTAGTTTATGGTTTACTTGAGAGAAACTTGAACTATAAGTACAGTCCTTAATTTTATGCTTCTCTTTCCTAAATAGTCAATAAGGTATGTATCATATCTTATGAAGCTGCATGTGAGTTTATTCACAAAATCTGTGGGCACCTGGAATAGCAAGATGTATTAAAAATGGTGGGAGTCTCTAGTATTCCTAACTTGTGCGTCACCTCGTATTACTCAAACCAAATATCTATCTAAAATGAGGTAATCTCAGCCTTCAGAAGGCCAGTAAAAACTCCAGAATGTTGTTATGTGCAGGCTACATTATCAAATCCTACTCATTATTTTCTTGTGATGTACTTGATGCAATATATATTTCATTGCTCTTTGTGAAAGGCTGTGCTAGACTCTCAAGTCCTAAAATGATTAAATCCGTTTTCTAGTATCTGTCCTAAATTTATTCACAGTTAGATCATATCTATTTGGGTTTTTTCCCAACTTTATTCACTAGCTTAAGTAATTTTTACCATATAATATTTGTTGTTTACCATATAAAATTAGTTACATGAAGCTTATTATTTTATTGATACAGCTTGTAGAAGTAAATCTGTTAATATCCTGGTACTTATGAAGGACACACATGCTTATTTTTAAACCAATGATCAGTTAATTTTTTTTTTTGAAAGTGAATGAAAGAACTACTTTTTTTGTTAAACTTTTTTAATAGTTACCAGGTGTGTAAGTGCATGGTTTGGATCCTCTTGTACTGGATCTTCCCCTGTGTCGGGGAAGAGCATTGACAGAATTGCAAAGTTCACCATTTATGGTGGTAGTTTGTTGTAGGACAATACAAAAAATCTGTTAAAACTGAGGCTTTTATTTCTGTGGAATAGCTTTATAAATGTCTGTTTTCATAAATAAGTGTAAGACAGATTTGTATTTGAAATTGTGCTTTTTGATTGTGTGCCTTATAGGACACTGAGGTAATATCCTTAAAGGGTTTGTAATAGTATCAAGTGTAGCTAACTGAAGTTGATTATGGATTTGTTTTGCATTTAAAGATAACTTTTCAGAAAAATCCTGGTGGATGCAACCTGCCTAGAATGTCCCACCACAGAAGGAGTTGGTTTAATCTACATTTTCTCCAGATAGTAACATTTAGTGGCCAGAAAATGTGTAGCATCATGATAAATTTTTAATATTATAAACTCTGCTCTTTATTTTTGGGAATTTTCCTGTGCTTTTCTCCCTTGAGGAAAGGTCAGTACAGTGAAATTATTTGAGCTGCTGCAGTGAAACTAAATGTTAGTGCACACTATTGCAACAAGCTGCTGACATCTTAATTTTTTTCCCCTTAAATGTATAAAATGCAGTGCCAACTTATAATACAGAGTATTTATTTCCTGACGTTGTCTTTCTGCTTTTAGTTTTGTTTCTTACGCACAAAAAACTTAATGCTGGCTGCAGTTGTGAAGCTCACCCGCTTCTTAGTGCTTCACTCTCATCAATTCAGGTTTGCTTTCTGTTTGACTTGAGTGTAGGAACACATTTTGTGTGTTTTGAGAGATCCTGTGCAATGTAATCTTACATTCTGCAAATGGTTGGTGTGGCCTGGTAATGATGGGGGAAGATTTTGCTTCACCAGTTCAAATCAAGCCCACAATGGTGTGATTAAAGGCTGCTTCTGTTTGATGGTTGGTTACATATCTTGACCTCTCATTACAGCTCTGGCTTTCTAGTTTGTATTCACAGAGGAACCTTATGGTTTTGGGATTTCTAAAAAAATAGACTTTTTTCTTTCCTTCTGTGTTTTTGTAGTGTATGTAAAGAAATACTTTTGGCTGTCAATTTCCCTGTTCATGAACAATGACCTTGGGAATTAAAACAAATGTTAAGGGTCAGCCATAACAGATAAAGATGCCAGTGCTGTACTGAGTCCCTCAAGGCCAGGCTGGATGAGGCTTGGAGCAACCTGGTCTAGTGGAAGGTGTCCCTGTCCATGGCAGGGGGTTGGAACTGGATGATCTTCAGGTCCCTTCCAACCCAAACTGTTCTACACTTTATTATTTCTGTTCTTGCAGCTGAGGAAAGTGTTCTGGGCCATCTGTAAAGCTTCCTGTGCTAAGGAAAGTCTGTGAGTTAAGGCTGGCTCAGTTTTCCTCCTTCAATCCCAATCTCCTCTCCTGCTGTGTCAGAAGGAATCTCTAGTGAACTGAGGACCAAGTCAAACTGTTCATGAAATAAATACTGGGAAATAGACTTCTTGTTTGTTTTACCTGAAGTGTAGGTGGCTGTGCATTTTATGTATTGTGGGTGAAGTGTTGCAAGTAATTTTAAAGCTGAATGATTTGGTTTAAGAGGTTTTGTAATCATCACTTCTTTGCAGTGAGCTGAGGTTGAATGAAAGAAAGGAAAAAGCCTAGATTCTGATTCACTGAGACAACTGCATGCTGGGGAAGGAAAGCTTCGAAGTAAACTAAAATACTTCTATGATATATAATAATGAATACCTAAAGGGTGTCAGATTATTATGTTACACTCTTAAGTTTTTGTTTTATTTTTGAATCGTGAACCCTGAAAGCCATTCATAAAATGCAAGTTTGAAGCTACAGTTTGTGGGGTGTTTTCACAATTGTTGTGATTTCACAGCACAATTGTCTTCTGATCTTTATAAATACTGTGACTTGAGAAATAGAGAAGTTATTGTGTCTCCCAGGTTATCTTTCCTGAAACTTGAAAGAGTAATTCTCTATGAAAAACTGAAGCTCTGAATAATAAAGAATTGTAGAATACAGGGGATAAAGAACCATAATACTGATTTGAAAAAGGTTGCTTTGAAGACTTGTCATATGTTTATAAAAAATTTTAACAGATAAAGAATAGTAACCCCCCTCCAACTCAGCTATGTGGAAAAGAAGGAAACCCACAAGACTCTTAAATAATAAACTACTGTATACTAGTGACCCCCTAAAAATTGCTTCATTGATAATGTCATTGTTTATTTAATGTTTCCTCTTTTTTTATTGAAGCTGTCAAGGGAATTTACCACTTTAACTGTAGTGACAGATGAGAATTTGGATCAGTAGTAGTACACTATTAACTTTTTTATAGTGGGATGTTGAAGCATGAAAAATACTTGTTGTTGTTTGGCTCTGGAATCTTGTAGTAGGAGAACTGGCCACTTGGTCTTGCTTTGCTGTTACTCCTCTGTGTGTTCTTAACTTTTCAGATCTGTTTTTTGGGGTACTGCCCCTTGCTGCTCTATCTCCTCTTTATGTAGTGCAGTTTGTACATGGTGAGACTGTCAGCAACTGAGCTGGAGATAATTTTCTGACTCAAAATACAGATTCAGAATTAATGAGTTACAGAAACTTGTATGGTCTCGACAAAAACATTTTGAATGAAGTTTCATTAGAAAGATCTGGGCTGTAGGAGCCAAGGCTGAACTCAGGGTCTTAAAAACTTCATGATCTTTCTAAAATGTTGCCCATGCTGGTAATGGGGGCGGTGTCCTTTGCCTGCCTGAATTCCTACATTCTTCCTTGCTACAGGAGCATTCATGAGAGGCTGACTGGAATTAGGTGGGGTCCCTAAGCTCTTGCCTAGGTAGCTGCATCCGTGGGTGCACTGCTGCCATGCAGGGAGAGCAGTGCAGGGGTGGGGGCCAGTGATCCGTGGGTGAGACTCTGGGAAATGCTGTTTTTCCCTTGCTGGAAGTGTTTATGGAACTATAGCTTAAGTTGTTCAGGAATGTAGTAATCTTGGGCTTCCTCTATGCTAAGCAAGGAGAGGCATCTCCAGAGGGCTAATCAGATCTTGGATGACCCAGTTTCTCACCAATACTGTAATTAAACTGCTCCTCTGAATACACAGGGTGCATGAATAGCAATGAAATACAAACCCAAATACTTTGCACAGAACTGATGCATCACATGGGGGAAATGCAGGCATGTTAGTAGAAACTCGTTGTTTTAGTATTCACATTTTATTATGTTGAATTTCTTATTTATTCAATTGATGTAATGATGCAGCTTCTCAGACCCTGTGGATTTTTTTTTTTGCTCATAGTACAGCTATTTAAATATATCAGAACACAAATGAAAGCTTTTTGAAATTTGTCTGTATTCAAACAGATCTAAATTAATTTTTAAATTTGTTTTCATAATCCTTCCTTTATTTTTGGTCACTCTTTAGGATATTTAGGGCTGGTAAGTTGTTGCTTCCCTTGCACTTAAAATTTATTTTTAGATCAAAGAGGCAGATAAGCAGTTTTTGAATTTTATTCTGTCACATATTTACTTGAATGAAGTAAGTCTTCAATCTGTATAGTCTGAAGTGAAGCTGCATGTTTGCAGGAGGTTGCTGTTACCAAAAAATGTATTCGTCATATCCAGAAGCTGTGTTTGCAGGTGTTATCAAGCTCAGTAGTGTCACTTTTTGTAGGGCTTTGCTAACAAAGAGGTATTGTATAATATTTACTGTTTAATTTCAATTAGTTAATGTATAGTAAAGTGAAATTTCTAAAATCCTTTGCATACATTTCAGATACATTTACTGAACATTTTTTAAAAGGTGTTATATTTATTTTTTAATTTATTTTTCCATAAAGGGAACTTCAAATCTATCTTCTTTCATTTGGGCTTTTTCCTGGCAGGTTGATGTGGCTTCTCTAAATAAGTTAGTGCAACATGACACCTGCTTTTAAAGAGATGTAATTTCTGTTTGTAGACCAAGATGTTGGCACTAGCAGGAGATTATTGTTAGTTTCGAGCTGACAAGAGAGCTGTGGCAGGAAAATTGCTGTCATTAATGTTGTTGGAATTCCAGTCTTTTTGTATACACACACTGTTCCCCAAATGTGTCCTTTTTAGGCACTTCACATTTATTCTGCCACGTTTGTACTGGAAATTAGGGTTGGATTGTTTACAAATTACTTACTTTATGATACTCTAGCTGCGTGTGTCCAAAACAACAAGGATGATAGAAAGATGGTTATGATAATGATTTATGTATATTTAAACATGCATTACATGTTTTGTTTGTGATACATATTTTATGTAATTATTTTCTCTTTATATTATAAATTATATAACTACATAAAATACAGTAAATTCTTTTATTTATGTGTTTATAAATAAAAGAGAGTAATCTTTTAACATTTGTCTGCCTCAGTATTTTGATTGATGGCCAGTAAGGAGTGCTGAATTATTATGACTAATTGGCATACACAGGAGTACATGCCTTTGGCATGATAATATTCTCCCATTACATAGTTTTTTTATTTAAACCTTAGTCTTTGGGCCTCTCTCTGTTCTCCTTTATTTAGAAAATTGCACAATGATGCCTTTATCGTGGGTCTTTGGTGCTCCTGCAGCAGAAGGAGTGAGTAGCACAAGAACACTGTAACCTTGTTCTCTGGAGTGAGTATCAAGTATCTGCCCCTATGTAAGCAATTCATATTTCTGGGATCCTATTCATCCTCTGATAAGTTGAGGGTGGTATTCAAGTACATTCCAAAGGGGGAAGGATGCAGAAATTCCCAACTAAAATACAGATGAAAAGCAGCAGTTATAAATGTAGATGTTTGGCTGGGCACCCCCTTCTCTGTGTAAGGCACTGTGTAGTCACAGAACAATGCTGCAGTTACTGCAGGAGGACTCTTAGAGGCTGCAGTTTTAAGCTCCCTAATAGTGGTGTTATTTCCCGTTGAATCAAAGAATTCACAAAACAGCTGAATCAGAGGAAGGATTAGAAATGGACTAAAGAAGAACTTTCCCGACAGCAGTGTTAGGTGAGGTGTTCACAGGACTTTCCTTGCCTGTTGTGAGTCACGTTGATTCTCACTTTCCATACAAATGATTGAATAATATGCACCACTGCATAGGAAAAGTGAAGCACTGCTGCTCATTGGTGTAACTTTATCACAGATAAGAAAAATAATGGAGCTGTAGTCTCATTTTATGTTATTATTCATGTTCATATTCAAGAAACAAAACACCTGATTTAGAAGATGTGTGGTTATTTTAAGCTAAATTGACTGGGTTTCAAGAAAAGCTATTCTGACATGCTTTACCCAACTTCTGATAGGAAACAACTTCTTTGTTTTGTAACACAGTTGGAAAATATTTGGGGTTGTTGCCAGAAGTGGGGTTATGCAAGTAATATCAGCAAGATTAGTGGCTCCATATTTGTTTAAGTTTATGATCTTTTCTTTACTTAAACTGTTCAGGCTGTTATCCTTTCACTGTTTACAAGGATGGTTGCAGATGTTTGTGGTAACAAAGCAGCTGCACTTAGGTGATACCCTATCAATCAGCTGATTATAAGGCTTGTTTAAGCTCTCATTGCAAAGGACCCTCTCCCCTGTAATTAAGATACTTTAATTCCTAAAATTACGTGGGAGACTGGCAAGATAGCACTGGAATTTTTTTACAAGCATATTGGTAAACCTGGACCCATCCTGCTCAAAATTTTTGAAACAAGCACAAAGCTGTGTAGCACTCCCAAGTTCTTCTGGTTTGGGAAGTTGGTGTGATGTGTTGTTTTCTTTCTTTTTCTTCTCTTCCTTTTTTTCCCAGTATTATTTTGTGTAAAATAATGGTCTCCAGAATGGAAGGCATACCAACATGCTGTAGAACCTCAGTGCTTTTGGCCAGGGCAGTCATTAATCTGACAGATCACTAATGTAAAAGGGCACTTTGTTTTAATAAAGCACTTTGGTTTGCCATAGGAGAGGATTCTTGAATGCGGTCTTTCTGTTTTAGCCTTGAAAAGCTCTTTGAATACCTGCCTAATTCTGTGGTGGAGTCTGAAAGCCTTACTCAGAGCTCTTTTGAGCTCAAGTCAGACTTGCCAGAATTTTTAGGGACATAGGGAAGTAAGCATCTCACCAGAATGTTCTGTTGCATTCAACATAAAGCTTTTCCTTCCTTTTTTTTTTTTTTTTTTTAGTAGAATTTTGTACAGCATTGTGCATGGAGTTTTATTTTGTGATGCTACTGTGTCCAAGTTGTACAAACAGTACAATGGCATAACCTTCCTTGCCTGCACTCCCCCAAATTTAGGTTTGGAGGTGACACTTGTGTGCTGCAGCTCTGAGTTCTTGAAGTGATGCTGTGCAACAGCCATGTTTGTGTTCAGGCTTCTTGACAGACCCTGCTTGCCTTGTGAGCTTCAGAGCAGTTACAGTTTATATTATTTTTTATCTGGTTGCAAAAACTAGGAAAGCTTTTAGCTTCCTCTCTTCCCCAGTTGCAGCAAATTACTGTAAGAATGTTTGAAGGATGCAAGGACTGGTCTTGGAGGATAGGAGAGAAGAAATTTGGTCTATTGCTTGCTGTAAAAAGATGAGGCACAAATTGAAAAGTGACAATTCTGCTTTTTANCTTTTCTATGTCAGAAACAGTGACAAAAATATTTGTAGGTATTGCTTTAAGTATGTGGTAGGAAAGTTTTCTTTTTAGAGCAAAGGCTAATGAGTCACTTTTAGTAACATTCCAATATTTATTTATTCCTCATGCATTAAAACAAACTAAAGGAAATAATATTTATGTGAAACTCACTGTAAGGCTCTTGAGTGGTTTTTTCCCCTCTTCTTAATTCAGTCGTTAAGTGGAACATCCATTTAGGAGAACTAACACAATCTGTGTTTTTGTTTTACACTGTGCATTCAGTGGATTTACGGGATGATACAGCAAGGCCAGATTACCTGGGTATCATTCAGTGAAACTTAACTGGTCAAGTTCAAGGATAAATCCACTGCAAGGAGGGGATGATGGCACTTCTTCTGTTCCTTTAGCACTGGTGTAGTGCCAGTGGGAGTTAAAATGCTAGGCTGCAGTGCCTGAATGTAATACTGGGTAGAGTGAAGACCCTTCTTGTCTGGACCATGGCAGTTGCTGGCTGAAACTTTTCATGATTTTAAATTCTCTACAGGTACAGAGAACATAGAGAACAGTAAATACACTACAGTTTTCCATCTGCCAAAAGTGGTACCATGTTAGTAGGTTCCTCAGTTCTTGCTCGTGGAATAAGTAGGTAAGGCGTTCTTTTGGATAAAGTGACTGTCTTAAGGTGAAGCTGACTGAAGAAGTCTCAGATGCCCAGGTGTTTCCACCATTTTCTCATTGATGAGGAAATAGGAGAAGTCTTCAATAGTGGAAGCATGTGTATGTTTTTATGGGAAATAGGATTGGATATGAAGGAAGTGGGACCTGCTCGTTAACAAATTTGCACTAAATAAATCCAGTTGTAAGAACAGAGGCAAAACAGAGATAACCATAAAGGTAGCCACAACCAGCCAGTTAGTCAGAAAACATCTCAAATACAGCTCTAGCATTAACCTTAAGTAGTCACAGTTAACGTGATTGTCATATTCAAGTGCTAAGCTTGAATTTTTAAAATACGTTATTTAAAATCTGCTTTGAAAGACTGCATTTTCTGAGTGAATGTAGAAGGAGAGCAGGAGGCAGAAGTCTAAAAGCGAACAGGTAATGGTGTTTCCCATTAGAACACAGCTGCAGGAAGCAAACAGACCCAGGTACACTTCCTTTTAAAGGAGGGTGGGTCCCTTCTGCTCTGTGTGACCTTTGGGTTAATTTCCATTGGCTACTTTTGAAATGTTGAATTTGTTCTTCCTTTGAATGTGTCTCTTCATAATAGTTTTTTCATCACTAAGGTAGGCTGCATTTGTGGGATTAGATGCTACCTTAGTGTTAGATTAGCCTATTACAGAGTATTCAAGAACTTGTTTTAAAAGTTTTGATTTTTCTTGCAGAGACAGAAAGCCACACCATGTACTATTTGCAGCACAAACTTTGCCTGCAAATACATGGGCTTAATAAAAGTAGTGTGTATTTTGCAGTGGACTAATAAGGTTTGATGTTCTTCCTGGTGCCTCTCTACAGCTGCATTTTATTATTTGGATTAAATATCAGCATAGAAGGGTACATGCAGTGAAGGATTTAATCACACTAACAAATAGCAGTGTTTTCTAGTTTTTCTTTGCCTTAGGGAGGTACAAGATTATTAGTCCCATTTATATCCTCTTCAAAAGGAAACCAAGTGAGGGTTTAAATTAAAAGCAAAGTTTTTATTTTTCTTCTTTCTTTGAATTGAACACACATTCACTTTTATCAGTCTTTGCCTGATTAAACTAATGAATGTACTTCGACTTCAGTATTAGCACATGTAGGATAGTAATAGTTTTGATTTTTGTTTAATATTGCAAAACTGAAAAAAGTCTTTAATGACTAGTGTGGCTTCTTTCTGTGTGCTTTGGTTTGACAGAACATTTAATAATACCCTTAGCTTAAGATAAATTTGTTGATTAGCACTACAGCCATGACCCAAATCCAGGCAGTGTAAAATTGCTGCATATTCTGTTTGAAATGCTGCAAGTGCAGGAAATCCTGCATCTTATTGGGGAATATATAATTAAAATAGTTTTTGTTACTGTAATTGCATCTTCATTAGTGTCTGATTTCTTTTTGAGACTTCTAGTACAGAACCTTTTTTTTTCTCAGAAAAAGCTTCATGTGTACCTAAAGCTATATGAAAACTTGCCATCTAATATGAGGAAGACTGAGAAATTCTGTGGGGTGTGTGCACTCACTGAGATGAGATCTTGTACTACCATTCTCTTTCTGCCTCCTGTTTAAAAAAAACCCACCAAAACTTACTTTATCAATTATTTGAAACGGACTGCTTAGCTACAACCTTTTTTGGTGGGGGCTGGGGTGGTGGAATTCCATTTGCTTTGTTGGTGCTTTCTTGACCAGTTCATGAGCCTTTTAAAGGACCATTTGGCCTTTGAAGGGCATGGTGTGAGGGGGAGGAGAAAGCAATGGAATTCATTTGAAGATTCATAATAAGAATCTGTTGATTCTATTCTTACTCATTTTCATAACACTTTGTAGCTTGCTTAACATAATCCTAATCACATAGACCCAAAAGACATAGATACAGAGTCCCTTTGTATCTAAGGAATTCTGCACTGCAGCCTGAGCTATTCCTTTTGCCAGGTCTTTATGGGTTAAATATCTAAGAGCTTTTGGAACCCTTTGAACAGTTTGCTAAGCTGTGTAGTTTAGATGCACTTGTATGTCTAAATCTGGTGGTAGAGTTCTACAGAAAATATGTGAGCAAAGACAAAGCAGTGCCCTTACTTTTCTTACGGAGGTGACAAGTATAAAACACATTTATTGGGAAGAAAAAATAAATTGTACAGCTATACATGATTTTTTCCTTCTTGTAGATTTTTTTTTTTTTGGGGAGAGTGCATCAAGACTTACGTGAACACACATTTCTGATACTGATCTCCATTAGTGTCTGCTGTCTGTTATTAGGGTGATAAAAGTGATCCACACAGGCAGTTCCCTTGCCTTCGTTGTGGCTCTCTGGGAAACTTGCTGTCTATCTTGTTATAGTCTAGATCTGCTTGCAGAATGTGTTGTAGCAAGAGCTGAGGGGATGAAAACTGATGCAAGAAGGGTAACAGAGCATTGAGCAGGGATGGGATTGTGCAATGTGTAGTTTTCCTTCACTGTGTGCAGTAAGGTCTGTGGCCCTGTGTTTTTCTGCCTTCTCTGTTTCCCAGTTATGGAATTTGTTTTTCTATTTTGGGTTTATAGGGGTTTTTTTCCTGGAATAGGTAGAATTAATTTCATTGACCATTTATAGATGTTTTCCATCATCTGAATTTAATGAACAGCTTTCTTGCATGTTTAAAGTGTAAAGAAGAACAGACATTAAAAAAATAGCTTTCTCTTGAAATTACTTCTTTTCCAGCCTTTGGATCAAGCTACTTTCTGCTCCCAAGAAGATGTCTACTAAATAAGGCTCATAGATCTGCATCAGTTTCTTTTAAAACCTTCAGCTGTAGTTTCATGTTTTGAAATTGGTAGCAAACCTGCTAGAAATGAAGAAAAAAATATTTCTAAGTGGATGCAAATTCTGTTGGATTAAGCAGTTACTGACTCTGAAGGACCATTGAGAAGACGTTGAGGATGTTTATTTTTATGGATGCTTTGCAAAATGCATAGCCAAAAGCAGTCATTTTTGAAAAATGAGCCCCTGAATAATAAATGGAGTTGTATTACTGGTGCAAACATTTTTACAGGAAAGGCTATCACAATTTCACATAGGAATTGTTGAGAGCATTAGGTTTTGGGGTTTTTTTGCCTCTTTCATGCTTCAAAGAATGATCTGTAGAAAATAATGAAGATTAAGAATTTAAAGTTTCAGAGATTTATGGGGACAGTTAGTTATTGATCTGGAACTCTAGAATTCTCTTTCAACTGCAATACATTATTTAAAACTTAATGAAAACTGTAGGCTTCAGAGATTGGAAAATTAATTCAAAATATTAGTGAGAAACAATAGATAACCTACTTTACAGCAGCTGTAGTAATAATTTCTATTATTACATATTGCCTGTCTTAGAGCTCAATACCTATTTGTTTTGAGAAAATAATTTGAAGACCTGTTGTGACAGGAAAAGTCAGAGAGGAGTACCATAAAACAAAATGTTTCTGTGGATAGTTAAGGTATTTGCCTTAGCTACTGGACAGACTTTACCTGAATTTATTGTTTTTCCAAGAAATAAGCTGTTTTTTTTGTAAGGGACTGTGCAAATGTTCTTATAATATACTCTTCCTTCTATTTGATATTTAAGGAATCTTTTCCCAGCTAATATGCCTGACGTATATTTCCTTAATCCTTTTGTCTATTCTTGAAAACTTTTATCCCACATGTGAGATAGTTGATCCTGATGGGAAAATCATCTCCATTTTCTGAGCCCTTCTGCTAAGATGGGAGGGACGATGAAGCAGTTGTGCCATGTGTGATTTCTGAAACTGCAGCTTTTAAAGCAAACATTCCAATGGGCAATTAAGAGCAGCTGCCCGCACTGTGGATGGCCCTGGAGTTTTTACAGCCCCTGTTACAGATAGCCCTGCTGACTCGTACTGTGCTGAAACACCTTCCGGGTGTTACAGCCTAGAAAGGAGGGTCCAAAGAGCAAATGCACCCTGCTCTTTTGTAAATCCTTTTCTCCTTCCTCTAATGTCAGACTTTGCTCTGTCGCAGAACTGGAGACACCAGAAGAAGTGTTTTGTGTATTTATTTGCTTTCTAGAGGGCTTAAGGCTTGATCTTGCTGCCATTAGTGACAGAACTGCCCTGGGCTGGGACTTTCCTGGCCATTTTGTCGTGGGCTCTCCGTTTCCTGGGGTGTCAGGCCTGAAAGCTTGGCATCTTAACCATGTGTGGAGTGTAGCAGGTAGGGAAAAGGACATAGTTCTGGCTATGGGGAACATAGGGTAGAGTAATGAAGCCAGACCTGCACAGGTTTCTGCAGAGACATGGGGAATAATCTGTGTGCAGAATATCTGAATTCTGGACAGTTCAGGTTGGTATGAGATGGAAAAAGAACAGTGACAGTAACTTTATATCTCAGCTCAAATGTGTGCAGGGCTGTTGTTCCTATGAATGAAAGCCCTCAAGCCATTGCAGTGGGTTGGGGTTTTTTTCTGTTAGTAGCTTGTAAATCTTTCTGTAAATGAGGACACAACAAGCAGGCACTCTTTGGGTAGCTGCAATGCTGCCTGGGAAAACCCCGAGGGTTCTTGATGGTTTTTTAATAGCCTAGACAGAATGCTGTGAATATATAAACATTACCGATTAGAAGAAGAGAGTGAAAGAGAAAATATTAAGTCTTCCTCAGACTTAAATTCTGATCTTCCCCACCCCCTGTGAAATACCTTTGACAAATACCCACTGAGCCATCCTTCTGCAGCATCATTTGTGCTGTAAATGTGTTACCTCCTGGCAATATGCTTCATGAAAAAGAACTGCTTCCAAAGTTCAGCTAATTATGATTATGTTAACGGAAGCATTTTTATTCTGAATTATGATAGCTGACTAATCAGGATGCAGGTCATTTTTTTTATTATGCTTAGGAGAGATCAAGGGCTGTACACAGTGATCCATCCCATCCTGTTAACTGCTCCTTCCAATACCAATGTATTTCATCAGGTTGATAACATGTGCATGATTTCTGTATTTCCTACAATTTTGAAGTCAAAGAAGAAAAGCAAAATCCAAGAACATCATCAAGCACATATTGCTTAGCAAGCTCGCTGTTGAAGAGGAAAAATGCTTGGCAGAGATCCATGTTGTATGTATTGAATATGTAGCATTACTTTTTTTTCCTCAAACAGAATCTTCTCAAATTGTTACACTAAATTTATGACACGGTTTCTTTGTGGTTCACCTTGTGTATCTGTGTCAGAATTGCTGTGAACTTCCATCTGGTGTATCCTTGCCCACAGTGGGTATTTTGTCAGGACGTGTGGTCTGAGAGGTGGCAGTTATAGTGACAGATTGTATGGAAGTATCAGTTGGTTCAGTATCAGTCAAAGATAAGAGTGAACCATAACCAAGTTCTGACTCATGAGTAACAGATGAAATTATACAATTTAACTAGTTAGTGTGTTCTATTTCTAGAAGTCTTTTTGGTATTGCCTGTATCCTAAAGCAGGTTTAGTGTTACTGTCTGGGTGTATGAATTGATTTGAGGAAAGACAAATACCAGCCACCAAGCTTATTGTGTAATTCTTCAACATTTCAGTGATTTGTTGAAATTTCTTGTTTATCATGCCTGCTTCAGACTTGCACCATTTTCTTTACATCGTACATGGAATGTTGTTTACATTTTCCTGAATTAATTTTAAGGCTTTGCTTGGTTTTTCAGTTTTTTTCTGCATGCCAATTGTCACAAAAAAGATGAGAGGGAAACTACTGTGCATACCAACTTTGGAAACTGTTTTATGTTGAGGAGGGCAAGTGTGGGTGAAAATGGCTTCCTGTCCTGAAGTTCTCCTGTGTCTCTCTTTAAAAGGAAGGACAGAGACCTATACCACCAGGATAAGGGATAGTTGGGAAGAAAAAGGAATTACTTCCTTTTTGCAGTGGGGAATAGGTACTGAAGTGCTTAATTTCTTAATTTGAGAATAATTTTTCACAAAAGTACAAGTCATGCCTTCTAGTCCTTTCTTCCTTTGCTACCTCTTCTCAACTGTTAATCTTTGTCAGTCCACCATCCTCTCCTTGTTCCAGCACTTGAGAATGTTGCTGTAGAAATGAGATAATCAAGTTCATTTAAAAATCAGTTGTAGGATCTGCAAGGTATATTCTTGCTTTGGAAGGCCAAGTGGATGCTATTACTGAATATTTTATTCAACCTTACTCTCTTCTTTTTCCTTCCTTTTTCCTCCTATCCGTAACATGTTTATAAAAGGACTGTTGAAAGTTTAGTAGTTCTGTAGTAGTTGTGTTTTGTTCACCATGAACTTAAAAGTCAGTTTTTTAGAGAAAATTTGCAATATGATATAGTTGCAAGTAATGATACTCCTTTAGTTTATATCTCTGACTTGAAGATAAGTTGTTTGATTACCCAACTGAATAAAGAACAAACACATCATGGCAAGATAACCATGGAAAAAGTTCTTCCAACAGCAGTTTTGAGCACTGGATTATTAAATAACAGACCTCCAGGTAAACCTTACTGCACAACCCTGCATTTTACATCTTATTTAAATGTTCTGAAATTACAGTTGTTCTGGAAGGGCTTGCTTGTAGTAATCTTCTCCAAACCTCTCTAGGTATAAAGTCATTGGTCTTAAACCTGGAATTTAACTTCAGGTCCAGGAGTTAGAAATTATTCTTAATATAGAAAAGTTGAGGATTGTGTCTGTAATATTTTGAAGAATCCTTTTTCAGGAAGGGATAAGTCACAGTTGCACAGTGTGTGTCTACAAGCTTCCTTTTGGGTGGACAGTTGAATGTTTGCAGAGTGGGAGAAGAAATCGGACAGCTTGGCAGGGAGGAGGATTTTACTTGTCTTTGTTTTGCCTAACCAAATACTTGATAGAACTTTGGGTTGCTCTTCCTTCTGGCAGAGATTAATGGGCAGGCTGTGAACGAGACTGACATAACAGACACAGTTTGTCGTTCCTGTGCTCTGTGTGAGTAAAGAGACTGACATGGATGTGGATAAATACGCCAGTTAATCTTAAATTCTGAAATGCTTGTGATGAGCAGCTGGAAATGGAAAAATGGAAAGAGATGACCTCTTCCCCCCCTCCCAATCTAACACTTAAGAATGGGAACAGAAGGTCTAAAGGCCGGAGCATGTGGCCTGTGGTTTGTTTTAATGTTATGGTTTTCAGAACATGTAGTTGGCTTCCTGAATCGATCTCTGTGTGCAAGGCCTCGCAGTGCTCCGTAGGAATTCGGTTTTCTGAAGTGAGCCTCTTCAGGCCTGACAGTTATTTAAAGTGATCACATAAAACATGATTCCTCATGATTTTTTTTTTTTTTTGGGTTAGCTCTGCAGAGGCTTTGACAAAAGGCACTTCTGAAGGGCCTTTGTACATTTTCCAAATGGCATTAAAAATGTTGTGGGGCACATCTGTCTGCCTAAAATTACCTGACAGAAGTAATGACAATACCTTTGCTGAAATAGTTCTCTGGGCCTCTGGTGGTGGGTGAGAGAACGCCTGAAATACTCCCAGGATTTCCAGCGTGCCTCCCGGTGTGTGAGAATTCCTGTCACATACAAGGGTGTCAGAGGTTTCTGTTCAAGGGGGGAGAAAAAGAGCCCAATGACTGTCTTTAGCAGGAGCTTGCTTGTGCCTGATGGAGTTTTTGCAGGGTGGGTTTAATTTTAGTTCTGTTGGTGGGTCTGACGCTGGCTCTGCACTGCACCGGAGTCTTTCTTTAAGCATTACGTGAAATTTCATGAATTGAGACGACTTGAAAAGAGGATGCAGCCACACTTCTTAGTTACTGAGCCTAAGGGAGCATGCTGCATCTGTCAGCAGTCATTTCAAGGGGGATTTCTTTTCTTTAGCTACTTTGTGAACGTTTCCTTTAAACTTTTATTTAGAGAAATCAGTATACGTTCTCCGCAGTAAATAATTCTAAAATGCTCTATAGAAATACATTTAGGACTGCTTGCGGTTTTTTGCCTCCTTGTGCTGAAGTCACTTTAAATCCATCACCTCAGCCTGTAGAGTCATCAGGCAGAAATCTTCCTGTGAAGGTAGATGAGTTCTTCCTGCATCAGTTTTGCTTGAGCATACTGAAGACAGCCATGTAATAAGGTGTAGTAATGAAACCTGTTGGAATTTTAGAGGAGCACCTTGTTCCTTTGATCTTGCTAACGAGCAATGATTCAAGTGCTACAGATTGTAAAGGATCTGGTATCGCCAGCAAGACGGAGAACAGATGCTGCCAGGAAAGGTAAGAGCAGCTCTGGGAAATACTCAGTGTTCTCAGTAACTTGCTGTGAATCAGAAATATTTTGGAGTGTGGTTGTAGTTAAATTGCATACTTGATACTTAAAAATGTTCTTTGTTGTGGCATGTACAGCTGCCATAATTTGGCACAGAACTATATTAAGCCTAATTATTATCGTTTTTGCAACTGCAGCTTTCCCAAAGAGAGTCCCAGTGACGTTTATTATGGTGATAACTGAGTTTGTCAGCATCTGTAACTGTTACTGTTGTACTAAGGATTTTCTTTTTTGTTTGTTTTTGTGGAAAAAATGTTTTTGTTGTCAGGAGAGCTCAGTTTGTGAAAATAGCAGCTGTATTCTGTGTAATCCCATCAAAATAGTTTTTAGAGTCTTAATGCTCTAAATGAGAATAAGAGCAAAAATAGGCTGCTTTAATGCTTGTGGAAATAAGAGACTGGAAGTGCACAGCTGCACTGCTGGTTAGGTTTTACAATTAGATTATTTCTAGATTACAACTAACTTCAAAATCCAAAATGCCTCTTGGAATTGTACAAAAAACTACTCGAGATAATCAATGATTGTTTGAAATTATTGATGTTAAATGCTGTTCTTGTTTACTTCAGTGTGTTGAACATTTGTTTTTAATTTGCTAAAGTAGTGCCATCCTTTGTGGTATCTGGCACATGTGTCTAATTAGGAACTGACTAAACACTTCTTTTGTCTTTTACATCTTAATTATTTGCAACTGCTAAATATTTGGTTTGTAGAGGAACTAAATAATTTGTGGGGATAACTTAATAATTTAATTCCTTTCTTATTAGAATTAATTTTCTAGGACCAGTTTATTTTGTATTGAATAGGTTGTGAATAATTTAAGATTTACAGCATCTGCCTGTTACTGTGTTATTTTTCTGTTCTGTGTAATGTGTGGCTATAGGCAAGTACCTTTATTTGAAACCACTCATCGATAACATCAGGCTGCTCTAATTGTAACAAGTCAGTTAATGAAACACCTCTGTAAGTAAACAAAAGGAGTGAAGGTAGAACTGGGCTCAGCTGTTACCCTCTTATTCTGAAAGGAAAAAAAGGCAAGCTTCCTAATTACTTCCTTAAATTCTGCAGTGATTGGTTGAACATCCCCTCCAAGAGTTGTATAATTTCATCCCAGTGAGTTACTCGACCTCAGCACTGCTCAGTGTTCATTTTTGATTTGTGCTGCTTCCAGAGAAAGACGAAGGGGCAGAAGTTGTACTTGTCTGTTCTGCACGTACCTCACTAGTCAGGCAGGATTTTTATAGAACTACTGTAAGAACTGTTTAAAAAGATGTGACACCAAAACCCTTAAAAATACTTATTTATAGGAACAGATTCAATGGAATTGAAAGGGAAAGCTTTGAAAAACATGAGCAAATGCCCTTTCTCAGTTCTAAAGCTTTGAGGGTTTTTTTCCTGTTTTTTTTACTCCCTTGTTAAAAGGCATTAATTTTGGTCATTGTTTGGGTGGTATCTCAAGCTGCTACTAACTGAGCTAATTAGCTGTTAGCTCTTCTAGAAGCTGGTAGTGCATTTTGACAAGCCATGTTAAGATCTTAACATTAAAAACCATTCAAGTATTCTGAAGAAAATGTTTACAAAAGATGCAAAATGCTGACAGTTTTTGGTGATAAGTACAGTAATTTGAGTAGACATTAGGTTTTTTTCTTCACAGCATGCAACATTAGGCATCTGGTGTACATGAAGGGCTGTATTCTGCAGAAATGACTCATTCTCAGTATTGTTTTCAGTAAATAGAAAAATGGACTTGTAAAAGAAGAGTTGCTAGGAAGCCCACTGTGAATGTGAGGTGAATCCATTGAGACTTGGAGGGTGATGTGTGAAGTGTTTATGTTTACCAAAGTGCTTTCAAATTGGTGTTATTAAACTGTAAAGATTTTAAATCCCACTCCTCAAGTGCATCTTCCTCTTTCCCTTTAAAAAGTGTTTTCGTTAGAATATAATTTCTTGGGAGGTCACTGTTACAAAGGAGCACAGTGTATTAATCGCATATTTTATATATAGCATCAAGTTAAAAACTTCTTTAAGACTGAAGGTCCTAACCATGTAACTATTTTTATAAATAGTACATAAGGTTGTGGGGGAAAGGATTCCTCTGCCCTCCAATTTTCCCAAGATTTATTTTCAGACTGAGGCTTAGAAGCACAGTTAATAGCCAAGAGAGTGTCTCTTTGCATCCATCATTCAACATCAGAAGCTTGTTATAAGGTCTGCAGTAAGCACAGCTACTATGGAGATGAAAATTCAATCCCTGCAGAAGAAATTCCTGCAGAATGTCTTTTAAAAGAACCCCATTACTAATGCTTCATGGGTTGAAATGTGGATTTAATGGGGTAGCTGAACCGTCCGACAGAGTTGTGGAGTCTTAATTTTGTTTTTTCATGGGCTAGTCTGTTTTCATTGTGGCTGTGACCTATGCCACAAGTTAAATTAAATTTAATTTTCTGTCTCATAAGAGGTTGATAAATAGGTGGTTTACAAGACTAAATCCTGCAAAGAGTTAGGTAGTGTGAGCATGAGTATCCACCTTGTCTCCCAGTGCAAGACCTGCGGTTCTGGTTTTGTCCTCAGTCTGACTGTTGAGGCTAACATCAGAAAATCCTTCAATAGGCCTGGGAGGCTTGCTTAGTGAATACATGAAGTGAGCTGAACAGTAAGTTTTGATTTATAATGTCTCACGTTTCCATACTTTCTTTAATCGTGTGCTGTTTAAAAATTGAATTACTCAGTTTTTTTAGGAAAAAAGTTCTAAAATTGTTTTCCATAGTCTTCCAGTTGCAGTGAAGCTGAGTGTGTACAGTTTATTGTTTGGTTTTTATGGGTTTAGTTTTTGGGAAACTAAGGGAAACTCCAGACCCTTATCATATTTAGATAATATCCGATTTGTTAGAGGAAAAAATTACCACTGGTCACTTATTGTCAGAGGGGTAACACTTTACATGCTCTGTAAGTTTGAAGGTGAATGTGAAGTTGTGAAGAAATTTAAAAGGTTGCCATTATTTTATTTATGAAATTGAAAATCTGCATTGAATAAAATGATAAATCATGCCAGTATAAAATTCTCTTGACAGGCATTCTGATTCAAAGCCAAACATTTCATGAGATGTGAAACCATTCTGAATTTTAAAAATAGTTCAAATGTTACTTTTCCTAGAGAAATCCATGTAGAATGTAAATCTACTAATTATTTTCTCCTTTCCATCACTAAAATCTCGGTTGAAATCCAAGTTGTTTAAAATTAATGAAGAAATACTCATGTTTACTTCTTTCCTCCCTTCTTCCTCTTACAGATGGCTACAGCAGAACTTAATTGGCAACATCACCTTGATGTTAGGATATAAAAAGAGACGTTGTATTTAAACACTTCTAGCAGATGGGACAACTAAATTGAAATCACAGAATTAAAAAGGAATGCAGTATTTCAGTGTGAGAGAGAGAAACCTGAGAGAAAACTTTGGTTTGATACTATTTTTTTTTAATGGAATGCAAGAGGAGGCATATATTTGGTCACTGCACTGTTTGGGCCTACAAGATGTGTAAATTTTGTGCCAGCCAAGGATAACGATGTTTAAATTCTCCAGCAATAAGTGACACTTGGGAAGTTACTGCCTGGATTCACTGCAGGCAGTACCGGGGTGGTACCTTGTATTTCAGACTTAGACTTGACAAAAAATGGACAGCATTTTTTTGGTTTGTTTCTCTGGGCATGGACTAAGATGATTAGTTACAAGATGGAGAAAATAAAATAAAGGTCCCACATCACGTAGTTGTGGTGTTTTCTCTTCACGTTTGGTGATAGTAGGGGGAAAGTGTACTCAAATCAAATGCATTCCCTTGAGGCATCTAGGGAAATATGGGAAACTTTCTTCAATCCCTTGGTTTTGCTGTTTGTTGTAACATCTTTGCACGGAAGGCTGAGAATTTTGCTCCTTATGGGAGGCTCCAGGGTTGCATGAATTTCTTATTTTATTTCTTCATATAATACTGTTATAATCCAGGTTGAGTATTTTAACTGATAAGTGCTGGATTAGAAGTACAGGTTTCTCTAGACTCGTATACCTGTCCTTGAATTACTTCATTTTTTAAAGGAGACTGGTCAGAAGAGCCAAGTTAATAAAAATTAACGAGCTCTTCAGTGAGCTGCACGCAGGGAGTTAAATCTCTCTCTTTTTTTTGTCGTTAAATATGAAATTCTGCCCACAGCAGTCAAGATAATGTATTGTAGTCTGCAGCTCATCAGTACATGTACACAGCTTCAATTCATAATTTACCGTGGCTAAGTTTCTACCAGTATGACAGAATGTAACTGTATTTCAGCAGTTCTTCTCACATTATTTGTGTTATTTCAGCCATGGTTTCACAAATAATGCCAGCATAAATGACTCCTCCTGCCTTGCCTCTGCTGCTCGCTTTCCCTCTTCATCCCAGTTCAAATCCCCACAGTGCTTCACCTGCATTTGTGTAGCCATGAAGTGGTTTGGAGTGGGAAATGGTACTTTTTGTTCTTGTTGAGTTCCTGTAACCTTGATCAGTTTAACTAATCCGCCTGCTGGTGCAGTTCCACAGAGCTGCTTGTGAGCTCCAAGGAGGAGCCAGCAGTGGGATGTGACTGAATCCATGGGGACAACCTTCTTTCAGTATTCCCACTGGCTGAGGCTAGTGTGAAATGCTGGTGGGACTTCCTTCTGCTGGAGTGTGAGGAATTCACCTCAGGATGATACAGACACAAGCAAGTAATAATGCAGTTGGATCACTGCACAGCTGGACGCACAGTGACTCATCTAGAGTGTTTTTACCTAAAAGACTCTATTTCTGTGGCTGGCATTTGCTATGTCTCACTTTAAATAGTAGTAACTTTCATGGGATACACATACATTGTGGCTTTTCTATTGAATTTCTTATCTGGCATTTTATTGCCTTTGTACTTCGTTTGAAATTTTATTCTTCTTCTTTGTGTGATGCGAGCTGCAGTGATTAAGAAAGGTCCTGGTGCTGCTTCACCATATGTAGCTGTTAATGGCTTACTTTAGTGTCTGTGTATTTGGTTATTAGGTAGGTAGCATCATTAAACAAAGTCTGTAGATGTTGTACCTTGGGAATTGGTCTGTGGCATAACAAAATTCACACAGACAGCTAGAATTCATTTACCTGTGGAGGAACTACAGAGAAAAGAAGCACTACTTGTTCTCTATTTGTGCAGTAATGTTAGTCACCTGAAATGAGTTAATTTACAAGCAGGTAAGCACAGAAGAGGCAACTCATCTTCAGCTTCATACCATGATTTGTTATTCCACTGTGTCTTGGGGTTATTTTTGGGAAGGTGTGACCCTAAACCCATGAATTCTCAACTGTAATATTCTCAATATTCCTGAAATACAATTTTAGCATTTTTACTTGTAGCACATGGGAAATATGGGAGCTTAACATGAAATATTCCTATACAAGTGGGTTTGAAAAAGAAGGAAAAGTAGGGAACAGTGCAGTTAGAGTAATAGGGAAGAGCACAACAGGTTTGCAGTGACGTTTCTGCTAGATGGGACAGAAGTTCAGTTCTGTGTACATCAGCACAGCTGTTTTGGCATCACTGAAGCTGATCTGATTTGCTGTGTGTGGTGTGTGGGGATCTGCAAACTCTGGCCTGGTTTTGCTGCAGCAGGAAGGACCTGGCAGCTGGGTGGAAAGGGCAACTGAAAACAAGGTGAATCTGTTAGGTTCCTTGAAAGAAGAGGACAGTTAATGATTCATTCAAGCTTTTGCTTAACATTGGGAAGATTAATGGGTTACATGGTTTTGAGCTCGAGCTGGTAGGATGAGTATATTTGGCTTTCTGGTTTCAGTGATACTCCAGCTGCGACAAAGGTTCTGTGTTGCCTGAGGCACTTGTCCACTATGTTTGCAGTAGAGCCAAGATCTCAAGCCTGGATCTGAACATGGCAAAAAGGTGTTTGTGTCCTGTGCCTTTCCTTCTCTACTGGCTCTTGTGCTTCTATCAATGTGCGAATTTTACAACTAAGACATTTTAGTTTTTGTTTGGAAACTTCTGAGAAAAGGCCGGGAAGCTCTGCCTGAAGGATCTAGAAAAACAAGCCTCATTCTCTGTCTTCCATTTTCATAATTCAGGCAAACATATTTTTCTGATCTTGATTTTTGGTGGGGTGGCAATTGTACATATGCTGTTTCAAGCATGTACAACTTTTTTCTTCTTATTGACTGTCGAAGGGTAATGCTGATGTTATTTTACATGAGCAAATATATTCCTTTCCTTGAAGAAAAACTTGTGCTGTTGAGATGTGCATGCTTCAAGCAATGAGGGATCATCTAATTTTTTTAATGCATTCAGTTCTTAAGTTTTCAGTGTTTTATCCTCATGCTTATGGAATTTGGAATCCAATGTTAAATATGATTGCTAGTGTCCATGTTTGTTACTCAGGAAGCTTGTACAAAATTTTTTAAAAAAGCTTTAAAAGGTTACAGTTTTGTTTGTTAAATTGCAGTGGATACGATTAAGCAGAGATAAATGCTAGTAACTTTGCCTGTTTGTTTTCAGTAACTTAAAATGTGGTGAATATTTCAAAGTGACAGGGTCCCAGCTGGACATTTTCTACAACAGATAATTATAGCAGTTGGGTGGCTTAGACAGTGCTTTGGTGTATATTGACATTTCACAACTTCCCTGGACATCTTATCTGGCTTCTTCAAAGTATTTTTGTCCTGTTGAGCTTTTAGATCTTTTGGTATAGCTTGTAAGGAAAGCATCCAGACTTCTCTAATCAGCTATCAAAGCAATTTTTTTTTTAGTTAATCTTGTCTAACAGCAAATAAAAATATTGGTTTTTCAGTGGATTTGTTTCCACTATTTCGTCCTTCTGGTTGTAAGTCCAAGCAGTTTCTTTTAAAGGAAATTATCTGTCAGCATTAGTATTAAACTATCCATAAAAATGTTAATTTCAACTGAATTTCCAGATCAAACAGAAAACTTAATTCATGTCAGTTAATTAAATTCTTGGTGGAAATGAGAAAATAAGTACACAGATTCCCAAGACTGCTGCTGTCTCCTTGCTAATAAAGAAGCTAACGAAGCATTTTTAGCAGTACCTGGAGAGGGCAGGTCCTTGGTGAAAATTATTTCCCCAAGGAACAGATTCTGCTCCCTTCTGCATCATGTCCCAGGCGATGCAGGTTTTTTCCCCTACTGTTATTTTCTGTAGCACTATTAGATGTCAACGCACTCAGACAAATAAAAGGAAGTAGATGTGCGGGCACTTGATTGCGCACACTTCTCTCCAGGAGAAGAGCACGACCCCTGTGTCAGGTGTCGTGGTCACTTAACTCTGCTCCCCAAGCCAGGGTATAAATCTTGGGACCTGCCAGCCACGAGGGCTCCATGTGTGCAAGTGGGCTTTGGTGTAAAGTGAGTCTGGGCTGACTGGCCACAGCTCCTGTGAGCAGGTTCTGTCCACGTGGGAAATCTCATGGATATTCAGCTCGTGGACTTCGGAAACTCTTGTTTGCCCGATACCTCTGCTGCGCTGAAGGTGTTCTCTACCGCCACTGGGAACAGCTCGAGTGCGTGCTTCACATGGAATTGGCAGTTTGAGCAATAACTCTGCAAGATAGGATTTATCTGTTCCTTTAGTCTCAGGGTGTTCTGAGGACCTTGGGAGGGTTTGTAGCTTTTAAGCCAGGTATCATCCTGATTCACACGGTTGAAACTGTATATCCCTGGGGAGTCAAAGTTGTGTGCTGCAGTTGTATTTTTCCCTCCCTTCCCACTGTGTGTGTGGTGATTGGTTTTGTTGTTTGTTTGGTGTGTTGTTTTTTCTTTTTTAAACAGTGATTTTTTTGTCTGGCACTGTTGTGCTTTCTGAACAACACGTTATCACAATCTGGATGCTCCACTCCTATGGCCCATTAGCTGTAGGACTATTACAGTCTAATGCAGATATTAATGAAATGTAAGTGGAATGTGAGGAAAAGCAATCTCCTTATTTCCCTGTGCTTTAATTCATCATTGAAAAATAGGTTTCTATTAAAGGATCTAAAAATCAAATGTCTCTTTCTTAGCAGCCATGTTATAGGAGGTGTAAGTGATGGCTGCACCTTCCTCTCGCTGCACCACTGCAGGCACCAGTTATATCTGAACATGAAGTGTTCAAATGCAACCTTTCTGCCTGTTATTTTTCTGAAAGCAAATAGCAAAGTCCTGTAAATTTTGTGGGCAAATTAGATTGCACAAAACTTTCTGCATTTATTGACTGGCAAATATTTTTATTCCCTGGAAACTGAAGGGGAAATCAGTTGGTTTTTTTCTTTTCCTTGTTTTTAGATGAAACATTTTTCTTTTGAGATTTACCTAATATACCAAGCAAGATGAATGTGTAAGCATTTGGAGGGGTACATGAATGTGAATAGGCAAGTTTCACCATATCACTATGTGCGAATTTTTTCCCCACAATATTTTGACTACAGGGCACTCTACAAGCCCTTTTTGATCTGCAGTTAGTTAGAAGTATCTTAGAGAGGTTAAGGCTGAGTTTCAGGCTTATTTTTCAGAAATAGATCCTTCAAAGTTTTAATTAATAATTTTGGTTTACTGATTCCTGTCACAGAATGGAAGTGAAGCTTTTGTTGCTAAACTTAATTTTTGAGTGGGAAATAGCAGGAATCTGAAGGATGTGGTTACAGTGCAGTTCACAGGTCTCAACTGGAATGTGAGAAATTGCCTTGATCTGAGACTTCCTCTTGCTGATAGAAAAGGAAATACTGTTTGTGCTAATGAAGGGACTTTGGTAACTTGAATATGCTATGATCTCTCCTAGAGAAATATTTTCTGTTTCATTTGAAGTCACATTGTTTGGATTGGTGGAACAATTCTTCATCACTTTCAAGTGTTGGGTGTTTTTGGGATGCTTCCAGGGCTCCCCGGTGTGCAATATGCTGCTGATTTCAGGCATTGCACTTTGCTGTGTGATGTATAAAAGGCTCCACCATTGCTCCGTGTCCTAATTTTTCTCCTTCTATAAAGGAAAAACCTGACTAATCCTTTCCTTTTTCTGATGACAGCTGTACATTGAAAAGACTTTTGAATGTTTTGAAAAATTTCCCCATCTATGCTGCAGCTGCATCAAATCTTGAAGTCACCATGTCACATCACTGGGTAAAAGAAAATGTTGTGTTCGCAGACTGTAGCGTGGATCACACATTGCACAAATCAAAGATATGTTTTTGTCAATTCTGTGCTGTGAATTAGTACCCTGGCTAGGTTTTGAAATACGTGGGATGAATGCTAGTCTGGAGCTTGCCAAATCTATAGGTGAGAAAGAAAATAAGCTACACAGACTCCAATTCCCACTACTATTTAGTTTATAGGCGTTGGAATGACCTTCTAATCTGTGCAGTGATAATTGCCTGTTTTACATAATGTGTTAAGCTTTGCAGAGGAGCGTTTGTAGTGATGGAACATGTATTAAAAATCATTGTCTGGCAACTAATAAGAATGTAAAGCCATTCTATAAATAGTGCAGATAAGCTCTAAAAGGAGGAGTGAGCAAATACACTTAGGCAAATCAAAGGACAACTGTGCTGAGGCCTGGGCTGGGCATTTAACATAGCAGTGGCTCATGGTCTGTGTCCATGCTGGCACTGGAGGCAGAGATGGAGAGAGGAAAGCTGGGAATTCAACATTCCTCTGCATTTTGGCAGTTTCTTCCAGGGCATATCAAACCTTGGCCTTATCCTTTGGGTAGAACATAACTTGGAGGTAGGAGTGCATCTCCCAGATAGTTGAACTTGGAAGGAATCCAGCTTTGCATACTTCCAAGTCGCTTCCCAGCACAAACTGGAGAACAGTAAATAGAGATGATCTGGAGCTTTGCTCCAAAGAGCTCTTCCAATTTAGACTAAAATGCTATTTATAGAATTGCATGGAACATCGGGAGTCTTTTATCCCAGATTTATGATCTTGGCATTGGATAGAATAGCCTAATGAGGTTTTTCTTGGAAATAACTGGAATTCCTGGTAGGCTTGATATTTCAGGGGCAGAAAGGGGATCAAAAGATTATGCACTAAAGCATTGAAGACTGACATTTATGACTTGGGTTTTTATATGCTCTGCATCTTGAGATTAAGTGCTAAGTTAATGGCAGAGTTTCTGTATTGCGCTTACAGGGCAAGGTTCTGGTAGCCAGGGCTGCAGAGGTGGCCTGTGTGAGAAGAGGTCAGGGGCTGCCCCAGGGGCCAGACCCAGCTTGCTCCAAAGCAGGCCCATCCTTGGCCAAAGCTGAGCTCATCAGTGAAGCTGGTGGCACCTCTGAGGTAAGACAGTTAAGAGATGCTAAAAACCACAGTGCAGCAGTTGTGAGAGAGGAGAGAGAGAAAAATTTGTGGCAATCAACTGTGCCGACCCCAGGGTCAGTGGAGGAGCAGGAGGAGGTGTTTAAGCACCAGGGCAGAGATTCATTGGCAGCCTCTGGAGAAGACCATGGTGAGGCAGCTGTGCCCCTGCAGCCCATGGAGGTCCATGGAGGGAGCAGAGATCTACCTGCAGCCCCTGGAGTCCCCCACACTGAGCAGGAGGATGTGCCCTGAAGGAAGTTGCAGCCTGTGGAGAGCCCATGCTGCAGCAGAAGCTAGGGCCCTGGAAGAGGAGCCCACACCAGGAGCAGCTTTTCTGGCAGGAACAGCAGCTCATGGGAAAGGCCCACACTGGAACAGTTTGTGAAGGACTGTATCCCTTTGGAGGGACCCCATGCTGGAGCATGGGAACAAGTGTCAGGATTAAGGAGCAGCAAAAACCAAGTGTTACGGGCTGACCTACACTATTTTAAATTGCCAGTAAATTGCCAGTTTCCCCAAGCCAAGTAGGTTTTTCTCATGAAGGTAATTTGTGAGTGACCTCCCTGTTTATCTTGATCCATGAGCTTTTTTTTTTCTTTTCTTCTCCCCCTCTCCTGTTGAGTAGGAGGAGTGAGAGCTGGTCAGTGGGCTCTTGGCAGCCAGCCAAGGGTCAACCCACTACAGCAACACTGAAGATGTGGACAGACTTAAACTTTACAGGCCTCTGTTCCTGCGAGTTCTCCCCAGTCCAGGTTCCCTGAAGCTGCTGGTGACGGCAGCCTGAGCAAATTCAGCAGTTGGGCTTTTTTGCCGTGGGTTGCAGTGCACAGGGCACTCACATGATCCTGTTTACCAGCTCTGCCCAGAGCAGTAACTTCCAGCAGGGCTGGAGACAAAGAGCAATAATGTGGTCAACAAGTACTGTAAATCCAGGACTGGATGTCTGGATGATGTCCTCCTGCATTTTCCTTTGTGCTTCCTTAATGTACTCCTAAGTAAAATCTGTCTGTGTTAAAAAAAGTTAAAAAATTTAATAAGCTTTGTAACATTTCCAGATACGGGTGTGTAGCAATTAGTTTTGAAACAGTATTTATTGGTATGCCAGTGGACTTTTTTTGACCATTTTTGGCTCCTGCTAGAAATTCTAAAGTCATTGCTGCTGTTAGGAAACCTCAACAAATTATCCCTTGCATCCTAGCTATGATATAATTTCAAGATATAAGGAGCTTGGAGAAGAGATAATCGAATTAGAACTAATAAGAATACACTTGAATGTGAGGTGGTTTCAGGGGGCAGGTGGACAAGGGGACACAACATTTATTTGACATATCTGAATCGTTCCTGCTTCTATAGAATTGTTGTTTTATAGTTTGGTCTGGGCTTTGTTTATTTGATTAAGCTGCTTTGGAAATTTCTGGTTCCTTTTTAATTTAAAACAACTTTTCTGCAGTATTTTTTATTTTTCCTCTCAAACCTATTTTTACCTGCTTTTTATCTGCTATGCAGTTTTTATCAGTTGAGTTCAGATTTCTGATTAGTGGGAAAACATTTGTTTCCAATTAAAAGCTAAAAAAAAAAAAGTCTTAGAGCTTCATAGTTGGGAATAATTTATGTTAATACAAAGACATTACAGAATTGCTGTAACATGAACACTATTTCAGGTCTTTTATAACTTTAAATTATTTTTTTCCTCCACGATTAAAAATCCTGCAGATGATCTTGTTTCCCAAGCATTCTTCATTCTGAGCCAAATGTGCAAAGTCCTTCAATTGAAATTTGGGCTAAATCCTACAGTCTCATGTGAAAGGCTGTAAATATGAGCTGCGAAGCTTGAACTTACAAAATTCAGCCATCAGTATTTTATCAGGGAACTGCCTGATATTGGACTAATAATGACATACTGGTAATGACATACCATTTCTGTTACTTCTGAGGTATAAGAATAAGAAATTTGCCTTGCTTGCCCTGAAGGGGCCATGTAGCAGCTGTATCAGGCAGTCAGGCCATCCCAGTAGCTTATAAATACAGCAGTTCCCTGTGTCATATCCTCATATCCTTATAACTTGGAACTACCTAAAAGGTGACTATGAAGTTTTCAAAAAGAAGCTAATTTATACCTTACTTGTATTCCTTTTGTACTGATAAGTTTTTTTTCACAACTCTCAGTTGTGTTGGAGAATAACTGTGCTTTTCAAAGTTACTTATAGTTCATAGACCCTTCGCACTAACTTGTGCCATAGCCTATTCTTCTCCCACTTCCTCTATTTCTTATTTGTCTTTCTAAGAATGTGCAGTTGTTTTGCATCCATATTTTGCCTCCGTGAGCTTTCCTTTAGGTTTTTGCTTTTTAAACTTTTTTTTTCTATCATTTCAGCATTGCTTGTGTAAGCAGAGAGATACCAAATAGTGCTGATGTAATATACAGGTGTGAAGGAGGAAAACAGGTGCAAGGTGGTGGGAAACTTGGTACCCAGATTTCATGGAATGTTGTAATCCCATACCCCTTACTGATGATCATCCCTGCATGGTTTAACTTGACAGCTAATTGTATTCTAGCAATTTTGTACATCACCCTCTTAGAATGTCATTCCTTAGCTAAAACATCACACTTCCTCCCCACCTCCACCCCTGCTTTCTGTATCCTCTTTTCTTACTGTTTGCATTTGTACTGTCATTAGGTGTGACTGCTAAATTCTCACTGCTCTGCTTCTCAAGTCTCAGAAGGTGTTACATTACCAGAAAACAATTACACAGGTCACTGCCTCGCTGTGTGTCAGGGTGGAGGTTGCAGTGTCCAAGCTGAGCAGCAGTGCTTGGGCTGTACTTCCATCAGCCCTGGAGCTCTGAGTGCTGCAGCCTTCAGCTGCATCCATAGTGTCGGAATAGATTTGGACCTTTCAAACAGGGGGAGCCTCTCATTGTATTTCCACCAAAGATTTTTTTTATTTAGCAAAGCCTGATTAGCTGAGTTGCAAATCCGTGTTTTTGTCTTGTGCCTTTGCTTAAAATCGTGTTTGCTTATCTGAAAAAAAAGTGACGTAGTCTGTGTTGGAGCTGGTGATTCAGTGAAACACCACCTGGGCTCAATAGCACCTGAAGAATAATGGCTGTTTGTGATACTGTTTTAATTGAGAGAGAACTTCCCCAGGGTGTGCAGCTGACTCATTTTTCAGAGAAACCTGTCAACAACATGTCTGAGGTGGCCTGACTGTTACCCTGGGATTAAGCAGCCTCTTGTACCTCAGGTACAAAGTACTCTTTGATGCTTTTGTTTTTCTACATTTATGGCACATGTTATCACAATAATGTGAACCACTGTTCCTGTTGTCAAGGCTTAGGTTTTGTGTGCTCTTCCAAAACAGTGGGTGTTGGAAATAGAGTATGTGTGAGTAATTTTATAGTGTTCAGTAGTTACACCCCTGGATTCTTCTGTGCCAGGGAATAAAGTGAGTTAGAGAAGAAGAAAGTGTAGAAATTCCGCTCACTGTTTATGTGGAGTAAAGTTTGTACTGATGACTAATGCACTCTAAAAGCTGTTGTCTTTAGCGTGGATTATAGTAAAACAAACTTAAGTTGAAAATGATATTTCTTTTTTTTCCCCAGCCTTAAAGGAGACTGAGTTGTTTGTAAATTCTTTCAAGAACTTGCTGTCATAACAAGAAATTTGTTGTTAAATTTAACAGTTGCAGAAAACTCTAAAACAGGAGAAATATTTGGTACTTTTCATTCACTTTCAGACTTGTGTGACAGCAGATGACAACTGTACTTCTGCTGAAGAGGTAAGCGTTGATGAGAGGCTGTTGAATTTTCATCCAGTTTGAAGCCCTTGGAGTGATAGCTCCTTATCCTTCCAAAATTCTGTAATTGAAGGAGCATTCATTATGTTCATCCTCTTCATTTCCCATCCCATTGCTTTTGGGAATACCTTTGCAGAGATGGTTTTGGTTTACTGTATTACAGTTCCTTGCTTCAAGAAGAGGCTTTGGTTTTGTTTGTAGTAACATCAGAAATGCGAAGTTGTCATTTTAACATGTGCTGAAGAAATGTCTTCAGTGGTAAGAGGGAACCACAATTCATAACCAAAATATGTTTTCTCCCTTGCAAGTAATTTTGGGTTTAACTTCACTGGTTAAGATTTCACTGCTGAATTTGCTGAACTTTAATGTGAGATGGATTTCAGAATGAGTGTTACACCTCATGGAAAGGTTTCCTGCCTGACCACTGTGTCAACATCTCCAAGTCAAAGAGAGGATTTAAAGGCCGTGCAGGCATATGTTAGAGCTTTCTCTCTGCAGCTGCTGGTTTTAGCTAGGGCTCAAAGCTGTTGTCTTGTGAAGGTTGTGATGTTTGGTTCATGCCTGGGTAACCAGTCAGCCCGGTTGCTCTCCTGGTCTGTCCAAGCTGCACAAATGAGAACTTGAACCCTTCCCAAAGTGCTGAATATCTTAATTGCTTGTCTGCAGGCACAGCAGACCGTGGGTGGATCTGTGTTTGTATCCCAGCTGGTGCTGTTCCTCCTTCTCTCTGATGGAGAGGACAGCTCATGTCTGCCCTAGGGGAGGGTTCTGCAGTGGGTCTGCTTTTCCCAGGGAACAGGACCCTGTTTGCCAGATGCAGCTCCACAAGCTCGACCATGTCGTGACTCTTCCTGTGGATTTTGATTCTGTGAGGGATATGAAATTCGCAGAGGTTGAGAGTGATCTTCTGGGAATGAAATAGGTTGTATTGGCTGGACTGGAATCCATAAAAGGCTTGGCTTTGTGTATTGTCCTAGAGCTAATGCTGGAATAGGGATTTCCAAAGTATTGCATCAGTGTTTGTCTTAGATGAAGTAGACTTTCTCAATGTACTTAGTTTAAAAGTGCTGTTTTTAATTTCAGGTAATTTTCTGCTGAGATATGAGAGTCTGTGACAAATAGATTTTTCTGGGTTATGGGTGGTTTTTGTTTGGCTTGCCTTTTTTCTTTAGCAGAATGTAGTGGTTATAAAGCAGATCTTCATTAGTAGGTTCAGTGCATTATTGACTTCAGCCTAAAGAAATGGATTTTTTTGCTTGATGCCTGTGTGTAAGGCTTAGACTAGAATTAACCTCATGTTTGTTTTGCAGTAGGAACTTGTTAAGGCATTCACAGCATGTGTTTGTAGTTCTTCATTTTGCATCGGTACTGAAATAAAAGTACTGACTTTGACAGATGTAGCATTGAAAACTTGATGGTGGGTTTGTGTCACTGAAGTACCTCAGTGTTTATCTTCCTCCAAGCCAATAAAAAGAAAGTGTTACTGATAGGCCTGTTAATGCACTGCTTATTGAAGTTACTGTTTCTGTGCAACAGCAGTATTAATTAATAATTGTCATCTTATGTCAACACTGGGTATTTGGAAAACGTTTTCAGAGTATCACAGAATGAGCCAAATGGTGCATCTTGCTGTGCTCTCTTACTTGAAGGAGACTTATCACCTCTTTGGAAAATTCTGATTAAGCAGTACTGTCCTTTAAAATCAGCTATTCAAACAAATCCATTTTCATTTTTCTTTTGTGGTCCTTTTCTGCTACAGCTTTGTGCCTGCCTCTCAGTGGTGCTGACATCTCAGTGTTGTCTGTACTTAAGTGGTGTCAGAGGTTGGGGAAAAAGAAAACCCTGACTTTTCTTGTCACAGTGTCCTAAGTTTTAGGGATAGATTACATCTAAAATCTACTTTAGTGTTTCTTCTAGCAAAAAAAAAAAAAAAAAAGGGGATGGATATAACGTAGGCAGAAGGTTTTTCTGCTGGTACAGTGTTCTGTAGATAAACAGCCAGAAAGTTTCTGATCTTTTTTCTTCCCCCCTTCTCCCCTGCTTTGGGTGGTTTTATCCAAACTCTGAAGTTGTTTTATATTGACAAAGGTTTTAACTGATGCAAACTAGGTGGAGGCAAACAAATTCATACCGGTATTGCTAGTTAGCAGTATGAATGTAACCTGATTGTGATTTGGTGGGTATGGCACTGGGATTTACTGCAGCCGCTCTGCTGGGTTTTCCCTCAGCTCGGGGCTGGGACCAGGCACACAGGACAGCCTTGGAAGCTCTAATTCCTGTTTCGCACAGGAAATGCCATGGCTGTTTACTTTGTTTTGTTTACCAGCCCTCAATCAGGAAAACTGAAAACAACAGAACCTTCTTGTCAACCACTAACTTCTTTTCTCGCAGCAAAGATGAAGAAACTTCCCCTGTTTCTGCTGCCGTTCAACAAACTTGTTTACCCTTCATCTGGTTGTCTCTTACTCCTCCAGCCTTTCCTGTAACGACTTCATAAACATAAAAAACATGGATCCACTCCTGCCTGACACTTAAAATGATTTCAAATGTTCAGAGGGGATTTCAGCATTTTTCGTGTCTCTTAAATGTCATTTTTGTTTTTAATTAAATGAATGACAGATATTGTAAGTAGTCAGTTATTCAGTTTTTTTTCAAAGCAGCTCTGTGCTGTATAGACATGACTGATACAAGCAGGGAGGTATCTAAATTAGCCTTGATGTCTTTCTGTGGACTTACTCTAACTTACCATAGAGCCACCAAGAGAAGGTTTAGTGTCATATGAGCTCCTTGGTGCCATTCAGACTTTTCAGAGGATTTCTTTAGAGTATCCTATTTGTACTTAAGGTATTACTGCAGTTAAAATGTTTATCTTCTCAAAGATGAATAGCTCAGAGACGGAGTAATTGAAGAAAGCTGTTCAGCTACGGTGAACTGAGCTGTAGCGTGTAACTCAGTTTTTGTGGTGGTTTTTTTGGGGTTTTTGTTTTTTTTAATGAAGTGCTTTAAGTATGTTAAGATGATAATTAGAGTTGAACAGAGAACAGCCTTGCAGCTCCTCTCACAGTTGCTGTGGTTTTTAATGGTTCCTTCAGTGTATCCCAGTGGTAGATGGAGGGATGCCTGAGATCCACACTCTTAGGTATGGATCACAACAGTCTGTCCAGCAGCCTGTAGTAACTAGTGTAACTCATGTAACATGCTGTTGCTGCAATAAAGCAAGAAAGGCTTTTTCATCCTGCCACAACTTTCACAATATTTAAGATTGTATTTTCCTGTTGTGTATTGGGGTGAAACTGAACTTAAAGTATGAAAATGAATCTCGAGGTCTCCCCATGCAGAGGCTGTGCCCAGATAGGCAGAGCAGTAACTCGGCACCTGGCAGGCTCAGGTTCAGGTGTGAACAGAGGCAGCAGGGAGGTTTTCTCATGCTTTTGGGCAAGGACTCATCCCTGTGTGCTTCATGCTGTCTCTTCCAGGAGAAGGCAGAAAAGTAGACTGGTAGTACATGTGCAGCTGGGGAGTAAAAGCTGGTGGTTTCAGCAGCTGCTCATCCATAGCTTGTTTGTGAACACTTCCCTTTCTGTCTCCCTCAGGGTCCAGCGAGGTTTGGGCAGTGCCCGTTCAGCTGAGCAACAGCTCGGTGCCAGCCCTGAGGCTGTGGGCGCTGGGCAGGTCAGGGGAGCTGCTGCTGCTTCCCTATGATGCTGTTCAAGTTCTACTCCTGCCACCTTGAGTCAGAGCTGGTGTTTTTCTGAGCTGGCTCGGAGCTCTTTAGTCTTGTTAAGTGGCAGAATAGCATCTATTACAAAAACAAACCCTCCTTTTCTGCCTGTTGTAATCAGTTAAATTGGCTGTGTAATTAAATGATGAACTGGACTGTGGGTATGTCAGTGTATTCAAAGCTCGTCTGTGTAGAAGAACAAACCTTTTTATTTTAGCCAGTATAAAATTATACCAGTGTAGATGAAATTCTGTAACTAGAGAACTGTTGTAGCTTCTCTAGCCCTACAGAAGAAATAAACTGGTTCCTCAAAAATTAAAAACTGCCTCCTTTTAAAAAGCTTTATCTGGAGTCTGTATGAGTGTTGTCTTGGTGATGTTTTAAACTGGGAATAGACTTCACATCATTAACACTGAATTTTAAAATATAAGTATTGTTTGCTTCATTAATTTTGACTAATGCAGAGAGAAAAATGATTAATCAGAAGACTTAACATAATTAATGCAGTGTGGCAACTGACTACTTAAATACAAGTCTGCTAACGTGGGAAGCATAGCTCGTGTTATGAAATGTTCTGCTTTGTGTCAGAATCTAAAATATTAGAACCATTTTACTCTTCAAATTGATACTGCAAATCTTACTGCTGTGAAAACATTCATATTCTACCACTAATTATGATGTTCAAAACAGGAAATCTGAAATTATGTCAGAAATAATGTCAGAATTTCAGAGAATTTTTTAATGGTCTTTTGATTTATGTTGCTGGGAAAAAAATGATTTTTATATGTCATCCTGATACATGGCATTGGGAAAACAAAGAAGAAATTTATTGCAGAGAACTGCTACGTTCAGTCTTACTGAAGGATCGTTTTGCTTGTGTGTTTAGTAGCCTGTCACGGTTAAAAGAAGTATGAACAGCGTCAGTGTACAGAAGGGATATTTTAGTTCTCAAAAGCCTCTGGGAACTGCAGGCATAATATACTTTTGAAGTACAAGGGATCAAAAAAAAAGACATTTTCAGCTATATTTGCTTATAAAATCATAACCAGTACCTGAAAAGCCACTGGTTTGAAAGGATGCCTTGACTTATGTTAGGTTGAGGGTAAAATTCCTGAAATATTTCAGCTTCTTATCTGTCAATACTGCTTCTGAGGTCAAGTGTCTGATCTTACCATTTAATGCAGCAGCTGATTTGCAGCATATTTTATTAAGACATAATTGTAAAGGCTAGGGCTGGTGCTGGGAAAGGTCATGGATTTCAGGGGAAGTGTGGGAGTAATACTCATGAGCCATAGAAGAAACAGATTATATGTTACAGCGGGATCAGTTCTAGCCACAGTAGGAGTTCTGAGAAATGTAATCTTTTGGTGGAAGACCATAAATGATTTGCATGTAGTAGAAAACGTCCTGTGTTTTTCCATGAAGGCTGTGTCTCTGTTGTTCCACACTGCTGGCTTGTAACGTGTTACAGACACAAGGCTCGCTGTGTCCCGTGGAACAGCGGGATGCAGATCTGCTCCCGTCACCCCTGGAACAGCTGCTTGGAGGGCTGACATGACCGAGCCCAGCACAGTGTTTGCATCTCCTGAAAGACAAACGTGTAGGTGAGCAACCGCTTCATCGTGGCCACAATGCTGCTCTTTCGTAGCAGTGAGAAAACAGAGAAATTGTAATGAAAAGGCCAGATACCAACTACACCCTTGGGAAAAGAAGAACAAAGGATGATTTAAGCTTAGACATAAGACATTAGCCAGTTGTGGCACAAGTCAGACCAGTCTTTACATACTGGCAAGCCCCAAATTATACCCAGCCTGAGTTTTTACATTTAAATCTATTAAGCGCTGCCATAAAAGTTTGAGGTTGTGTTGACAGAATTCTGGCCAGGAGGGTGGGTTGTGCATTCATTTTGTCCTCTTTTTCTTTCAAGAAAGGAGTATTGTTCAAAATTGGGCTTACTCTTTTCAGTGTAGCTTGTTGCAAATTGGCAATTATGGTTTCTTCTGGCTTTGCAGCTGATTATGTTAACCTTCATTAAATTAATTATCTTCTGGCTCATGGCTGCATACACAACACTTGGTAAAATGGAATTACAGTAGAACCCTGCCAGATCTTGTCACTCCACTTTGTAACCCTTGTGGGAACTTTCATAAGGCTCAGTAGTGAGGTGATGACATGAGCATTCCAACTGCAGCTTCCAGCTGGTTAGGTGTAGGCATTGTTGATGGAGTGATCTAATTTTAAGGTGTACTTATTTACATGAAACACATAGAAAAACAAATTGCAAATTAGGACTAAGTAAATGGCCAAGTTGTATTTTATTGGAGTATGTTCTTTTTCTGTTTTATTGCTGGTTTATTCTGAGTTTTCTGCTTTCATTGCTCCATTAATTAAAGGTGTTAGTAAGGCTGTGTTATTAAAAATAAAATGATAGACATATCGCAATAACTGATTAATATTGGTAGAGTTTCTGTGAGTCCTTTAGTCCATTGTTGCTTAAAAGCAAGATAGAGTATTTGATTTAAATTCTATGCAATACATAGACTCCTAAATTCTCATTTCATGTTTTGACACAGGCTTCCTCTGTGGAATATCACTTAGCAGGGCTGCCTGGTTTTCCCTGCTCTTGCTTTGAGTCCTTTGGGGATCAGTTTAAAATTGATTTGAGAGGGTTTTTAGTAGCAGTTAATTATACTAATTTCCAAAGTGACCATTTTCCATTGGTGACTGTGCAGTGTCTCATAGGGGATGTTGCAAAACTGCAAGAGTTCTGCCACAGTGAAACTTGATTTTTCATAAAGATGAGAGTTCAGTCACATTTCTTCAGGGAAGTTAAATCTTTACTTTCCTATTTTTTACCCATTACTCCTCATGCTGTAAAACTACAATAGGGTCTACTCTGAATGCTTATATTAAGAGGGGGAGGGTGCATGTGCTTTGCTGTTGCAATGGGCTTTTTTGGTGCAATATATTGATTTTCATGTGCATAGTGCAATATATTGTTTTTCAAAGAGTTTTACTCTATCTTTTAGCTTTCTTCTTTTCTTTGAAATAGAGAGAAATTTCAGTTAAGCCAAAATACCTTTTCTCTGTGTAAGCCTACTTTAAAACACCCACAAAACCAGACATGCTCAACTTGAGAGATATAAGAGAAATACCAGCATAGATACATCTCTAGTATAGCTATAGTGTATGTATATATCAATATCAACATCTATATCTATATATATATCTGTCAGTAATATGGCTTATTGCTGCCTGGGAGTAGTGTGTGATAGAGCAGCAGTGATATTGAAAAGCAGATTGTTTTCAAGTGGTGAAGGGGTGAGAGAATCAACCTGGAACAAGTGCTTGTGTTCACTGTATGTGAGTTCTTTTCATCGTCACCACAAATACGCTCACAGATAAGGAAACAGGAAGTAGTTGGTTTTACAAAACCAGTTCAGTAGTTCTGTTATGAGCAAAGTGGAAGATTGTCTGTGTAGCAAGAGGATTGCTGTTGTGTGCATCAGCAGTAAGAAAATGCTGCTTTTGAGGGAAATGTGCCTGGTGGTGGACATGGCACTGGCTAAGTCTAAACTCATTGCAGAGACTAAACTATTGACACCTGGGCTTGGGTGGGATCCATGAGCAGAAATCAGTGGTAAAGACAAAGGAGCTGCTGCTCATTTCCAAGCTTGGTGCTCTGCCAGACGATATGGAGAGGAAGGTTAAAACAATTGAAGGAACTGTTCTTTTTTCAGTCTCTGGGGAAAAAAGTATAGTCCAACATACTTGATCAGATCTCCTGTTCCTGGCATTTTAACACTTCTCTTGAGTGCAAGAAAACCACAAAAGGGTTGAGGCTGGAAGAGACCTCTCGAAGTCATCTGGTCCAACCCCCTGCTCAAGCAGGGCTATGCAGAGCAGGTTGCCCAGGACCATGCCCAGCTTATGAATATCTCCAAGGATGGAGATTCCACAGCTTCCCTGGGTAACCTGTGCCAGTGCCACTGATCATCTTTCAGCTGGCTTCACAAAGTGTCCCGTAGTGTATGTGCCCTGGCTTGCTTAGGTTAGGATATGGAATTGGCTGGTTCTGGCTGCAGGCATCACATGGCAGCAGAATGTCTGTGTGAGAGAGCATGTGTGAGGGCTAAAGTCTGTGCAGGAGAATGGCTTTGTGTGTTTGTCCTGGGATATTTGGTATGGAGATCTGGTTTTCAGGATGCAGATGATTTCTACCAGTTTTACTTCTGAATTTTTGTACTTTTATTGACAGAAGTGTTCTTGCCAGCTCTGGATGTCCTAGATGTTTCAGGTATACACCCAGTATATCTTGAACAATAAAGGAGTTTTGATCAGAAAATATGTAACGTAAGGAACGCCAGTTACAGAAATCTAAACTGTATTTTTAGAGTTACCTAATTTTGTGGTTTCTTAAGTAATAAGTCAGAAAGAGGGTACTTCAAGCCCCATTTCAAGTAAGTCCTTTCAGTAAGATGCTTTTCCTGCAGCACTTGGAAAACACCATTAAGAATTCTTGCCCAAGATTATAACAGTGATGTGTTACAGGAGCCCTGGCCTCTGAGGCTGTTTGTTCAAATCCTTTTGTTTATTATGAGCTGGAATGCAGGGCTGTGGGCTGGGCTGGAGAACACCAGTGTGGTGCCTTCGTGACACTTGGCATTAACAAATGGCATCTTTGTTCGAGCCTTTGCAGCTCATGGAGCTGTAGAGAGGCTGTGTCTGGAAAAAGGAGCACGTGTCAAGTGGCTCAGTTGTGTGGAGCAAATGCAGCAAGTGGAGGAGGAGAACTTTTCCCCCCCGGTCATTTTTGATAAACTGATTTAGAATATGGTCTAGAAGCAAACGGACCATATTTAGTCTTCATGAAGACTAAAACAGAGCTCTACAAGGACTGGGAAGAAAATGACAGTCTAAAGACTGGTAAAGTGTTGTGTAAAATTTTATGTACTGGTCTTTAATTGTTTATATTGTTCTGTTTTACTTCTATCTCATTTCAAATTAGTGATAACTGAGTTTTAAATACTTCATACTATTAAAGTATATAATTATGTGTAATGGGGAAGAAATGCAGCTCAGTTAACTTCTGGAAATATGTATTTCTGAGGAAGTGTTGCTATGTAAAAGGGATTGCTTTTCTAACTAACTCGTTCACTTTATGTTAAAAGTTCTCTGTGTTAGAAGTTATCTCTGCATGAAGAGAAATTATAATAAATGACGCTTAATCCCTTTTTTTCAGAGCAGGTTTAGTATCGATGTGCAGGTATTTACCAAGATTCTTCCTTTTGAACATCGTGTACCCACAACAAAATACTATTAAGTGTACGTCATGGCTTTTATTTCATTGTTTATGGGAATGAACTGGAAGGAAAATAAACAGCCTGACTTTCTGCTATGACCAGAGACTTTGTTTATTGCTCTGATGTGTGCTTTGAATGTGTAGATGCGTAGCAGCTGGTGGTAGTGCCTGCAGACAGGAGTTTGTGCCAGTGCAGCTCTTTGTGCAGTGGAATGTGTAATGTGCAAATAAGCAATAATTTTAGTAAAGTAATGGGAAACAAATTAACATCTTTCAGTTTTGGTGGGGGGTGTTTTAGAGTGCTCTGCAGTTGGACAGACAATGATGCTGGGTCAAAGGAGGAAAAAGGGGAGAAATCTCTTTTCAGAATTTGGGATAAGGTTGCACAGGATGCTATTAGTAAATTGAGCCTCAGCCCCATGGAAAGAAGCATTGCTTCTGGGGGTGCTGGTCCACAGTGTCTGAACATGAGCCAGGGTGGGCCCAGGTGGCCAGGAAGGCCGATGGCATCCTGGGCTGTACCAGCAATAGTGTGGCCAACAGGACCAGGGCTGTGATTGTCCCTCTGTACTCAACACTGATAAGGCCACACCTCGAATCCTGGAATCAGTTTTGGCCCCTTTAAGACAAGAAGGACATTTTGGTGTTTGGAGCATGTCCAGAGAAGGGAATGGAGCTGTGACAGGGTCTGGAGCACAAATCCTGTGAAGAGTGACTGAGGGAGCTGGGGATGTTTGTCTTGGGGAAAAGGAGGCTCAAGGGGGAAACTTACTGCCTTCTACAACTGCTGACAGGAGGCTGTAGCCAGGTGGTGGTCAGGCTCCTCTCCCAGGTAACAAATGACAGAATGAGATGAAATAACTTCAGATTGCATCAGGTTGGTTTAGATGGGATATTAGGAAAGGTTTCTTTCCCAAAAGGATTGTCAAGCACTGGAACAGGCTGCCCAGGGAAGTGGTGGAGGTATTTAAAAGATATGTAGATGTGGCACTTGGGGGCATTGTTTCCTGGTGGGCTTGGCAGTGATGGGTTAATGGCTGAACCGAATGATCTTAAAAGTCTTTTCCCACCTAAACAAATCTATGATTCTTCTTAAATTTATGGCACATCTGTAAGAGGCAGTTTATTATGCTGCTGCTGATACATGAGCACTGCAATGTATCTCGTACCTACTCCTCCTTCAGTGTAAGGAACTCGCTGAGGCTCTCAGTGGTACTCATTTCATACTACCTCCATGAGGGAGCTAGTCCTTGGCTGCTGTTACCTTTTCTGGGTGAGATACTGTCTAGTCATTTTTTAGACTGTTTTGGAGAGATTATCACTAGTGAGTGTGAGTAACCCCAAAGACCATTTCTGTAAGCTGCATGACTGCTTTTGCAGGGACTAGAGATGTGTGCTCAGTGGATTGCACATGGAGATCACTTTAAAAAAAGTCGTGCTTTACTGCTTTGCAGTTCTGTAGCTGAACAGGATTAGGAGCCATGCAGGATTAGACAAACAATTCAAAATACAGGTACTTAGTAAACCTTGTAGAGCAGCAGCTTTTCTTTTAGTGGGAAAGACCAGTGTTTTACCGTCTTCTGGCTGTTCCTCCCTTGGCAGCAGCTCAGTTCTGCCAGGCTGTGATAAAAGCCAGGTGTAACTATGGGATCTGTGTTAGCCACCCCAACCAGGAGCAGCCAAGGTGCTGCCAGGCTGTCACAGGCTGTTCAGCTTCTCCTTGACTGCTGGAAACACAAGGGATAGTGCTGCCATTTCGCCCTCCTTTATTTTGGAAAACTGAATTACTGCAGGGACTGCAAGAGGGATCCTCAGTGTTTAGCTCAATGATTTATATGAATACTAAAGTACATTATTGTCAATTTTTTCCCCCTACTTTCTCCCTACCCCCACCTACAGATTTTAGGTGGATTATAGGAGGTCTTTGGGTCGAGGTTCTTTGGTGTCTGTGGTTGCCTACATAGACACCTGCTGTTCCTCCTTGGGGAGCAGAAGGGAGAAGATGGCATGAAAGCAAGAGTAAGGCAGGATCCTTCAGAAGTTTTGCTAATATTATAATAGTAATAATAATAATAATAGTCAGAATTTAACTTTTACATCTATTTGTAGGCCACAACCTTATTTTTTCTTTACTAGTGTTTATTTTTACTTGAATCTGTTGTTTTGCTGTTAAATGTCACTTACGGCAGTTGGTCTCTTCCAGGTAGTCTAGCATTCATTAATAGAGCATAGTGTTACGTGTTTTTAGTTTGCATTATGTCTGTTGCAACTTGCAAATTTTCACAATGAGAGCAGCCATTGGAATAATCTCCCCAGGGAAGTGGTGGATTCCCAAAGATTGGTCACTTAAGATTCAGCTGAACAGGGTGCTGGACCATATTGTCTAGACTGTGCTTTTGCCAAGAAAGCTTGGACTAGATGGTCCTTGAGGTCCCTTCCAACCTGTCATTCTATGATTGCTGCTGGGCAGCGTTTTAACCATGCTGCTTGAGCCTTGTAACCCTGACTGATTTTTGGGGGAACTTGAAAGTGCTATTTAGCATGCCATCATTGAGAGATTTTATCATCAGGTCATTGCTAATATATTTCCCCATTTTTTAGTTCAAATCAGTTCTCCATACTATTTAATTGACTATATATTAATGTCAGCTTCATCTGAGATGGCACTGTTTCCTGTATAATCTGTAATGCTGACTTTTAATCAGTAAATTTAATAATATTTGTGTCGTATCTTTAACTGCTTTCACTGAATAAGACTTTAGGATAGCAGCTATTTGTCTTCAATTTCATAGTGATGTATTTTTGTGCCGAAGAATTTTTCTTGTTCCCATATTTAGCTTTTACTTTATCAAGAATCACTGTGTAATTTCTAAGTTGGAGATACTTAAATATTTCTTCTTATAAGAAAAATCACTTTTAATGCTTATCTCCCAAAATAAAACCTCTTGTCCCTATCTCAGGCTGTTTTCTGGGGTTTCAGTATTGATGGATTAATGAAACATTGAACTATCTCAGTGCAGCTGGAAAGTTAAGATGTTTCTGGAAGAAAGCGAAGAGGATTACTTTAAAGGCAATGAATATGATAATTTACACACTAAATGTAATTGAATTGTCACGAGACACAGAACATGCCAAATTCTGATTCGCACTTTGCTTATGCAGAGGAAGGGATGGTAAGCCACAGCCACGTTTTCAGCATAAATCAGGAACTTGCTTTCTGGTGCAAATACAGTTTGGCATTCTTTTAAGCAAAAGTTTAAACTTTTTTTTCAGCTTACACTGTTATTCTGTCTGTGTTGTTGAAGATCTGTGCATGTCCTTTTGAGCACATTTTAAAATAAAAATAGAAACCATTTTTAGTTCTGTTAAAAAAAATGTATGAACTACATACTGTGTGAATGTACTGACTACTGTGTACTACGATATTGTCCACTTATGTTCAGCCACTCTTTCACTCTTTCTCAAATTAAATCTAATCTCTCGTTTACTTGGAAGTTAGTGATAGGACTTTTCCCCTATTTCTTGAAGCTCAGCAGCAGGTGTACTTTAAACAAGGGAGCTTTTCCCCTACATCTGTCCATCGGAGAAGTGGAGATTAGGGTCGAGCAGTACTTAAATTTGCTGAAGGAATGTCAGGTTTCTAAGGAAGTTAAAAGTTTACTTTTTAAAAACCCATAATTGGTCTTCTGTAAAGACTTGTTATAAGCACAGATCTGTCTTACAAAGGAAAACACAATTTAATTTTGGTTACAGTTCCTTTATCTTCTCACTTTGAAGGTAAAACCAGGGTTCATCCACTGCTTTTTGTCAGTGTTGATTCCGTAGCTTTACTGGACATTGTCAGTTTAGTAGACACACTGTGCCATCTAGTAAAGATTAGGAGCCAGATTGTTGTAATTGTGCTGGGGGAGGAAGGAGATAGTGCTGGAATGCCCTGGCAGTGGTGTGAAGTTGTGTCTGTGCCCTTTGGTGTGACGAGGCTGTGGCGGGGTGTGTCTTGATCAGAGCTCACATGGGCAGCCGGGGTCACAGAGCCCTGCAATGGCTCTAAAGCTGTGTCAGAGAAAAGCAAACCTGAGACCGAAGTGCTTTGTGTCTTGAGTCCTCTTCAGGCTTAGGAATAAATGTGGCTTTTGGCACCTGAAAGCACAGGAGGAGCAGTGCTCTGCTTGGTCACATGGAAGTCTGAGCCGTATGAAATGATTCTACTCACCCCTTATCTTACAGGGAGGAAATTATTTATCAGTGTGGTGGCTCAGAGATGTAAAGCCTCCAAATATAGCAGATTGAATTATTATTTTTTTTTTTTTTCTCCTTCAAATAACTGTGTAAATACATGTGTGCTGGTTCTACTGCACACTGGAAAAAATGACAGTGCTCTGTGTCCTTGCTAATAAACAGGGATAATACGATTAGGAAATGATGCTGAAGGGAAGAGGGGAGCAGGTGAGGGTCACAAAGTGTGACTTCTGGGGATCATAAATGAAAGATTTAAAGAAGCAGCCAGATTTTCCCCTAGGGGAAGCTTGGGACAAGCAGTGCTGTTGTCTGAATGCTGGTGCTCATGTCTTTGGTGGGTCATACTGAGGTTCTCTTTGCATTCCCCTGGAGAAACTTGGAGTGAAAACAGGCAGAGACCATGCTAAATCTCTAACAGATGTCTTAGAAGGCCACCTTGGCACAACTTCTTGTCTAAATGTTGAGAAATATGTAGGCAAACTTTATTAAAGGAACACTAGGTTTGAACAAATAATTGTGTTAATGTCATACGATAGAAGACTGTAATATCTGATCTGTTTTTCTATTTCATGGCCCAGATGGTTGGTATGTACAATTCTTGAAGTTCATTATGTTGCCATGAACAAGACAGTGAAGAAAAAACACATGCTTGGAGTTATATAAATAACAGTGTTAGGTTGAAATATATTTTAAACCTTTTTAAAGCCTTGCTTTATCTGAAGTTCATTACTTTTTAATAATCAAAAGAAATCAACTCTTGAATCTTTCACAAACTTACTAATTAAGGCTGATTTACCTCATTGGTTTGATATAATTACATTTGGGATACTGAAGTACATTCTGTTGTTGGATATTCAAAACAGCAACTTCTCCTTTCTTGGTGCTCCCTGTTCCTATCCATTTCCTTGAGATGGTCTCTGCTCAGGGAACAGGACTTAGCAAAACTTGAACTCCACTCATGTACTAAGTGCTGCATCTGCAGTATCCTCATGTCCAATGCTTACTCACACATTGGTTTTTTTCTTGCCTATCAACCTTCCTGTTGTCATATCCTTACACTTCTTCCATCTCTGGGTTGCCCAGGTTGCAGTTCTGATGCTGTAACAACACCCTTCCCTGTTTTCTGAGAAATAAGTTTTAGGCAATTTCTAAGAAGAAGCCATGCACTATTTCTTCAGTATTCTAATACCTCTACAAATCCTGTAGATAGTTCACACATTTGTTTTAAGCCAGTAGTGAATGTTTCAGCTTTCTCTGACTGTTAGAATGTGGAATTGCCAGCTCTAGTGGCTTTTAGTACTTTCTTCAGTCCTTCATTTAGTGGGTTGGGCAGAATTATTTTTTTACTGTATTTAATATCTGCATTGGTGGAAAATCAGAAATATTCTAAACTCAGCAATTAAGACACTGTGCAGTAACTGTACTTTGCTTTGAGCAGTATTCAAGACATGCACCAAGGTCATATTTTGCTTTGACACAACAGTTTTGGCATTTCTCCGTTGAAGTAGTCTTCCTGAAGTTGAAGTTTATTTTCCAAGTATTTGGCTGCAGTTCTTTGTTCACAAGGGAGAAAATCTGAACAGCATTATTTTAATTCCTCTACAGGTGCAGATGCTGAGCAGGATGCTGCTATCAAACTTGCCCAGGAACGAGCAGAAATAGTTGCCAAGTATGACAGAGTAAGTGAACTTGTTAATAATTTAAAAGACATTTTATAATGAATTTTAGTAATATGTCTGTTTAAAAACTGAATCATGATTCCAGCTAGCTGTTGTTTAAAATACTGTGTCGAGTACTAATCTGATGTTTAATGATACACTGGCCTCTGGGTGAATTAAATTCTCCCTCCATGGGGGATATTCTGGATAATGACTCAATCAACTAATTTTTCAGGTACATAGCAAGTTACTTTGGGACTGTTTCAGGGAGTATATTGTATTAGAAGTGGTGAAAATGGGCTGTTTGAGGATACTCAGTGTATCTATTAGATCAGAAGGACTCTCATTTTAATTTTTATTTATTTAATCTTTGGTTATAGTAGTAGAAACACTGAAATTGCAGAAAAAGTAAAAGATGAGTGAGTTGTGTGGTTTCTAATATTGTTATGGAGAACTAATGAAATGCCTTGGTCATATCATGTTTGTTCTTGGACCCCTTGCCTGGACAAACCTGGCACAGAGTATACCTAGAGTGCTTACACTGTAGTCAGGTATTTTTGTACCATTTAGAGACTTTTTAAGTGTCACTGGAGTACTGAGCCATGGTTTTGTTTGTAGAGTTCATGAAATGTTTTATGTGCCAGACTTACTGGTGTTTGCGCAGTGTGTGCAGGTGAGTGAGTGGATCACCTTGGATTAAGGAAAATGTGCTCCTGTCTGGCTAGCTGACACCATGTGCCCCTCAAAGCTGCTCTGTCACTGCCATCCTCAGCTGGGCAGGGGAGAGAAAATAGAACAAAAGGCTCATGAGTTGGGATAAGGGCAGGGCAGAGATCCCTCACCAACAACTGTCATGGGCAAAGCAGACGTGACGTGAGGGGAAATCTGTTTAATTTATTACCAATCAAATCAGAGTGGGATAATAAGAAAATAAAAACTGAATCGAAAACATTTTCTCCCCACCCCTCCCTTCTTCCTGGGCTTAACTTTGCTCCTAGTTTTCTCTACCTCCTCCACCCGAGCAGCGCAGGAGGATGGAGAACGGGGGCTGTGGTCAGCTCATCCCGCGTTGTTTCTGCGGCTCCGTCCTGCTTGGGCGTTTGTCTCCTTAAACCCTTCCCTTTTTCCAGTGTGGGGTCCTGCCCACAGGTTGAAGTTCTCCATGAACTTCTCCCGTGTGGGTCCTTCCCATGGGCTGCAATTCCTCATGAGCTGTTCCAGCACTGGTCCCACCCACAGGGTCAGTCTTTCAGGCACAGGTGCTCCAGTGTGAGTTCCCCAAGGGGTCACAAGTCCTGCCACCAAACCTGCTCCAGTGATGGGCTGGGCCGTGGCCAGCAGCAGGTCCATTTTGGAGCTGGCTGACTTTGTCTCAGTTGGATGTGGGGGAGGCTTCCAGCAGCTTCTCAGAGAAACCACCCCTGGAGCCCCCTGCTACTAAAACCTGGTCACACAAACCCAATACACTTCGTGTTCTGAGTGGTGGCCTGATTTCATACCCAGTAACCTGTGCATAGCCCATACCAGATGTAGATAGGGCTGAAATGTAGTTAAACTTCTGCAAACCTTTTGAAAGATTGGCAATTAGAGTAGAAGAGTGGGACATGAATGAAGGCATCACTGAGGGAAAACTCAGTGGTGCATTGTTTGACTGCTGCTGCAAGTCAGCATGGACGTTAATTCAGGACTGTCTGCAGGATGTGCTCTTGCAGGTGATTGTTCAGGAAAGATGGACTTTGAAAATGAAACGAGTAGAAGGCACTCTGTGGGGACCTTGATGGATTATTGTGGAGTTTAACAAGAGGTGTGGGATTACTATGACTCTGGTTGAAATGTATTCTACGTACAGCAGTGACCAAAAGAGATTTCCTGTGGTGAAAATACTGTTTGTAAGGGCTGGGAGAGGTGTGCTGCTCTCCTTTTTCCTGGCTGGTCAGTTTAGGACTGTTGTTCTCCTCCCCCTCCTCTAACCTCCTGCCACCACGTCCCAAAGGTTATGCTTTGAGTGGTTAAATGCTGTCTTAATTGAATTAATTTGTGTCGTAAAACATCATCTGGCTTTTTATTTTTTCCTTTCCCTTTAGGGACGTGAGGGTGCTCAGATTGAACCATGGGAAGATGCTGACTACCGTCTTTACAAAGTCACAGACAGATTTGGGTTTCTACAGTAAGTAGCAAGCTTGTAAAGAAAATAAGATTAAAAGTTTGCTACTATTAATATTCAGGTTCTTTATTGTATTACCTATTTGGTGAAAGTATTATTATGCCTTTTAATAGATATTTTGGAAACTGCTGTGTAAGTGTTACTACTAGCTAATCTTTCACTGTGCTTTTCAGTTCAGTTTCTATCTGGTTTTTTATTTCTGTAATTTGATCCTGCATAGGGAACAAAAATCCTATTTTTGAAATAGGAACAGTTTAAAATAGTTTTAAAATATTCAGGAATGGAAATTGATAGTCTACAAAAAAGATGTTTCAAGCTGAATTGCGGATCAGTTTTGGTTGTGAATAACTTAGTTGGATGTAAATAAACTTGAAGTTCTTGGAAGGATTTTTAAAACTTTTTGTTAAAATTTTTATTTTTAAAAAGATCCCAACACATTAAGGTTACTCACTGGTTGTATACAAGGAACAGTATATCTCAGTCCTTCAAAGATCCTTTGGCTGTATATATTTTTTAACCTTACTGAAATCTTTGCTGATTTGGGACCTAATGTTGAATCTTAACTTTAAGTCAGAAAAAGCCAGAGTCCAGATACAGTTCCCCTATAGGCGCCTCCATTGTAACATAATCTGTGCCTTTTTGGTAAATAGAAGATTAGATTGTATTAGGGTTTTTGTGTTTGGCAGATGTAAATATCCAGCTTGCAGAAACTGAACACAAGCTGACTTGCTACTTTTGATAATATTAGGACTCTCTGATGTTCTTGGTGTTTGACATTTTTGTTTGAATACATGAAATGCAGTTTAAATCTGGAAAAATCAGTGATAAGTGGAAAACTTAGTAATATCTATGTAATTTATAGTATTGGGAAGGGGGATATGTGTGTTCTGGTTTTTGGGGGCTTTTTTCCCCTCTCGTCCTTCCTTTTTGCAATGTTATTGTTTTTACAAGCTGTCTGTTAAAAAGTCATCTTTACCTGCAGACTGCTTGTGCTTCATTGGGGTGAGTTAATTTGATGTGTGACACTCTGAGAGATCTGTTTTACACAAAGAGGTCCTTGTGTTGGTAAACCACAGCTGCAGCACCACGTGCCTGGTGTTGTGGCTGCAGTTGTAGCATTCCTAATGGAGAGTGGATGTCAGAATTATTTTATTTCTTGGGCAGAAGTAATGGAAGCCACTGCAGGGTTCACCTCTGGCTTCGATGTCCTTGAGAACTCCTGAACTTTCCCTGTTACTTGTATTGTGATACTTGCATTTTTATGTGTAAGGCATAGAAGATTGTTACTCAAGTCCTCTCCGGTTGCTGCTGCTGTCAGTCATTACCCCAGACCTCTTTCCCAGGAACATCTTTACTCACCAACGCAGAATTAATTCTCTGTATAGTCAACTTCAAGGGATGAAAGCTGAAAGATTTAAATTACATAAAGACTGCAGAGGTTAACAGTGTATGCAGATAATCTCTTCACTAATTGTGCCTATTTGTAGCTTGTCCATGTCTTGTTACAGGGCAGATTTCACCTGGGAGTGTTCTCAAGGCTGCTTTATGATTGTTTAAGATAAATTCACTGCAAATGATATTTTTATTTTCCTGAGAAGCAAAATCTCTCCTAATAGAAGATACATAATTAGGATAAACATATCAACTGTCTTGCCCTGAAATGACAATTTATATTGCACTATAGATTTTAACTATGGTCTGGGTCATGTGTGCTGTCATACTGGGCCTGCTGTGTCTGAAAGAAACTTCTGTTCTATGGGAGTTTGAAATGCAGCAGGACGTACCAAAGGCCTCAAAAGGTTATCATCCCTGAGAGCCACAATTCCCTATGACCTATCAGGTGTTTACAGTGTAAATTAGTAAACAGGCTGATGCACATTGAAAACAAAATCTGGGGGCAGTACCAAATTTACAGTGCCCTAGTTAATGTCTACAGGGATTTGTAATCTTGCTTGTATTGACCTCTTAAAATACTAGGTAGCTGAGAGGTGTCTTTTGTATCAGAAGGGAGCTGGGTGTGAGGAACCTGACAGAAAATTAGGGCTTGTTTTCTCAAGTATAATAGGCTTTGATTACTATCAGTAGTTTTCTCTTTTTCCTTGTCTGTGTCCTGTTTGCAGGTTTCCTTGGCTTTGTGAAGGGGCATTCAAAGTTCAGTTGATTGCTGATAGGGCAGAAAAGATAATTTTGAGGGAGTGAAGCACTCGGGCTGCCTGTGTAACTTGCCACCGGGTAGAAGATGGGAGAATGTAAAGACTAGAGACATTAAAAGAGTGGTTTTGGTCTAGATCTGCAATTCTTCTGATGTCCCAGTGTCCTTGTTTGTGTGTTAAACTGGGAATTTGTAAACTCGAGGAACCTGAAGACTTAACACTTCTGTTGTCTTCCTGCCATACCTGTAGAAGTGGGCTCAGGTTTTCTTCAGAGAACAGACTGAGAGGTAGAGGGAAGGTACCTTTTTATTTAACAGTGGAGAAATTGGACTGTGATTGGAAACAGATCTGACATTTCCCTTCAAGTAAAGTATGTCACTTTAACCTTGTAAGAGCCTCCAATGATGTATCTGGCATCTTTGATTGATTCTAAGTGTTGTAGTATTTATTGGTTACAATAGTTAGGATCATCTTTACCCAATACTGTCTTAAATTTTTAGTAGCTGCTGCCTTCAGAACACAATTTGTTTGCTGCAGTACTTTATTTTGCAGTTCTGCAAATGAATGTGAATGTTGTAGTTGACTTTGGATAGTAAAAGAAAATTGGTGTGGACAGGTTATTAAGACAGCTATTTAAAACAGAATAAAAATTAGTTTAGTTAATACCTAATGAATTTAGGGAACAAGAAAGTATGTTCAGTGAGAAGTACCAGAGCATTATAATAATGAGACTTATTTGAAATGAATAAAGGGAAGTTTTAGAGGGAAGTTGGATGTGGGACAAAGGTTTTCAGCAAAGCTAAGCTGTGAAATAACCTGTGGGGAGCCTAAGGGGACTGTCTCCTGAGATGTTTAACACCAAAGTGTACAAAACAAAATACAGCTATGAGGCGTTTGTTCAGTGGCACTGACTAAATTGTAGCAGGTATGAGCTACTCTGCTGAAAACATAAATTGTACAGTAGAGGCATGCAGGAACCAGGAAGAGTGAAACACTCATTACTGGCTAAAATGTAGAAAATTTGGCCTTTACCAACTACTGCTGTTGCAAGGCTATAAGGAACTGGTGGGTTGTTGTTTATGTAAACCATGTGGTGTTGCAGGCAAACCAGACTCAACTTGGGGATTTTTTTTTCATAATTTACTGCCAAATAACATGACATTCTGATTGCTGATTTGGATTCTGGGTAGGAACACCCCAAACTGTAACACTCTTAACAGGCACCTAGAGGAAACACCTGTCTCCCCTCTGCCTCCAGGACAAACTTCCCTTGCTTTTTGTCGTGGTTACCCTTGGATCACCCCAGTTCCTTTGGTGAGGTGGCAGGCAGTGTAGCAGCTCCTGCACTTAATGACTTCTTTCTGCTGCTCCTGGTTTCATACTTATTTTCACCTTCTGCTCCTTGTCTTACATGTCTTTCCCCACCCGGGCATGGTGTGCCTCCCGCTGGGAGTACATCTCCAGTCATGCTCTCAGCATCCCCTTCCATGTGTCTCTTCTGTCTCTCCAATTAGTATTGTTCCTCTTAATTAATACAGACTTTTTTCTGCCAAGTGCTGTTGGTCTTTCTCAGTGTCACCTGGTATACATGGAATAGTATATTGAATTAATACATCAATTAAGTAAATTAAATATTCCTATTACATGGAATAGCCTATTAAAACTTCACTCTTCACTTTCATAATATTTCTTTCAGAGAATCCCATGTCAGGGAGCTTGTCTTAGTCATGACCACGAGTATTGACAGAGCAGAGCAGTATATTTCATACAAGTGCAATGTGGTTACCTAAGAATAAACCTAAAAATATTTAAAGAAAAAAAAAAAGACACCAATATCCCTTCCCCAAAAAACCTCAGACATGGTCCTTACTCAGTGCAATTTATTTTCCAGTAAAAACCCTGCTGCTGAGTTCATGTGATAGTGCAGGAATGCTGAGCAGTCAGGCTGATGTGAAAAGTGCCAGTCAATTTTAAAAGGAACGTTTTTTTCCTCTGAAGTCTAGCACCAGGGTCTGTATATACAATCTGCCAGTGTTTTGATAAGATTGGACATTCTTTTCTAGAAAGTGCAGGAGATGGGTGCTTTGTGCTGTGCCTGTAGCTGATGGAAGTCCAGCAGACCATCTCGGGGGACTCCCATGGGGCTGAGATAAGCCTTAGCCTGTAATAGATGACTTCTGCAATCAAGTATTTTAGGAATGGGAGAAATGCCGCAGATCTCTTCACAGATAGTCACAACAAAAACTGTTCTAGCTGTTTTTGGAAATGAAAAAGGCAGAATGTGTTTGATATTTATAAAAAACAAGGGGTTTGTTTGCTCAGTTTTTTATTTTTTCTTTTTTTTCCTCTTCTTGGATATGATGTATCTTTTTGGTCAGCATTGTGTGAATGTCGACCCTGCACCCCACAAAAAAGCAGTTCCTCTGTTCTATCTTGGAACCTGGCTAAATTTTAAAGTAAATGTCATCAGTATTTTTACTGTGGGCTGTTTCTTTGTCAGCCCTTTTCTTTACCTTGTAGATACGTCTATTTGCATTTTTTTCTAGCAGTCATCGATAAGGGAATAATTTCAGGGAAAAAAACCTAAAGGAGTTTCTGAGTGTCTTGAAGCTCATAGCAGGCATTCCAGTAATGCCTTGAGATCTGGGTTTTCCCCCTTCCCCCTTCTGGAATTCTTTAGTTGATTTTGGTGCTGCTTTGGAATGGTTAAAAAAGCTACTAGAATAAATACCTTATCCCTTGGGTGGTGACAAGTTCCCTACTACAACTAGGAATGTTTTAAAAGGTATTTTATTTCTTTGAACTGACAGTTTATGTAATATTTATATTGATTTGTCTATTTAGAAGTGACACTTTGAGTTATTTTTATAGCTAAAAAGCTATTAAAGGTCTTAAGACAGTAAAAGAAAGCAAGAAATTCAAATGACAGTCAGTATTTTTATAAGTAAATAAGAATTTAAGCTTTAACTGACTGTCATCGAAGCACATACTTAAAGATGTATTTTTCATGACTGTATCCTTGTATTTATTTTTTGTGAAACTCTCCTGATATCTACAAGGGCAAAACAGCTTTATTCCCTCCCCTTCCTCCCTGCCCCACAGAAATTTAGATTGAATGGTCACAAGAGCATTGTCTGATTGAAGTTTGCAAAACAGCCCAGACTTTGTACGTGATCCTGAAGTTGGGTAGAAGCTGAGAACAGCATTTTGCAATTGTGAAGGTCAACACCAGTTCAAAGAGCTGATCCTCTGTGGGGCCTTTCAACACCAGGCCAAAAGTCAGAGCAGGATAAGCCAGATGGCCTCAGTGTCTTCCTAGGATGGCACAGAAAGCTAAAATTTGAGCCAATCTGAGCAGCATCTTCCTGCACTTAGGTCAGCACACCAATATACCCCTGGTCAATGCACTCCAGGTCCTGAGAGGCTTTGTACTGAAATCTGTAAAGCATTGAACAGCATCCCCCTGAGGAAGAAACATCAGACAGGTTCATCTGTTTGGTACCTGTTGGAACTACTAATTTCAGTCCTTCAGTCAGATGGTGGCCACGCAAAAGTATTTAAAAAAAATAAAATGTCCCACACTTTTCATTTTTAGCTGGCAATTAGGATTTATATTATGTGGTCTTCTATAAGCATCCTTCTGTGTGTATATTCTCGATGATTCTTTTATATTTCTCTCTCTGTACCTCACCCAACTGTGAGGGAGGTGTTCAGTTTTCTTTTATAACAAAACTGTTCAAGACCACAGTTTTGCTTTTCTAAGTAAAATAAAAATAATACTGGTTTTCGGAATTTGGGGCAGGTACAGCTCAAGTCCAAATTTTACGACTCCTCATTGGGAAATATGGATTCTGACTTAAATACTCTGACTAATACATTGTGGAAAGTGTTTTAAGTGTTCAGACCTTAACAGTTATGAAGTAGAAATGGCAGAAGAAACTGCAATTTATTTACTGCAACTTTCCAAGAATTTTTTTCTTTCCATTGTTCCCTGATGAATGCCAGTAACAGAATTGTTCTGGTAACTTCATTGATAAGCTGTGAAAATCAATGCAGCCATGACATGATTCAGAAAATTAAAAAGTACTTTTATTTCTTCAGCCTGCACCATAGGAGTTCTTTTCAGACTTTGTTATTATCAAAGTTTGTGTTAAATTATATTAATAATTGTTATCTTACAGCAGTAACCAGTATTGTCAGATTTTGTGGTCTAACTTGGGTGATTCAGTTTAAACATGTTTTTCCTTTTACTACCTGCTCAGTAAATGGAAACTGGGGATGTATATTTACTGTGGCAGATGCTCTTATGGTGATAAATATTCCAGGATCAGCACAGTGAGATTGGGCAAATTGGAGGTTTATTTTGGAAGGTTGTTTATGTGGGCTTTTATCCCCTAGAGAATAAAGAGTGGTACAATAGAAGTACTAGTGGTAGAAAATACAGATGTGGTCTGCTCCTCACCCCATTCATGAGGCTCTATCCAAAATTTGGGTTAGATTCTTGTGTTACTCTTACAGTAGCTCTGTGCTGATTCTGATGGAATCGTACCAGTTCACTGTAGCTGAGAATGTGACTCATACCCTTAGTCTTTATCCCATGAGCCTGTTAAAGCAGGGAACATGTTTTGAGAATAGTTTGCTAATGATGGAGATTATCACATTGCCAGAGGCGCTTTTCAAATAGCACAATTTATTATTTCTTTTGCTGAGATAGAAACCTACCTGCTCTTCTCCATCAAACTTCACTCTTTAAAAAAACTGCATTTTTACTAGCTCTAATGCATTTCTACAGCATGCTCCAAAAACGAGTTAGGGGAGCAAAGAAATGGAGAGCTCAGTCAAGGATTGAGATACTCCATTAAATGTCTCCAAATAAAACTGTTGATTTCTTTTTCCCTCCACTGTTATTATTTTACTGTGCACTCTTTGATAGGGAGCAATATGATGAGCAACCGGTTATCCCCTCTTGGATTCTATTTCTTGGTAATTTGTATGTAGCCTTGCTGGAAAATAGTCACTGTCTCTTCTGAAGTATTCTGTGTGCATGCCTTAATATTTTCTGCCATGTGCCTGTTGAACCACATGTCCATAAGCAATAACTCTTGCACAGCACTCCCTGCTGATTTGGGTGGGTACACGAGTGAGTTCTCTCCAGATAAGAGCTGTAAGGACAGCTCTTATCTCTGAGGGTTCTTGGCAGCAGAAGTAGTTATGCTGAGATTTTGGGTAATAGCAGTTGAAAAAAGAAGGATGGTTAATGTAATTTGATAACAATCAAAATAGCATTCAAAAATAGGGATTTTATATAATTTTAGTTTCAGATTTTTAGTAGGAGAGTCATAGAATCATCAGGGTTGGAAGAGACTTAAGATCATGAAGTCTAGCAGTAAACCCAGCCCCATCACTGTAACCTCATAACCACTAAACCACATCACCAGTGCCAGATCCAGAAGCCTGTTAAACACCTCCAGGGATGGTGACTCTACCACCTCCCTGGGCAACCTGTTCCCATGCCTGACCACCCTAAGAGTGAAAAATTTTTTAGTATCTAATCTAATCTCCTCTGTCTCAGCTTAAGGCAATTTCCTTTTAAGGCCATTGAATCTGCACATTGGAGTTTAAGGAAAGAGCTCCAAGGCTACTAGAAGAGTTGCAAAGTTACTGTTCACAGTGACCTGGAGCCACAATTCTTAATTTTCTAGGCACAGTAAATATTGCCAAACATGTTAAGTGATGTGGTGATGTGCTAAAATAGCAATGAAGTGTTTATTCTTAACAGTTCAATTATAAATGTAAATCTTACTGCATTTTATTTATCCTGGTCATTCAGCAGGGACTTGCTGTCATTTTCCTATTCTCAGCTTTGTGAGACAGGGTCAGACCCTCTTGTCGGGAGAGTGGCTAAACTCTTCCCTCCCTGGGGAAGAAGTGTGCCAAGTTCAGCCTCTTTCAGCTGCCAAAGTCAAATATTTATTTAAAAAAATGTTCAGACCTCTCTTATTAGAGAAAAGTTGTGTTTCTCTTCTCTTTCTCCTAAATATATGAATATGCCTCATTTTGACTGTCTAGAAGTTTTATGTGGCATTATAAAGATTTACCATGGGAACTCCACTGAAGTCTCTTCTCTCCACTGGAGTTTTGTTTTATGTGCCATGGATTCTGCCTTCTAATATGTGATACACTTGCCTTGACTGATTTTGCTGCGAAATATTCATTGCTAATCATATTGAGGAGCTGCTGTTAAAAAAAACCCTAACCACAAATTTCAGCTCTATTTAACGTTCTTTCCTTTTGCCCTAGTATACCCTGAGGATATTATCTTTATTTAAGGAGAGAAGTGGTAGTTTTCTTGGGTTAGTCATTTGAGATTCAGAATGCTTTTTTTAGGTCCATCTTCCTAGCATTAGACAAATCCTTTCCTTTTTTTTTTTTCCTTTGCATGCTTCCATGGGAACTACTTTAAAAATAATATTTTAATTGTATTTCTGTGTGACAAAACCTGTTTTGAAAACACAGCAAACCCACTATTTTTCAGTCACAGAATTCCTGATAAGCTGAAATGAATCCCTGCTTACTATGCAGTTGTGAAGTGGTGAGGCTGTGTCAGAGACCAGGGTAAATGGGTAATTTTATTTAAACATCCCTGACAGTGGAGGAGTACATTGGACCTGCTGTAAAATTTGCTTAGTCCTTTCCATTCTGACTGAGTTTACAGCTCTGCTTCCTTGATGGACAATGAACATTTTTCTCTGAATCTGTCTGCAGTCGTGGTAGTGGTTGTATTGTGCCTCTTCTCTTTGCATGAATGCATTTGAACTTGTGTTCAAAAGCATGAGATGTCCGTGGCAATTTGCAGTGTTTTCTTCCTTAAAGCAAGGTCTTATTTTGCAAGAGCATGTGGTCAGAAGTGTTGATTTAGAAGGTGTTTTGGTTACCACGAGGAACACTTCAGTGCCTTTGTTGTTCACTTTTTCTCACGCTTGCTACTTTCACAAGTATTCTTTGTCAGCCTGATGGTGAAAAATGCTTGTTTATTCAAAGCTGTTTCAGGAAAATTGTCTAAACCAGACCGAGCAAAGGGAGAGAAATCATCCCTTCTCTCAGATTGTCACCTGTGAGCTCTACAGTTGTATATATTTGCACATCACTTGTGTATTTAGTGGTAGGACTTCACCAGGAGGAGGAGGAAGTGCCTTGAAGTTACGTGTCTAGAAGCTACCAATGAATTTTTCTGTGACTTGGACCGTGAATTTAATTTTTTTTGCAACAGTATTTAAGATGATGTTCTCTTTAATTTTTTGTCTTCCCTTTCCCCTTGTCTTATCGTGGTGATCTAGTGTGTGGTTCTTCTCTTACTCTCCCTTCATGCAGGTCCTTCCTGTGGAAGGAAGAAGTGTTCTGTTGTTATATTCTGTAACTCAGAATGGTATGGGTTTTTTTTATCCTTCCTAAAACTGTGTCACAGTGTTACCCATTTATTTGGCTTGGCTTTATTCTAAACATATTCTTAGGACTAGAGTTGAAATTTGAATTTTATATCCATTCTTTCAGCTGAGTTAGTCCAGGCTGTCACTTCAGCAATCCTCTGCAGATACAGAAGGAAATGAGGTGAATGCAACCCTGCAGATTTGATGGCAAACACAAAAATAAGCTGCAGGATAATTCTGCCAACTAAGGACAAATAATGTGGTTTTTTTCCAACAGCTGTTGCTACTTGATTTGAGTAAAAGATCACCTACTGTGTACTAGGAATTCATAAAGTACTTCCTTTTATGAAAAGAGCTATTAGGTAGCAGAACTGAAAAAAATGATTGAGTATGTTAATATGGTTTAATTTATGCAACATTCATAAAGCGATATGCAGTGGTTTTGAGTTACTGCTTAAGCTTTAAAACATAAGTATTTAGCATAACCATTATTACCTCATATTTCCTACTAAATTTAGCATTTATAGAAGATTAAAGTAACTGAATGTAGGAAATGGCCAGAGTGTGTTTCACTGGCACAAATTGTTAAGGATGCTAAAAGGGGGGACAGCTTTTGTAAGTGCAAATGTGCTGCTCCTCTAGACCCAATGAAGGACCCACCAGAATGGGATTCGAGACCACTGAAGTTTTATTTCCTGAAAGAAGCAAGGGCAGGTACATAATGCTTTGAGCTTCAGAAGTGAACAAGTATATATTGCTGGAACAATACCATCTTAGTTAATTTATGTTGAAATAAGCTTTGCATAGCGCATGAATTTTAATGCAGATGAAGCTGCCAACATGCAAACCATGGATCGCTGTTAATTTATGGTGTCAGCGATCTGCACGGGAAGTAACCTTCCAGCAGTACTTCAAAGCAGGAGATATGTGTTTAAGGAGAAAATCCTAGGTGTTTTAGACATTTATCAAATGTAAATTAGAAGCAAGGCATTCTCTTTCATTTTGCCTTTTAGACTCTAGAGAATTTTAAGGTAGCTTAGACTAATTTTTATCTTTATAAAAGCGTGATTCTGAGAAGACATTTTTAACCTCAGTGTTCATTTATGTACAATTAAAGTGACATCAAAAATCACTAGAAATGCTGAGGTGCTCAATTAAGCAGATTATAGATTTTCTCAAAGGTTTTCTGATTCCAAGCTGGGGAAGCTTTCAAGTTTACATATAGAACACGCCTTTTCACTAAAAACACAGGAAAACACATATTTTTAGCATTTGGCAGTGAAAACAGAGTTCTATGTTTTTTTCTATGAATTTCTTGATAATTTTTCATATTGGCAGTAAAAATTTTACAGCAGTCATCTTCTCCCATGCAGCAAAGTACTTTACTAAAAAGTCACCATTTTGAGTTTTAGTTGATTTTGATAAAACTTTTGATTTTATTTTATCTCATCTCTCACAGTGCACATTGCTTGAGACTTTCTGGACAGGAGCTACATGTTCATGGCACTGTGCTGTGCAAGTTGGCAGCACCATCCACAGAATCCACAAATAATAATTGCAAATAAAACCTAGTCACAAAATCACATGTGGTCCAACCTTTTGCCAGCATCAAATTCTTTCTTGCAGCATGTTTCTTGATAATTATATTGTGGAATATCACATTGGCTTATCCCATATGTTAATTAATTGCTTTGGCTTGCTTATGAATTTTAACAAAACTTCTGAAAGCTGTTTTTTAATCTGCTGTAGTCACTACCCCCATACTGTTCAGAGGTTGTTCGGTGAAAATTCCAAGTGGATGATTACAGTAGCAGAGCTCCAATTATTTTGAGAGACAGACTCAATCAAATTTGTGAGTTCGTAAGTAAATTGTGAAATACAAAGAAGGAAGTGAGCCATAGAATTTTGTATGTGAAAAACAACGGCTTTCTTACCTTCTCCTTAATATTTTCAGAAATCTTTTCCATATATTATTGGTTTTGAAAATAACACTTTTGCTTTAATTTCCTTTCAAAAGCTGGAAGATTAAAGCAATATGTATATACAGGATTCCTCTGAAAATTACCTTGAAGGTGTGATCTGTTGCAAAGCACTGTTGTACATATCCATAATACCACGTATTGCCCTGACAGCTTTATGTGCCATGTATCAGACACTGAGGGGGAGGCAGACCTAATAGAACACCTCCTTAGTGTGTTTATTGCTGTAGAATTGGTTTCCCAGTGTGAATATGCTCATTTTTTTGTGTCTAGTAAGGCCATAGACTCCTACAACTCACTCCTGACAAATCACACAATTTAAAACTTTATCTATTTGGGAAGATTTTACTTTTTCCTAATACATCTGGATACTGTAATGGTGGAAGTTGTTACTCAGCAATCTGAGTTTCATGTTGTACAGCAAGACAACTCCATTTTTACTAAAGCTCTTTGTGTTCAGACCTGTAAAGTGAATTCTTCCCCTCATACCTTACCTGTGCATGATCACACTTTATTTCACATCACTTTTGGTTTTGACTTTTATACCTTACTAATGTTTTTGTGAATGTTTTACTCAAAAATTTCTTGATCATAAAAGCTTCAAAATGATACAAATGACTATTTTTTTTTTTTAAATATTTCTTTCAAAGTAAGTCTCCTGGGTAATAGCAAATGTGTTTTCTTCATGGATTAAAAAAACAGTGCATCACAAATGACAAGCTGAATGCACTGCATTTGTTTCTTTATGTTTAACTCAATGAGACCATGAAGATCAGTGTTCTGCAAAAAACTTATCCTACGTTATATTTAAAATGTGACACCAGATAGGATTTCAAAGTACTTCTCATTTAAAATGAAACTCCGTGTACAAGGTGATGCTATTGCACTTAGAGGGCTTTGAGGAGAGCATGAGAAAATAACTGAGGAATAGTTTGAGAAAGTTTAGCCTTTGCATAGGCACTGCTTTACAGGCTTTATGAGGATTAAACTTTTTTAGTGGTTGTTTTACACTGAGTTCAGTAATATAGAAATATTGAATGGAATTGACTTTTCTATTAGATGACTTGTGTATTCCCATACAGTTATTCCCATAAATGTTTCCTAACAATGAGCCCCAAAGTTCTTCACAGTTCCCTGGCCAGTTGTGTCTGGGTTAGACAGACTAGAGCAAGTAGAGAGGGTTTTTAAGCAAGCTCTGTGTTCTGAAATAGAAATTGAGAAATAAAATTATAGTGTACCAAAAGATTTTGAACATTACAATTCTTTGGGCAGTTAAGCTTTGTAGTATCTTTGGTCTTATTGTGGTCAAATTTTGTCACTTAATTTTTCCCCAGTGAAAACTTTGTTGTCAGGCCTTGTCTAGCTTGTGACTATGAAGAAATGAATCGATCCTCTGGAATTCAAAGTTCTGGGGTACTCGGTGTACCAAGGTTGCTGATCATTGCACTAAATACCTTCCATCCTCAACTGAAGCTGCAAAGGACAGAGGAGGCTTTACATTTCTTAAACTTAAGCCAAACTAGAAACAGGAAAATTCTGTGATTTGAATCAGCAGGGAACATACTTGGGATTTAAATACAAATGTAGGAAAGGAATAAATCTGTTGAGCGTCTAATACAAGAAAGTCTTTCCTTGTGTTTGTATTGAACAAATACATCAAAGTGCTGTTTAAAGATGACTGATTTAAACAGCAGCAGTGGATAGGGGACTGTAAGCTTGTTAAGTCAGACTTTTCAGTTTATTTCAACTACCACTGTTACTCTAGGAGGCTAATTACAACACATACTGTAATGGTCAAAACCATAGATCTGCATATTTAATGTTCTGAAGTGACAGATATTTATGCATTTGACATAGTTTCTTTTTTTAAGTTTTCTTGAAACATTCATGAAAACCTGTTAACCATCGTGGTGGATTTAAAGCTGTAAGATCCATTCATCCCTTACAGTGCAATAAAAAAAGGCACTTTCAATCAAGTCCAATAAATGAACTCTTGTGTCTTTGAACTTAGAGACCTTCTAACCAGAAGGTGGAAGTAGTTCAGCCTGAAAGATGGGAAGATGGCTTTGGGCTGGTGTTGCACATCACCACCAGTGAGGACCATGGGTGGATCCTAAGTTCCAGTCAAACCTTGGAATCCAGTATTTACTTTCTTCCAGTGAGAGGTCTTTGAGGAGCCTCCTAGTAGGATGACTGTCCGGCAGCTTACTGTAGTTGGGATTTGATCTTGCAGTGTTTTGCAGCTCCTGGATGTGAAGACAGGATCTTCAGCCCTTTCTCTTAGTGCTGTAACTGCAGAGCTGCTTGGCAGTGACAGGCAGAGCCCTGAGCTGCTGTCGGGATCCCCTGTGGATGCAGCTGGGAGCTCTTGTCTTCATGGCAAGGCACAGGCCAGGTGTGGTGATTCTTAATTCCTGGCTCTTTCAACAGCTGACTTTACCTAGTTCAGATTTTACTTTAGTGTGGTCAGCAAAGTGTTAAGATCTTGTTTCTGCTAAGTGAGACCTTATTTTCATGACTTCAGATAAAAGCATCCCTGTGACTCCTTTTGCATATCCAGGATTGTATGGTTCCAAGCTAATTATGTTAATCAGTTCTGTTCTCTCTGTATCCCCTAAATGCATATTACTTGAGTTATTAAAGGAAAACAGTGATCTTAGGGCAGGATGTGGCTATATTATGTTAATATTGTTTACTACTTCCCATTATTATTTGGTGAAGTATGCAGATAAACACCATGGAGAAATGCAAGTTTACATAGACTGGGAATAGTTGGAGAAGATTCATTTTTAGAAGAAGTAATTAAGCTGTAGCAATATTAGATTGGCTTGGCTGAGCTGGGAAAGGAAGGGGAAGATGCATCATTATAAAGAAAAAACAGAGGGTACAATAAAATAACAGATTCATAGACATCAACTGATTTTGTGTCTGTTCCTACCCAATAATAAAAAAAACTTTCTTAAGATTCTTCTGCATAGAAAACACGTACACTAAATGGAACTGTATTTATTTAAAATACCTTTAGGGGCTTGAGAGCGTTTGTGTGCCTGCTCTTTCTTTCCTTCAGTCCTTGCAGGATAAATTTTAAATATTTACACATATGAGTATATGGGCATAGTTGGTGCCATCTCGTTAATGGAGAGGGAGATCTCCAGGAACTCCTGCATGTCCAGCGAGTCACTGAGCAGCCCAGGGTGATTAATTTGGCTTCTGTGCTGTTTGCCTGGTGCTCAGCATCGTCTTGGGGAATAAAAACATGGGGCTGCCTTAATGTGCTGCTGTGGAATTTCAGTGTAGGTTCGTTGTATTAGTGCAGAGCTGTACAGCTCAAAAAAATAACAAGCAATGTGGGCATAAATTTGATGTTGGATTTAGTGTCTGCTTCCCAGGACATGAGGGCTGATTTTTCCTGCTCAGGAGCTTCAGCCATGCCTTTTCTTTGTACATTGATGGTAACTCCCAAAATTAGCAGTGAGCAATTCCTTAATAAATCACTAAAACTCATTCTCCCTTTGTGAAAAATAAGATTTGATTAATCTTTCATGTGATCAGCTTCCATGCCAGCGTGCAGATAAGCTGTCAAGTGGTACCAGTTCAGCAGAGGAGCTGCTGTGGCCAGTGTGAGTCCGTGGGGATGTGGAGCTGTCAGATCCTTGCCTTGCACGCTGCAGGCAGCACTGGAGGAAAAAGAGTTTGTTGTGTGCCCAGCCAGCTGCTGGTGTGACCTCGTAGGGCTGCGAAGAATGAGGCTGCTGTGGGAGGCTCGTGGAGGGTAGGCAGGGCCTGCAACTGTCACTGAAGAATTGGAAATTTTAAGTGATGTGAGAAGGCCTTAGCAGTCTTTGTACATCAAACCAAACAACCACCCCAAGCAGATTGTATTAAACGGAATTTTTTCTTCCCCTTTGCTTTTTTTTCAAGTAAGCTGAATTTCTAGGTGGTATTTGGCATACAAAGGGCCTGCCTTCAGTTACTTGAGTTACATGAGACCGTGCACAATACTATAATTTTATTAACATATACAAATAGCACTGACTAGATGTTATTTCTAGTGTGTTAGATGTTGATAAGGAGTTTTTTTGGTTTTGATGTTGTTCACCAAGAAAACTTTCAGATACTAGTTAAGTGCTTCTAAATGAATGAATTATGCTTTTTGCAATGCTGCTCAAAAGCAACAGTCTTTTGGTTTTAAAATTAATTTCTGGGCTGTGGACTGGAAACTTTGACTTGCGTTTGGTGTCTGTGAAGGTGTTGATGGGAGCAAGTTTTTCCGTTAGATTAAGTGGTTCAAATGTATTTCTTTATTCTGCATTTTTTATTCAAATATAACTTCTGAATCTGAAACAGCATCTTATAAATGAAATGAGATTGAATACAATTCAAGCATTTTGCATCAGAGTGTTGTTACACTGACTGAAGCATTAACTTCTGTAGCCTTCCCCAAGGTCACCCTTGCACAGAGTGGATACAGGTCTAAAATACTGGGGTTTAATGGCCTCACAATAAAAAGCTATAATGATGTAGGTATGAGGTTTTTTTTCATAATATCAAGACTCAGTAGGAATTTTTAAAAGTATTTCCAATGTTTCCTGTGTTGTGGTCCCTTTTAAACATGGTTTTATTGGGTGTGTTATTTATCTGACCTCTAGAGCAGAAGGGAGTTGCTTCTTACAGTTGAGCTGCTGTGTTTTCAGAAGCTGCAGGGGAAGGCAGGCTCACTTGGCATCAAGGTGGTCCAGTTACTTTTGAGAGGAAAAACACACATTTCTTTGATAAGAAAAACAGAAGTTAGAGGTCTCAGAATGAAATGAAGGTAATGGAAAGTCTGATGATGTATCTGGTCAAAGGTTGCTTTTCAAGCTTTCAATTCCTAAGCTGCCTTTTTAGGCTTAGGGTAAGAAGTGAAAAGACTTTAAGTTTTCGTATTAATTAGATACCTAGTAACAAAATGGATTTATTTTTCTGCTACTTCCTCCTGGTTACTTAGAGTGAGTTTTGTAGTTTTGAGAAAACGTGGGTTAACTCTCCTAAGTCAAGTAAAGTCTCAGTGGCTTTCCTTGAGCACAGTGGTAAAGGAGGAAATACTTTTTATTTGTAAATCAGCTGACAGTAGTATGGTCAAATAAAACAAAACAAAAATCATTTGGATTTCAGTTCAGTAATACAGCAGAGGTGCTTTTAGAGAAGATAAAAACATTTTCTTAAGCTATGCAATGTTTTTCTTAAGTTATGCAACTACTTTGCTTTAAAATCCTAGTTCTGTACTTAAAAATATTAGTTCTTCTTTACAGTTCAAAATTCTTGTTCACTTGTTACTACAAATTGCTGCTGTAAATGATGACTTGTAAGAATCTATGCAGAAATGATTTTGTGCCAAGATTAACCAAGACTAATATAAACTTTTTCTTTGTTTTTAGTCCAGAGGAGCTTCCTGTCCATGATGCGGTGATAGAAAAGGTAAATCCACTGTCCTCCAGGTTTTTTTACTAGGAAGTAAACATTTACAGATGTACAGCTTTTAAAAATATAAATCATTGTGAAATGAGTCGATGAAGCATTTTAGTGATTTGCATTTCCAAAGAAGCACATTCTAAGTCCCCTAAGAACTGTCATCCTTGAGGCCACATTACCTCACCCACAGATCCCTTGGGGCCCACTCATTCTTACATTTGCTCCTGTCAATGAGATGTGAATATTCCTTGCCTATTATATGACCTAGTGAAGGAAATGGAGCTACTTAAGAGCTCACACCCAGCTGTGCTCTGAAAGAGTGAGAACTGTGGTCCTGTGCCAGGAGCTGCCATCAGCTGTGCTGGGGGATGGATGATGTGAGCGAGGTGGTGGCACTGACACTGAGGTGTGCACTGCTGTCCTGAAGAGTGTGGGGTGTTTTGCTGCTTTGGGAAATGGTGACAAGCATCCTGCTGCCACTGCAGCGTGGTGACCTCCCTCGTAATGCTGAGTTGCTGAGCCAGGTGTATTTTGGACATGCAGGTCCTGTCGGCAGCTGCTGCAGGTCCTAGTCCAAAAATCCTTCTGCTGCTGGAGGGTACTAGAGAAGTAGTTTGACAACTGATGTGTTGGGAATGTGGAAAGCAATAAAGATAATGGGGAACTGAATTTCTGCCTGTCTGGGCCTAGTTACTGTTGGTATTTCCCCTTGGTCAGTTGGTTTTGTTGCTATCTCCAAGACCAAATCAGATCAGAAAACTCAAGATAAAATATTTAAAGCTGTAAGTGTAGGTTAGCCCTCTTGGGTGCATAAATCAGTAGAATACATGGAAAAAGGACGGAATGACTTATTCCAAGGCAGCTCAGCTCCTTGAGTGTTAAGAGCATCAGTGCTTCGGAAAATTAATTATTTTGAGCTTCAATTATATACTGAAGCTAGTAAGGGATGCTTACTGTAAAAGAATAGAACTTGTCTCTTTTGTTTTGCCTTGGTTCATGTGTGGTTTTGCATACACAGCCTGAAATAGTTGAGTTTTCCTGCCATGTTTCATTACATTTAATAACACAGTGAGTGTATGTATAATTTCATTTCCATCAGAAGGACACAGCAGGGGACTGAGTCTCTGAGCAGAAATATTAGGCAGCTTGCAGCTACTGTGGTAGATGTGTTTTGAATCTCTGATTCACCATGGCTTTGTAGTTAGCCTTAAATTATTTGGTGGAAATAGTGTCTCAGTTCTCTGTCCCAAATTGTGTTCGTGCTGTCTCAAAGTGTCAGCATAGAAACTGTATCTATGGAGTCAGTGTTAAATTGCAAGTCTAGTGTGTTTTTATAATCATCCAGTGATGCTCCTGCATTAGACTCCTGGTTACACTCCTGATGGTATCCTGACCTCTGCTGGTCTGAGCTTTATCTGGCTTCTGTCAGCAGGCTTTGAATCTTTGCAGTTTTCAAGATACCATTCATAAGGATTACTGTGTTATGTTAATGCAGGCTACGATTGTGAACTTCTGGTACAATGTCTTTTGAAGTCACTTAATTGGCAGAAGTATTTATGCTTTCCTTTTTGCCTTGTGAATTTTAAAAAATATTTCTAACTCAAGTTTTAATTTCATTTGCAACATATGTAGAAGGTTGATATCCTTGTGAATTTGCAATCTGGTCTTCAGATACAAAAAAAACCTTAGGCTGGGATTGGCTGGTATTTCTGTGTGTGTTTTTTTGTGTGTGTATTTTTGGTCATAATACCTTTACTCTGCATTAATAGTTATAATTACGGATTTTGGTGCTTCATTACTTTGCTGCACATTTGATGCCTTAAATACATCAAATCAGTGTCCTGCGTTATGAACTACTTAACCTCGAGATGAATCATCCAGCACATCTCAGCTAAAACAAGGGGAGGAAAGATTTTCTGGAGGAAAAGAGACAGAGAACTGACCTCAGGAAATCTGAAGTCTGTGTCTGACTCTGATTTTGAAGTTCTATGAAATGTTTTCTAAGTAATTTTCAGTTTGTTAGGTTTTGTCATTGGTTTACTTGATTATAAATTCTCTGGGGAACGGTTCAGCACGTTCTGTTATTTTTTCTGAGCCTTCTGCTGAAGCACTGCTTTAAGCCTCAGCCGCTGGCACACGTACTCTCTGGGAAGGCGGAGTGCTGCACACAAGAGGGATGCTTGCCAACTTCATGATATTTTTGCTTTCACTAGTGCATTATTTACTGACATGAGAGTAGGAAACCAGCTCTGCTTCAATTAGAGATTCTGTTACTCCCAATGGCAAAAATGCTTCAAAGTGTAAAATGTACTCAGAAGACAGATAAATGGATTTTTTTCTTTTCTTTTTTTGGTGACAACTACATGGAACTTGTCTGAAAGAGCAGCAGCAGCATCCGTCTGCTCTGCAATGAGCTGCCTCAGATCTGTCTGTGTTTTCAGTGTTGTACCTGTTAGACATGAAAGTGAACATAATTTAGACAGGGAAAGAAGTAGCTAAAAGTTTTCAACAACTGAACACAGAAATAATTGCTATTTTGACTACAGTAGCATCACTTGAGAACGGGGATAAATTGACACAAAGACATAAAAGCTTGAACAAACATACAATTGAAGTGAGCTTCTGGCTCAAAAGACCAAAAATCTTGAAAGCAGATCAGACATACAAACAAAAAGACTGTGGAAACAGATAGGGTTTTATTTTTCTTACCAATTATCTGAAGAACCTGTTGAGGGCAGAGACCTTTCCTGACTTCCTGTTATTCCTGTAGTCTAAACTGTGCCTAGAGAACAGCTGCTGTAAGAGATGTGGAAAATGCTGATTCCTTAAAGGGGTTGCAAGTGTGAAGGAGAATCAGAAACAGTGTTGTGAAATCTGGGAAGCAATAGTTTTTCTAGCCTTCCCCTCTAACATAACTCTTAAGAAACATCTTTTAAATTTTTTTTAAAAGGCAAGTATTTGAAATATTGCCCAATACAGCCAGAACCTGAACAGGGATGTGGGCAGTTGATTGCAACATGAGTAGTTAGATAAGGTTGAAAGTGTAGAGGCACTTCTTTTCCCCGTAATATTTTTATACTTGTGTCAGGCTTATATCATTTGAATTTAAACAAAAATAACTTGAAAACCCAAACCAACTTACTTCCTGGACATTTTGTGGACATGTCATAGTTGGGGTGGACCTAAACGTCATCAAGTTATACTTCTGCTAGTGCAAGGCTTTGGGATCCTGGATTAAAGAAGTTCAGGAAGTTAAAGAAGACCATTTTATTGCATTGATAGCCAAGAAAGAATGAACAAATTCTGATGGGTAAAAGCTAGAAGTAAAATTAGGATTCTATTGGGACAACAGGTAATAATATTCTTTTATATTTTCCCCCAACATTTTGGATGCAGTTGACTTTATAAATACTTAATGAAAGTATTAATAACTTTTCTGTATCCTGTGGAGCTTTAAAATTAAACTTTTACGTTGTTACCAGATTGAATCACTAGCCATGCAAATATCCTTCCTGTCTTTATCAATCCCTGGATTTGAAGTTGGCGGTAAAGGGGCTGTCCTTTACAGTAAAACTAAATTCTTGTTTATATTCATCTTTGAAGAGAAAGCAAGAGCCACGCACATACATTTTTCTGCTTTAACGTTTCCAGTCTGGATCTTCTGCTCCAAAGCTTTATAAAAGAGTTGAAATCGTCTCATTAAAAAAATGTAAAAACACACAGCTAACAATTAACTTTGTAGTATAATCAGAGACGCTTTCCAAAATGTAAAACTGAGCTGTAAAAATAATTGCTAAAAGTCTTATCATTGAAGGTAACAAAATACAGGTTTTTGGCCATGTAGTGCCAAAGTGCCTTGAAATTCTGTGGACTAAGATGGCTGATTCCAAGTGCTTGTTTGGTTCCCAAATTTGAGAAGCTGATGGCAACTGCAGCAATATTTTTACAGACAGAAGGGCAGTCTCTAAGGTAGTAGGGCTGTACCTGCTAGACTACTTAATATAACTACTTATTTTGAGAAGATGAGGTTTGTTTTGGTTTGATTCTCATTCTGTCACCTCGTTACTGAAATATTCTTGTCAGTAATAAAATTTGAGCAAATAGATCTTCAGAAGAAATCCTTGATGTTAAGTTACAGGGTAATTCAGGTGAAAATGTGCCATGCCAAGGAGGAGAATTATTTCTAGCTTTTAATGTCTAGAATTGAAGCTTATTCCCACTTCTGCTCCTACACTGTCACTCTGGCATGCACTTGTTTTTGTTCCTTTTTAACTTTGTGCCTTTTAAGAAGGGATGGTTTGTGTGATCATCAGCAAACAGAAGCTAATTATGTTTAGGGCAAGTCTGAGTAAAGATCATTTCAGAGACAACTAACTTTTAAGTGGCTTGCAGCAGAAATTATTTGCCTGAAAATTTACTGAGTATAAAAACAAATTGAAGTTGGTTTTTTTTAAACTTGCCAAATGTATAAAGAAGAAACATCTTGTTCTCTTAACCTGCTCTTACAAAATACATTTCTTCCATAGTGCTGAAAATAAGAGTTTCTGCTTGGTTTTTGGTTGGCTGGTTTTTTGGATGTCTTAAATGAACTGGTGTTACTCTTTGCTGTTCCCAGATGACTGAATAAAAAGTTCATAATGCTCTGTTAAACTTTTTCTTGTTATTTTTAGAAAAACATAAATAATTGAAAATGCATTCATTTTGGAGATATTAAAAATTTCTAATTCCTTTTCAGCAAAAGCACCTTGAAATTGAAAGAACTACGAAATGGCTTAAGATGTTGAAAAGCTGGGAAAAATACAAGAATAGTGAAAAGGTAAAATTCTGCATGCTTTTGTCATTGGCTGTCACTTCTGAAAGAATGTATACCCTGAAATTAGATTGCCTGTGTTTGATATCTGAAAAAAAACCAAACCCCACACTGAAAGAATAAGGTTTTTTGTTCTTCCAAAATGCAATAATACCTAATAACCCAAAAGTAATTACCCAGAAAAATTGGTGCTCAAATGCAAGGAATTGTGTTCAGTGTGTTCATGTGTACAAAATAATCTGTAGACAGAGTGGGTTATGTCAGGTGTGCCATTAAGTGCTAAGTACTTCTACTTGCTTTAAAGTTAGATAAGGACTTCCATGTGAACAGTTTATTTGCTGGAATTGTAGTCTTGGTCATCTTAAAATTACGGAAGAATTTCAACTGGAAAAAACCTTGCTGGAGAGGCTGTATTCCCAACACTGGGTTCTGGGGGGGTTTCATAGCTGCTCTTGTGGCTGTTCGGTGGAAAATGCACAGAATCCCAAATTCAGATTCCTTCTTCTCTTCAACACAGCTTAAGACTTGCATTTTCTGTTGGGGGTTCTGTTGGTACTTCTGATGCTGCTGATCCATCTGTGCTGTGCAGAGGAACAAGGACAGCTGTTACACGTCCCAGGTTCCTGCCTGGATGACTGGCCTGGAATGTCACCTTACTCCCTTACTGACCTTCGGCTCAAGTAAATTATCTGTGCAAAGTTGAGACCTTTGAAGAGAGATATTGAGACCAGAATACTTGTTAGCCTGGTGAGCAGAGAGCTGAGATGCTACAAGTAAAGTAGAGGGAGAAATTTACTTGGTATGTCCCCTGCTCATCCTGTCTGCTCACTACCTGCATTTTTTAGACTGGTAGCTGTGTCTTGCACTTTGCTTTTGTTAAAAACCAAAGCCAGTGGTTGATCTCTTTCAGGTGTAGCACAGAATCTAGAAAGTCCACTTCCTGAAAATATGATGTGAATGCATGAAAAATAATTATTTGTTCCCAAAGTTTTTCTTACTATCCTACTTTCTGTCTTGCCATTTTCTCTGGGAGGAGAAACTAGGGGTCTTAACACTTGTGACTTTGTTTTGTAAATGTGGTAGTAAGGAGATTTTAATATCAAATACGTTCCCAAGTCAAAGGGACAATAAAAAAACCTCTGTAACAGCTACTTTGCAAAGAGAATGTTAAATATGACCTTTCAGGTAACACAATAACCATGTGTCATCTAAGCAGCAGTGGTTGTGCTCTTCAGCCATTGGTGACATCAGTCCACAAGACACTGACTTAAATAAATAATCCTCTCTTCACCAGGCATGCAGAAGGTATAGCAGATCAGCTGAGCAGAAAGAGTTTCAGTTCATGTAACAAATTATAGGCTGAACTATAAATAGTGGCTGAAATAATTCAATATGTTCATAAAGGGATGAACTTTGCTTGAGGCTAGGAAAAGTTTTCACTCATTGTTGAACTCCAGTGAAGCACATGAGATTTAAAAAACAAGGGTATTTTCCTTATTCTTTCTCACATCTTATGTGGTAAGTGAACCAGAACATACAGAATAAAGAGTCAGCCGCCTCCTCCTCCTGAGCATCCAGTGGAAAGCCAGACATTATTTGTCACTGCTCTTTATGGAAAACCTGCCCATGTTCTTAAAGACAGTTTTTATCTGGAAGTGTGTTGCACCAGCTTTCCATGCTCACATTCTTGAAGCATGGAAGGAGTAGTTGCAGGAACAGTTCGTGACTCTTGTTTCTGTCTTCACTTGACTGGATAAAGTGGTTAATGCTAGAAGGACAAATTGCTAAAGAAAATGAACAGCCTGTGTGTTACAAGACTCACTTCACCTGACACTGCCATGATTTCTGTGCAGTCAGGCTGCTCCTGACATGAGTGTTCTTTAGAAACAGCACTGAGGGGAACATTGCAGCAACAACAACAGTAATAATGTTGTAGGATTATAGGTTATAATTGTAGTGATGGCTTGGTTTTGGAAAATGGCATATTTGAGACACGCTTGTGCTCTTAGATAGGAAAGGAGACTCAGAGAAAGTGATGGTCCCAGGTATACAACAGATATGTACAAAATACAGGGCTTTGGACAGCCTGTTTGTGATGAGCCTTCATAATATACAGCTAAGGGAGCTTTGCCTTCATACTGTACACATACTGTAAATGAATTCATATATTTGATTTCATTTTCCCAAACTGTCATATGCTTAGTTGCAAACTACAGTTTTCATTCAGTACTCTTGCAGCCCTGCCTATAGGCTGCTTCTTAACTTTTTTTTTTCTGTCATAACTTCACAAAGAGAATTAATGAGAAAACATTAACACACTGATGGTGTGTGTGTGCATTTGAGATGCTTCAGTTTACATCTTCCCCTGATCTTGGCTGCTGAAGAATATCTCAAGAAATAGATGAAGCCTCTGGGAACTTCACACTGTTTTCCCATTAGAATGCTTCTGCTTAAACCTTCTGAAAAAGAGAGGGTGGGGAATAGAGATTAGGAATGTATACCATGAGGAATGGGAAAAATATGGAAGAATTGTCATATTGAGACCAGAAATGTGCCAGGCTCTACCATATTTGACTAATAGTTTAGAGGTAATGAAATATGACATGATAAAGTGAGCCCATGTACAGCTGTGTAACAAGGTAGAATCACAGAATCATAGAATGGCCTGAGGTGGAAGGGACCTTAATGATCATCGAGTTCCAGCCCCCTGCCATGGACACCTTCCACTAGCCCATGTTCCTCAGAGCCCCATCCAGCCTGGCCTTGAACACTTCCAGGGATGGGGCAGCCACAGCTTCTCTGGGCAACCTGTGCCAGGGCCTCACCACCCTCACCATCCTACATAAGGAATTTCTTCCTTATGTAGGATGGCCTTGATGTCCCTGGCCAGATTTTAACCAGGGCTTTAGCTCTCTAACCTGATTCCTGGCTGCTCAAACTGTCTCTCTATATTCCTCCAAACTGCCTATCCTTGCTTCCCCCCTGTAGGCTTCCTTTTTCTGTTTGAGATTGTCCAGGAGCTCCTGTTCGTTCATAAAGGCCTCCTGGTGCTTTTGTCTGACTTGCTCTTTGTGTATAAAACTCCTTGATTCCTGTGTGGTTATTTAGGCATCTCTTTCAGTGGAGTTGTCATGGTTCTTGTAGATACCACTCTGAAGTGTGTAACTGCCCTTGTGTCTTTGCGTGATTGATATTTGTCAAAAGAAAGCTTTAATCTCCCCATCAGTCATTTCTTATGCAGGAAGTGGCACAGGGCAGCAATGTTTGTGTTTCAGTGTGGTCCTTCTCTAGTTTACGCTTTTATTTCCTATTTGTATTCTACTGCTTAGTGGTTCGGGGTACAATCAACCACCCACAGATAGTAAATCTTTCCTGGATTAGTATGATCATAACTTTCAGGAAAGATTAAATAAAACTGTTACATGTTGTATTCCCATTTGAGTATTTCCACCAAAGTATTTCTGTCTTTCCCTGTTTCCCTTCATCTATCTGTGATTGAAGTTGCCTAAATTGAAGGGGAAAGGAAGAAGAGAAACAATCAGGGTAGCTGCCATTTCCAGCTGTTCTGGCATTCACACACAGTATAATAATCAAGTCTCCAGTTCGTTTGGAGTCTGAACACAGAGCCTTAATGAAGAACCCTCTTTGCATTCCTGAGATTCTTGAATGAGATGGAACAACTCTTCTATTTGCACTTTTTCTTCCTTTTATGCAACCCACAGAAGCTGAAGAACCTCTAAAGGCAACAGGCTTTATAAATATATTTTCTTTTCATTATAAATATAGTTTCTTGTGAGACTTCAGATTTTAATTCTTATGCTTCTCATCACTGATTCTTTTTGAGGTGGCAGCGTCCCTCTGCTACTTGTGCAGCTCTTCCTGACACAGCTGAGGAAGTTTTATTTTCAAGAAAAAACAGCTTTATGTCTTTCAGGAGCAGTGATGCCAGTTGCCACTTCTCAGGCCAGTGCTGTGTCACAGTGGCCTCATTTCTTGTCCAGAAACCAGTTGGGTTTATGAGCTGGAGTTATTGAGGCTGGGCAAAAAAGGGGAGGTTGTACGTTTTCCACGTGTTTTTCCATGTTGGACATTATGGATCTCATTGATACGACAGCTAATTTTTTTTTGTCTTCTTGCTTTACAAGGGTTTTAGTTCATTCTGTATATTCATTGTATTTACAGGTCCAATTTGTTTTTGCATTACTTTGAATTCCCAGGTGATAGGGTCTCATTTAGTGTCAGTTTCTTCTACCTACTTCAGGATCAACAATATTACTAATAATTGCAAGAGTTTGACTTCTGTCCTTGGTTGAATATCAGCTTAGATGTGATACAGAACTTAAACCTGTATTTCTATGTGTGTTTATATATTTGTGTTTTGTTTTGAGCTATTATCTTAAGGAACCTTTAATTTTAAATAATTTGTTGAAAATTAACTCACTATTTCATCTTCCCTGAAGCAGATGAGAAAAGTAAGTTCCTGAATTTTCTATTTTCTCTTTTAATTATTAATTCAGAAAGAGCAGAAAAGTAGATGAGAGTTCTGCAAGTGTATAGACCAGACCAGCATTTCTCAGCAGATTTTTAACCTGGTATTACATAAGGAAATAAAAGACAGCAGAGGGCACTAGCATGGTGCTTATGGTAAAGACATTCAGCTAACTAATAATCAGTTCGTTCATTTATATTTTCTTTAACTGTTTGGTGACTGAATGATTATCAGAAATTAATTTTGCAGTGAAGTGTGTGTGGGTTCCCCCCCAGACCCCCCAAGATGCAGCACAGCCGTGTCATTTTCACAAAGCTGCAGCATTGCACCGGGTCACAGAAAGGTTGGGGTTGGAAGGGGCCTCTGGAGGTCACCTGGTCCAGCCCCCTGCTCGAGCAGGGCCACCTCCAGCTGCCCAGGACTATGTCCTGATGGCTTTTGAGTATTTCCAAGGTTGGAAACACCACAACCTGACTGGATGGACCTGTGCCAGTGCTCTGTCACCCTCAGCATGAAAAAAATGTTTCCTGATGTTCAGAGGGAATCTCCATTGTTGAAGTTTATGCCTGTCGTGTCACTGGGCACCACTGAACAGAGCCTGGCTCTGTCCTTTTTACACCCTCCCTTCAGGGTGATGGAAAAGACAAATTGGTAAGATCCCCCCTGAGCCTTCTCTGCTCCTGGCTGAACAGTCCCAGCCTTGTCTCAGCCCCTCCTCACGGCAGAGATGGTCTCGTCATCTCTGTAGCCCTTTGGAATGTGTCCATGTCTGTCTCGTGTTGAGGAGCCCAGAACTGGACTCAGCAGTGCTGAATAGAGGGAAAGGATCACCTCCCTCAACATGCTGGGAATACTTCTGTCTGATGCAGCCCAGGATACCATTGGTTGTCTTTGCTTCAAGGGCACGGCACTGGCTGCTGCTCAACTTGATGTCCACCAGGACCCCCAGGTACTTTTCTTCTGAGCTTCTTTCCAGCTGGTGTCCCCATGAATGTTCTGGTGCCTGGAGCTGTTCCTGCAGGACTTTGCACCTCTCCTTGTTGAACTCTGTGAGGTTCCTGGCAGCCCATTTCTTCAGCTTGTTGACATCACGCTGGATGGCAGCCCAACCCTCTTGCTGTTATCAGCCACTCCTCTCAGTTTTCCATTGTATATGAAATTTTTCACACTTGTTTCCATGTTCTTGTTTGTGCAGTGGAGCCTGTGCCATGACTGAGAGACATTTCTCTCTTCGGTATCAGAGTGAAAGTCTTTAGTCTAGTGTTCTGCTGAGTCTGTAGGCAGGATCTAGTAATGACTTGGGATGACTGAGAGCTTTTCTCTACCTCAATAAAAGAATAGTTGGAACAGCAGAGTCAGCTGAACACAGATCTAAAATGGTTTGCAAGAAGCTGTGAATGTTATTTGGGTTTATTCTGTCAGGTAGTGCAATAATTCAGAACTTAGCTACTGAAAATGTTTGCTTTTCTCCTGTGGTTTTTTTTTTTTTTTTGGCATAGCTGTTGTGGGATGATGAAACTGTTCACCTCTCTGTCCTTTCTGCTCTTTTTAAAGTTATATTTGCAACTCATTTTTCAAACTTTTCTGTGAAAAGTGCTTCCACAGTTCTCTATCTCTGTTTTTGCTTACTGCTTTAAGGGCTCTTCTAGCATTTGGCTGTTTCAATCTAGGCAGTGCAGAAGATGGGAAAATTGTAAATGCCCAGGACTCCTCTGAAACTGGAGGTTCTTCTCCTTCAGTTTTATTTTCCAAAAAACCCCAGAACGTCTCCACAATTTGGATGGATGGTTTGAATTGTTTTAATTCTGTTTGGATAAGAAGCTATTATTATAAAAGCTTATTTCTGGCCTTTTATATCCACCTGACCTTCTCCCAAAATACTAATTTATACATCAGTAGTCTTGAGAGTTTATTCTTCAACCAGTCGTCTTCATTAATAACCTTTTGTTCTTGGAGACATTTGAAAATGAGTTAAAAAATTATAATTAGCTGACAAAAATGTTTGTTGTGAAGGTACTCTCTTGCTGTACATGGGTCTGAGGAATAGAACTACCTGTCACTGGGGACATAGATCACTGCATTTTTTCCCCCCAGTTTTCTTCCAAATTTCCAGAAAAGATACTGCAAATTTGGCTCATTTTGCTTTCCAGTAGACAGGCTAATCTCTTCCTAGGATGACTCCACTGCAGTTGGGGGTGTTTGGCTTTCAAAAGACTGAATTCTCTCCCACAAGTGGTTACCCTTGTGTCTGAAAATTCTGTGACCTGAGCTCAGGGTATCCATCTGTAGAGAAGGCTGCTTTGGAGCTCTGTATGTTGTTCTTCATCTTTACAGAAGAAACTGCCCTGGCACAGCTGTGATCGCACAGCAGTGTTGCTGCTTTAGCATTCTTAGTATTAAGGCAGCAAATTTTTCTTTATGAAGCACAACATTTTTTTTTGTGGACAGCCTCCAGGATGGCTGCTGTATCTTATACAAGTTTATATTTTTCATTTGAAAAAGGAGCAAGGGAAGAAAACTCACAGCCTTACTTTAGCAAGAGTTACAGATTCTGCAATCCAGACACAAATCCTTGCTGCCATTAAAGACACCTTTAAAAAGCTGATCTATTCCAAATGGCAGGAGGTTTGGAAATATACTGAAATGAGGGGGTTCATTAATTTTCCAAAACTGGTGATGTGAAATATGTGAAAAAAAAAAAAAATCCTGTCTTTGAGGAGGACATTGCTTTTAAAATATTTCTTACTGCAAACATAACTTTTATAAAAATGTTTAAAGGAAGTGGTAGCTTTTTCAACTGAAATTTTTAAGGTCTAACTTTCATTGTAGGATAAACACAAAGAAAAATTGGAGAGCAGTTGTGTGTGATTTGTTCTCTTATAAATCTAATTGTCTCCCTGTGTAATCATTAAAATAATGGTAAAAACATAACTTCAGAAAGGTTCATTTTCTTTGTCAGGATTGTCTTTTTTATTTCCCTTGTCTTAGATATGTCTCCAAAAGATGGTAACACCTTTTTCTGTTTTATGTTGGTTTTTTGGGAAATGTTTTAATATGCATGTAGGAGACTGATTATTAGTTTAGAAATAGAGTCTGAGATCTGTTAGCTTTAGAAATGGCACATTCTGGGTTTTTTTGTGATCTCACAATTTGTCTCCTTGCATACATACATTTCAGCAGTTTTACAAGAATTCAAAAATCAGTTCTGCTTTTGGTTTTTTACTGATAATTTTTAAAGCTTTGTGATTTTGCTACTTGCTTTTTGCTATTTCTATTTATAGACTGTAATTACAGTGAGTTATTTGTGGCTTATCCTGAAATAGTGTTGCTAAGAATCTGATTTTTGGGATCTAAATGATAAAATTTGCTCAGCAAAGGTGGTACAATTTTGACAAACCTTCCTACATGCAAAAGTCCTGGCTTGAAATCATCACCTGGGATGGTTTGGCCTGTGTGTCCATTTTGGCCCAGTGCCTCTGGATTCTGTCAAGAGGTCCCAAATGGCATTGCTGGACACGTTCCTCAAAACACACTGGAGCACTCTGTCCCCAGCAGGTCATTCCTTTCTTAGGACAGTTGGTGTAATTGCATTTTTCTCTTTAGCATGTTGTGCATCACTATTCTCTTTATTCAGAGCATTTTAAATTGTGCTGCATTTTTATCTTCTCTTCTCTTTTTGCAGTTTCATAGGAGAATTTATAAAGGGATCCCACTGCAGTTCAGAGGGCAAGTCTGGTCTTTGCTGCTTGACGTTCCTAAGATGAAAGAAGAAATGAAAGACTTTTATAATGTGAGTTTGTAGAACTTCTGCTTAATATTAATTAAAAAATATCAGATACTAAAACTGCAGGCTTTATTAAGCCTTTGCTGTTATGCAGTGTTAAAAAAATAAATTAGAAATTACATTGTACTCTATTGCTTTTTAGAGCTAGGAAAAATGCTGTGTATTCAAAAGCTGAGCTGAGACTGAGTTTGAGTAGATGAGGAATCTTATGGAAGAAGATTGGTGTTGGTATTGGTGTTATCTAAATTTTGGTGTCTGTTACCTTCCTCATATTTCTCACTCTTTAGTCTAACAGGCTGCTGTTTCAGACTATTATATTTTGTGTAAGTTCCTCAGTAAGACTAGTGGGAGATCCAAAGGAGGTAAAACAGAGTTAATGCTGAATAATGTAGTTGTGGGGAAGAATGTCGAGTAAAATTAGAAGCATTTAAAAATAGCTGAAATAATCTTCAGGAATTATTAATGTCATCTAATGCTCAATGCAAAACAAAGAAGTGTTTGTAGTTCAAATACAGAAGTAGGAAGAGTTTCTTCCATCATTATCTGATTTGCGATCGACTCATCTTGCTGCTCTCTATTTTCCTATTTCCTGAAATGATATTAACACTGCTCCCTGCAAGTGTCACAAACTGCACACCCTAAATTTAGAAGGATAATACACATTTGTTGTAGGTCAAATACCTTTCAGTTCCCTTCGCAGGGGAAAGAAGGACCAGTTCTCAACCTTCTGTCCTTCCTGTTTCTCAAACCTTTCTGTTCCCTCACACATGAAGCTGCCACGATTGCATGGGCTCAGAGTGGTTCTTTTTCTATATTCCATCAAATCATAGCCATTTAAAACCAAAAATTTTCCCTTTGCTGCCTTTCTTGTCTGTCTGGGGGACAAATCATTCTGGGTGTTCACTTTAAATTATATTGGAAGGTGCACATAGCTGAGATTTTGGTTAGTGTTGTATTGGTTCAGTGACTTACAAGTAATTCCTCATGTGCCTTAAGCTTCTGGTAGTGTTCAACAGACTTGATGCACGTTATTGTTCCCTGTTTGATCCCTTTGTTATTACTCTTTTTGTCTTTACTCTTCTTTTCTTGCAACCAGAGTCCATAGAGTTTCACCTTTTGATTGTCTGTGGTATTCTCTGATAGTCAGAAGTAATATTTTGAAAATACCATTTTGAATCCAGGGTCTTCCAAACTCAACTTTTATGGACAGAAGTGAGAATAAATGAATGAGTGTCAAGAGAAAATTATTTTAAGTGCAAAAAATAAGGTGTCAGTCTAAACCTGTGCAGGCTTCATAAGTATTGAATTACAAAAATGGATTTAATTATAAAACACTAAAGCAAGTGCTGAAGTAGACATATTCTACAGCTAAATTAGATTATAACAGAAAGACAGAGGAAATTACTAGAGAAATGTCCATTATCTATACTTACATAATAACTGCCAGCTATGTAGCTATTACTTCTGCTAGAGAAAACGACAGGAAAAGTGTGAAAACCACACTAAATCATTTGCTTAAAGTTTAGTGTAGAGCACTTGCATCTCAGGTTCTTGTTCCTGAGTAGCAAAATTAATTTTCTGTCTTTCTCTAGTGCTGTGCCTGCTTGAGAAATGGCAATAAGAAGTCTGAAATGCTGAAACAGCCTTAAATATGGGCAGTGAATGTGTCAAAAAAAAGTGTATTATGGGATTGGTCTTTCTACATCTTTACTCTGTGGCTGTTTCTGACTCACAGAATTTGTACATGTATATGCTTATTTTGGAATTTAAAACTGTTAATCTCGTGAGTTTCTATTCTGTATTGTTTTAAATCGCGTGATGGCAATTGCTTCAGTATATCTGTACAGTCAAGGAGATTTCTGCTATTTTAGAGTTCACAGTTTTAAACCTAAATTCTGTTCTTTACCGTATTCCCAGAAATTGAAGTGTCAAGCACGAGGGTCGTCACCAGATATCCGGCAAATTGACCTTGATGTGAACCGGACGTACAGAGACCACATCATGTTTCGGGACAGATACGGTGTCAAGTAAGTAAACTTTCACCTTGCCAGAGATTTTAGCCTTTCTTTGGATTTCGTGTTCTTCTCCTCCCAGTATCTAATTCAGAACCGAATAAAGCAGTATTTTTGTATGTGAGCATTTAATTATTTGCAACTGTAGGCCATAATGCAGTTGAATTTCTTCAGAATGTTTTGTTTTGTTATTTTTTGCTGCCACTAGATGAGGAATATTAGGCAGCTGTCATCTTTAAAAATGCTTAATAGTGAAACAAGTGGGGATACAAACATCAGTATTGTTGCTTGCTTGCAGCATCAGCACCCTGCTAAGAAGAGGATATTTTTCCCTTTCTGTCTCTGTATTAGTTCAGTTTTTAATCTCCTTTTCTTGCCAAGGCAGATTTTATGGTAGTCTGCGGTTGTCAAAAAGCAGTACTCAGAGCTGTGGACTTCAATGTGATAATAAAAGTAACATTTTCTTCCATTGTTATTCTAGATGTTTTATGGAAAAATTCTAAATGAGGGGAATTTCTGTGATGGCTGTAAGGAAGGAGCACAGAGAGGAGATTCCCAAGCTGAGGCTGTTCGTGCAGCCCGTGCAGTTCAGATGCATTTTTGCAGGGCTGCCAGTGCCTGTGCTGCTCGGGCCTCTCTTCTTTCTGGGCACACATTTTAGATGTCAGCAGAAGCTCGTTGCCTCATCAGTTTGGGGTTAACACAAGCAGAGCCAGCTCCAGTCCCTGTGGCTGTTGTAACCATGCCCTCAGAGTCCACAGGAAAGCCTTTGGCTGCCGAAAGCAATTTCACACTTGGAATAGGTCTCAGAATTACTGTACATATATTATGCATTTCCAGCAATGCCTCAATGAAAAATTCAGAAATCATTTCACATAGCAGTGAAATAAAGTCCCCTGGGTAAGTCAATTGGTTGTTTGACTTTTAAACAGACTGTATGTCTTTGAAGTGTCATTCTTTTACAGGTCTTTAGTGCTACCATCTAGTGTAAATAATACTAAAATCACCATTATTCTGTGTATGTAACTGTGAATGAGATAGAGCTCCTATGCTCAGTTTCATGTGGTCATCTGAGGGTACAGGAGGTTCCTGTGTACACTGGAGACCTGTTTGTCCTTGTAAAATGAGGCTCCAGCTTAATGTCTAGTACCTTGTTACGCTTTTCCGTGGTTACTGAAGAATGGCTAAACTTCAGTTCTGCAAGAGGGTAAACTAAAATGCCACAATGTAGATGTTTTGATAAAATTCTCCATGTATAAATCCTCTTCCCAAAAGAAAATAAGCACCTTCTGGCTTATGCTTTCTGTTTTTTAGCCTGCTAATACCTCTTTCCATTCATTGATTAGTAATAGGGAGAAAATTTTGCTAGATAGAAAAAGGACAATATGCAAAACTCAGCTGTTAAATTTTAGCAGTTTTACTTGTAGATGAAAGCAGGCATTCAGGTATCTCCTGAACAGGTGACAAAAAGTAGCTGTGAGTTTAAAAGTTGATTATGAGAGCTCTCCAGCATTGCTTTCATATACCACTTGGAAAGAGCAGAGTTGTGCTGGTTGGTTTGTTGTTGTTTGGGGTTTTTTGTCTGGCTACCTTCACAGGTTAGACTGTTTTACAGAAAGCAAAGGATCTCTACAAAGCTCTTTGTAATTCTAGCTCTGAAGTATCCAGAGATCAACAGAGGGCTGAGCACAGGATGCTGAGCCAGAGTTAATATTGTTTTTCTTCAGTTTGACAGCAGCAGTCACTAGAGCAGACTCTAATTTTGGTGCCAAGATTAAGACACCTTTGTGGCTGCTTTGTGTATTTCACATCTTAATTTCTGCATCTCTGTTTGGAATCAGTAACAGCTGTTAGTGTTCTGCAAGCACAGAAATCAGGTACAGGGCGTTTAAATTTTGGCATTCAGAATAAATCAGTGTTAGAAATGTCACCCATGCAATGTTTCACTTTACCTGTCTGTAAAAATGATGATGTGCCATCACTCTCTTCTAAAGCATTATTGATACTTTTTGAAACATTTCAACATGTAAAACATCTTAAAGGTGCTAATTACGAAATGGGCTTGAAATCAGAAGCACTTATCGTTTTGAAGTGTGGTTTATCCTGTTCTTTAGTGCTAGACAGGTTAAATTGAGAAAACATGTTTCCAAAATCCAGTTCACTACTTCTATGTTTTTCTGTTTTTACAAAAGATAATACTGTATTTTTTTCATTTTCTGCTCTTATTTCTCCAGGCAACAATCTTTGTTCCATGTTTTAGCTGCATATTCCATATATAATACGGTAAGCTGTGTTCCTTCAGACTTAAATCTGGTTCTCTGAATGTGCTGTAAGATGACTTGCATCTCTTTCTCCCTAAAAAACCAACAGACATTTCAGAGACCTTTGGAAGTACACAGAAATAAATTATTTGTTGACATGTTTTGAGCTGAAGTTAAAACATCTCAATTAGGAGTTTTATTGGACAGACTGAACTGTGCTTACAATTTGGCTGAAGCCAAGGATTGTGTCTAATTAGAATAATGAATTTGTGTTGTGCTGGAGTGTTATGTGACTGATACTTCCCCCCATTATATTATCTGCCTCCCTTTCATTTGAATGATGGGGAGGAAGATACTCCAGAAAGATGCATGTTGGAGTCCACAGGTGTATTTCATAACCTGAAAGGTTCTAAAAATTTGAAATTAGTTTAAAAGGTTGCATCTTCTTTACATAAGCCCTTGGTCTTGGCTGCAGTCCTGGATGGGGATTTATTAGGGTGGGCTTTCCAGACTGTATCCTAAGGGTTAGAAGCTTATGTATTTTACAATGTCTTTTGGCTGTATGCTAAAAATAGAAGAAAAAGAAATGCCATAGTGTCCACATTTAGCTGTGGTTTTAATGCACTGTCCCCTCATTCCTTGGGCCCATTTTGAGCATTTCTGTATATCTTCCATTTTGTATCCATCAGCAACTCCCTAGAAGTCAATATAAAATATGTTAGCTTTAGAAGAGGAAAGAGAAATTAAACAGTTACTTGAATTAAATACTGGTTTGTTTGGATTTTTTCAGAGTTCTAGGAAATGTAACCCTTCTGTCTGACCCTTTATACCTCCTATAAAACATTGGACTAGTATTTTCAAGTTGCATGAATAATTGTGTTTAAAATCAATCATTAAACTGTAATGATGAGAATACTATAGTGAAGTTTTTCTTTTGCACTTCTGTTGTTGTATTTTTCCTCTTAATGTGTAGCAGTTCTAATGCTTTGATTTTTATCTCTAGAACAAAGTAGTGCTAAGAACCTGTAAACCTGAAAAAACTTACTCAACAATTAAGTAATTGTCCTTACAACTATTTTATTGATGGGGTTATCTGAGCAGCTGAATGATAGTGACAGCTGGTTCCTGCCATAAAGTTCAAAATTAATAGTAGAGGAAGTACTCAAGTTCAGTTTTGGAACAATACAATTTTTCTTTGGGTTTATTACAGTTGCTTGCTATTGGGCTGCTAAACTTTATAAGTTTATAGTTACAGGTCACTCTTGAAAAATCCTGCATTTATCAGATGGTGCCCTGACTGTAAACCAGAACAAAGCCAGATACTCTCACCCTCCATAAAGCCCCCCCAAATTACAACTAAATGAGAAAGGCGTCCATTGGACAATAAGATGTTAGAGTAACTTGAAAGTATTAGTACTGACCAAGGATTTTGTTCGTCAGTAGTGAGTTCTAATGAGCAATCAATGTTCCAAGTTGCTTTTCAGTTGGAGGGTTGTGCATCATCCCTTCTATCTATCAATGTTTTTAATGTTTAACTATGAAGTGTGTTTGGTGGGAAGCTGTGCCATCAGGACAGGCATCATCTTTCCTCCACTAACCCAAGGAAAAGCTAAAAGCTCATGGCTATGAGGCTTTTGTTTCCAGCATTTTAATATTTCCACTGTATGATTTTCAGGAAGTTGGATACTGTCAGGGAATGAGCCAGATCACAGCTTTGCTCCTGATGTACATGAATGAAGAAGATGCCTTCTGGGCCTTGGTGAAACTTCTCTCTGGTCCAAAGCACGCTATGCATGGTATGGAGTTTCATGTCAGTATATTTAGGTTTCAGCCTGTCCTATTTAAGCTGTAAATTATTTGAAAATGGAACTATGCTGTTCTGATTGGTCAAAAATAAGACATAATGGGAGCTTTATACTTGAGGGAGGTATTGGATGTTACTGGAGCTCTCATCCATAAGAGTAAGTAATGGTTTTTATATGTGATATCTTTCAAATAGTTCTTAATGAAAATCAGATGGTTTCCTCTTCTCTTATTCTCTCAGGGAATGTAACCAATTGAAAGCTGGTTATGTAGACATCTATATAGTAATAAAATAGTAGTGGAAACCTAATAGAGGATGTGTTAAATAATATTGCAGCTGTGCTATCATTTGGCAGGACAGGAATCTGCAGTAAAAAATGGACTTGTGTCTAGGCATGAACTTCAGGCTTCTCAGTTTTATCTCTGCCTCACACAGAATTTCCTGCTGTCTTGTTAATGTTGTTCTTATGTTATTGGTAGTTCTCTCTTTCCATGCCAGATTTATTATGATCTATGCATATTGCATGGCTGTTGGTGTGGAACAGGTCCAGGAATTCCAAAACTTCTGTGATGTTACGGTTGTGGTGATTCACAAAAGCTGTGGTTCTTGGAAGCCTGCAAAAGTAAATGTCATCTAGAACTTGGGCTTTTTAGCAAATTTCCAGCAAGCTCTAGCTGCTTTTCCCTGCTGAAGAATTTCTCATTCTGTGATATCTTCCTTCCCAGGCTTTTCAGTGTTCCTAGATGTTCTCCATCCCCAAAACAAAGGGATAGTTTGTTATTTTGCTGTTTACAGTTCTGCAAAGCTATTGACTCTGGGGGAGGAAAAAAAGTGTGATCTGATGTCAGTGTCATAAATGAAATTTTGAATTCGTCAAATGTCAAAATATTTTTTTGGAGCTTTACACAATAACACAGACTAAAAGCATCTTGCAAAAAATCTATAGATTTCATAATAATGCAGACCTGTGCAACTGCAACTGTGTAGAATACTGAGCTCCTCAAAGCTCACAGAAAATTCTAGGTGTTTTGGGGGAAGTAAATTAAAATCAGCTCCCTATTTACCAAATCATGTGCATGATAAATAAGGATGTGATGAACAAGAGGGTGATTTGTTGCTTGAGATATTGCAGACCTCCCTCTTCTCCTTCATTCCTATCACATAGCTGCCAAGTGACATGAGAGGGAAGGAGGGAGCTTTGAGTAGCCCAAGGCTTGATGAGTTCCTTCACAGGGCACATGAACCATCATGCCACAGCTTTATTGAACGTGTTGAAACTGTCTTGGCAGTGCCTGTTAGGCAAGTTTGCATTTATAGATATGCTGATAAAACTTTAATTATAACTCACGTGCTCCCAATTTATCATTTATTAAATGTTGCCAACTAGTCTGAGGTTCTGCCTTCAGCAGGTTGGATCAGATAATCTCCAGAAATCGTATCCAGCCTGTGTTTCCTGTGATTCTTAGAATGTATCTGTTTTAAATGACTTTATGTCACTGTGCAGCTGTAAATATCACTGTAGATTCTGGAAAGGAAACTTTAAAACTGATTTAATTGTTGCCATGTTACAGTTTGCACTTTCTGTGTTCTTCTTTGGAGAAAGTAGCTTAAAGCACTGTTTGTCAACTCTTTAAAGCTTAAGTAATTTCAATTCCAATTTGCCAATATCCGTGAAGAAAAACTTTTCTAATTGCACTTGATGCCACAGACCATCAGGTGGTTCTTTAAAATGGGCATCTCCCTATGGAAATCAAGGGAGTGGGCTGAGTAATTCAATTAGAATCATATTGGCAAGATTAGGATGGTTGAAAGCTCCTCCCCACAGACAAGGTTTTTCATGTGTTTTTCACTTTTACCTGTGATATGGCAACCTGGAATACTTTTTGGGTGCAGCCCATTAGCCAGACTAATTTCCAATACACCACCACTTGAAATCAAGAGATGAATTTGGTCTCTGGGGTATTTCATATTGTATGTGAAGTCTCTAAATGATAAAATACAGATATCTGACCCTGAAAATTACCTGCTTTTTTGGCAGCTCTTTCCATTGATCTTTTCTATAGTCTTAAAAATTCAGCATAATGAGTTGGTGTATATAAATGTGAAAGAGCAACCTTCCATGGAAAAAGAACCTTTACTGTTACTGTTGATGGCTAATTAGCTTTGATGTAGTCATTCACTGTTTACAGTAAGAAAAAAACCAAATGCCTTGCCTGTGTTACTGAAATTTCCTAATATGCAAACTGACATTTAAGTATTGTAGAATTTGCATTTGTACGTATGAAATACTAAACCTGTGTGATTCTGAGGTAGTAAATCTTGTATTTTAGTGACTATGCACTGAATTACACAATTGGTAACTTAAAAAGACTTTGCTTTTGGGTTTGGGACTTCTTTAGTCATTCCTTTTCCTATTTTTTTTTTTTAAGTGGTATGGCTGCTATGGGTCTATATTTGTTCTTCCAGTTTTCATACTGCTTAAAAGATACTTGGGTTTTTTTATAACCTTTTTAATACTAAGAATAGGGAACTACTGTACTAGATCTGTATAACTCAGTGTCTGTCTGTGATTCTTGCCTTGTGTTATGCGTTTGGTCTGGGCCATTATTTAACTCTGCTGATACCTCAGTTGGAAGGGGATCTTAGAGCTTTCCTTTTCCATGTACGATCACTAAACCTATTAGATGGGGGTTTTATGCCCTTTGTTTCAGTTGTGTGAGCTTACAGTCTTTACTTATAGTATGTAATCATGATATTTGTCTTGCTGGAATATCCCTCTTGTCTTTTTTATGGTCTTTTCTTCAATGCAGACAGTTCTAGTAGATACCTATGCTGTTTGCCCTTCTATCGAGAATTTTCTGGGCTGTAATTTCAATTTTAGTGGGTGTGGGTTGTGATTCTTTGTTTTGTTTTCTTTTAAAGAATTATAAATACGGTTTCCACATGATCTTTGGATCCACATGACTGGGTTGACTAATGTAGCACTGATGGATCTGCTGTCATTTGTCATTCTGATCTGATAACAGTCACTAAGTCACACATCTAATAATAGTCACTACTATTGATTGTAGCTATTTAGGCAGGAGGATGTGCAAATCTGTATAGAAACATCAAAATATTGTTATGAATATCTGTTCAGATTCAGTGGTCTTATAGAACGATAATGTTCCCGGAGTCTTAATGCCTTTTTTAATGTAATATTTATAGTACAAACACCTGTTAAATGGTCAACTTCTTTTCTTAGGTTTTTTTATTCCTGGTTTTCCAAAACTGTTGAGGTTTCAGGAACATCATGACAAAATACTGAAGAAATTTTTGTCCAAACTTAAGCAGCATTTGGTAAGTATTTATTTCACTATACAAGCAATGCTAATTTACAGCTTCCTACCTTGTTTCAGTTCAGGTGAACTCACTAGATCAAGAATACTCAAACCTCAGGAAAAAATGCAAAGCTTTAAGAGGCAGAAGTGCTGTTGTTTTCATTATAGACAAAGTTATGGTGCACCTTGGCAGAGTTATGATAAAATTGGATCCTAAGAGTGAGTAGTTTGGATGTCTGTCTCACTTTGGACCTCTGAGTTAAGGACAATGTGTGGTTCTTCTATTTGGCCTTGAGTGAGCTGCTGTAAGCAAGCTGATGCTAGAACATTTTATCAAGGGTTTTTTGTATGTTTAGCTTTGTGGTTCATCTCTGGACAGAGGTGACTTTTATGAACAACCAGTTTTAATTTCTGTTTAAAAAATAACCTTTATAAGAGGCGTTAATTGTCCTTTAAAATACTTCTATTTTCATGAAGCTAAATGTAGAGTTTTATCTCTTCTAATGCTCTTAAATAGAAAATAATATGCCTTTTTTTTTCTAATATTGGCTAAATTTATTCTAAGATGTAAATTATTTTTCTAATGGGAGAAAAATGCCCTTCCAGTAGTCATCAAGAATTTCCTTTTACAGTACATTGGTGCTGCCAGAATCCATCTCCAGTTCTTAAAAGGTAGTGTTAGGGATGCTCACTTGCAACATCTTTTTCCTCATCTCTTCCTGTGAGTGTCTCTACAATGAGCCATTGTTAACTCCTGAAAGACAAAAGTAAAGCCTGCACATAAACCAAAGGGATTTGGCCCATTGCTTATTCAGTGTTTGTATAACTAAGTTCTTAAATTTGGTCCATAATTTTTGGAAAAGCTGAATCTGGCAAGCATAGAATATGATGTTATCCCACAGTTAAATTCAGGATTTCTTAACTTTTCAGCTTTTCTTCGGCTTTTCCTCTAACTTTGCAAAGGACTTGGATGAGCTTTGTGAAGCTGCAGAGAAGCTTTAGGAATCTTTGAATGGGTGTCATACCACATGGAATGATCAGTGCTCTAGGGGAAATTAGGCCCCTTAATTAAGAAATAAAATTCCTTATCAGCCTGCATCCTGTTTGAGGCCCAGTGGTCAAAGAATTTGGTTGTTTTACAATAATTTCTGGTGGATATGTATTTTTGTAAAAAAGTCCTTTCAGCCTTTGGCATAAATTGGCAGCCTTGCTACAGAGAAACGAAAGACTTAATGGACCCAGTGCCTGAACTTGGGTTGTTCCAGAATATTGATTTATTTTCTTAAGAGAGGATTTTATCCTCTGCTACCTCTGTCCCAAGAACATGACAAAAGTCTGGGATGTATTAATACTTCTGCATTTCCAAGTGCATGTTCTTCAGGTGGTGAAATTGATGAAGAAAAGCTATAAAAACCAGAATTGCATCTGTTGGATTGAAGTAACAATGTCTTATATAGTTAAATTAATTATTTACTGAGTGACCACTGAGTACATTGGCCTCAAGGGGAAAATGTTTTTTCATGGACAGTGCAAGGCATTACTCGAATTTTTGAAAATATTTTTCAACTTCTGTGTTGTTTGCAGGACTCCCAGGATATGCCCACCAGCTTTTACACAACCAAGTGGTTTTTCCAGTGTTTTCTTGATCGTGTGAGTATGTTTTTCTTTCTGTTGCAGTTTTTAATTGTGACTTGGGGGCAGACTGTTTTCACAGCATTGCCTGATTCTGTCATTGCAGACTCCCTTTACATTAAGCCTCAGGATATGGGATATCTACATACTTGAAGGAGAGCGGATTCTCACTGCTATGTCTTACACAATTCTGAAACTGCACAGAAGTAAGAAGTTTCTCAAACATTTGAAACCTAAACAGAGGTTCAGCTAGTTTTGATCTGATTTTTTGTAGTTTGACCTTAATGTGTGAAAATCTTAGTTTCCCATTTACCTTATGCTGCTTCTGAAGGATATTTTTCATTCCTTACGCACAAAAAGTTAAAAATCCGTGCTTTATTAATGTGTGTGTGTTGTGGATTGGCCTTGGCTGGATCCAGGTGCCCACCAAGCTGCTCTATCCCTCCCCTCCTCCAACAGGGTTGGGGGAAGGAGAAAGCAATATGGACCTTTCTAGATGCCAGTGCACAGCACAGCACTGTGAGGGCAGCTGTGGGGAAAATTATTTCCATCTCAGCTGGCCCAATGCAGTGTGATTGTCAAAGAAAAGTGTTTATTAGAGTCAAAAAGTTATTTCGACCTGAAGTGAGTTGTATTTCTTGACTAAACAGTGGGGAGAAGTGTGGTAGTTCCATGGTCTGGAAATGGCTTGTTAGCCCCCACAGGATTTAAATTAATTTAAAAAGCCCACAGAGAATCCAGAGTGTGCCACTAAATGCTGAAAATCTACCAGCAAATACCTCAGCAATGAGGAATCACCAGTCTGTGTGGTGATACCATTGTTTGTCCAAGAATGTAATTAAAAGCCATAATTTCTGTAGTCTGCCTGTGTGACCTTCTCCTTCATCTCTTGACTTTGAGGTAAAAATTGAGATTTTGAATAGAACTGTCTAAATCATCTATGCTTGGTTCCCCAAAGTGACTTAGCATCCTAAGTTCCAAAGCACCCAAAAAGCTTTTGAAGGTGGATGTTGGCTTCTAAATAGACTTGAGCATTTCTGCGGATGAAAACTTGTACCTTGAGTTTGAGACACTCTTCCTGTGGGATTTTGGCTTTCTGAGTGAAGTCGTTTGACTCTCTGTAAATGCAGAGGTCTGCATGGGGCCTGCAGAATCAATGACATAATTTCCTTGCTAGTTTATCCTTCTTGAACTGTGGTGATGCTCCCTCACTGTCTCACTGGGGTGTTCGCATTAGTTTGTTCACAAACTGCTTTGAAAAATGGAAAAGGTTACTTTTTATGTTATTGCACTTGAGAAAGCTAAATATTTAGAGGCAAATCATTAGGCTTAGCATTTTGGTTCTTCTTCTTTATTTGCAAATAGACATCTACTTGAAGTTTTTTGTTATTCCCCAGTCTTGTAATGGGAAGGCCTGAGGAAAAAGTCTGAGCATGGATTTGCTTGCTTAGCAAGTACACAGCAACTTCCTCCATGATCAAACACAGAGAACCTCACGGCAACAGAGGAGATGAGAGGCTGGCAGGGAAGCTGGCAGAAGACAGATTCTGATTTGTTTTCTTGTCTACCCTCAAAAACGTGGATGGTATAGCTATCCAGTCAAAGTGTCATTGTGGAATACATGCCAAGAGCATTTTTATTACAGCACCAATACATCTTTTATGGTTTCCATGTTGAAATTATACATTCTGAAACTTTGGATGACCTACAAATGATGAAAAAAGTGGCATAGGTATGCAGTTACTGCCTTGCAATCCACATGACCTTACTGCTGTGTAAAAACAGAAAGAAAAATAGTCTTATAACTGTAAAATGACTTTCAAAATGTGACCTGAATTTTCAGAGAGCCTGAAGCAACGGTTCTGAAGTGTGAACTGCCGTCATCTTTTCATTGGGAGTTAATTCAGTTGTGAATGAGGGTACTGTAAACAGCGATTTTTAAAATGTTTGTCTGCTTTTCAGAGCTCCTAATAAGAGAGATGATGTATGTTGTACAGATCTACAGCAGTGTTTGTAAGTTGAGGATGCAGGCTGGCAAATAAAGACCTGAAGCTGTTGGACATAAGAAGGCTGAAGGAGAGTGACTTGTAGTTAGTTTCCTGCAGATGCCCCTTTTTGGAAAACACTGTTCTAGGTAGAGAATAACATGTAGAAAGGATTTCCATGGTGACTTGCAAGTGAATTTTTAAAGTATTTTTAGATCTCTGGTTGTAGAAATCTGTTATCTGCCTAATTAACAAGTGTTTTTCATTCTGCTTTGAAAACAAAAGCACCTAATGACTAAAGTACATTTTTGAGTGTTCGTTATCAAGATATCTTAATGTGTGATGTACTGTTTTCTCCTTATATAGAGCATCTGATGAAATTACAAATGGAAGAGCTTGTAGAATTTCTGCAGGAGTCTTTAGCCAAGGATTTCTTCTATGAAGATGACTTTGTAATAGAGCAGCTCCAAAATTCTATATCAGAATTGAAACGAGCAAAGCTGGATTTACCAGTAGCTGGTAAGAAACTTGCGCATGTGCAGAGTTAGATATTTGGAACTATTCACACATTGTTAATTTTTTAAATGTTAATTCATGCTGTTGAAAACTGTGCAAATATTTTCCTCTTCATCACTGCATAAATTTGGGGAGTTTTTACCCAAAAATATTTTGCAGTGTAAAATCAGCACTTTTCCTTTCATGAATTTCCTCTTCTTTTGGTGTTTTAAGCTAATAGGAAAGCACTTAAAAAAAAACCCTGGTAATTTTATTAACTTGAATTTATAAAACCTTTCAGACAGAGCATCAAATATCAAGGTTTCAAAGTGTCTGAAACACTACATTGTCTGAGAATCCAGTCTGTTTTGTAGATTGATTAGATGTGGACCAAACTTCAGGTCAAATAGCTGCTTCTGTTAGTCAAATCCAGATTTTTAATTTTTTGCAAGAGACAGACCTGCTGGGTGTTTAATTGAATAGTTTTCTTTGTTTCTTCTTAGCGTTTGTGCTTTTTTGGTTGCAGATAAGAGATGGTTGTTTCATATGGCCCTACTTATGAAATGTACAGGAGCTCTTCTTCCTCTTAAGATTCTATTCTCTTTTCTATCCCTATGTCCATAGTCTTTAATTAGAATTTTTCTTGTGATTACTCAGAGTTTTTTTCCTTTATCCTTGCTAATTGTAGAAAAGTATGTGAGAAAATGTTTTTTAAAAAATTACGTACATGGCAGAATTTACCTTTAAGTAACTTTATTAAGTTGCTATGGTTAGCTTTCAGAAGTTAAGAAGTGTCAGAATAAAGATTGCCTGTGTAGCATTGTTGTGATAATTTGTTCTTTCATTAGTGAACTTAATTTTTCTGTTTCCGTAGACATGATTTACTGCACGCAGTATTGGGCTGTGTCAGAACTACTCATCACAAATAAATACCTGTTTCATCTGGTTCTTCAGCAGATCTGTTCCTATGGAGTACAAACACTTTCTGTATATTTGTTTCTTATTTTGGTTCTTGTCAGTGTTTCCATTTCTCTTGCTCTGTATTCCTGTGTTTTGCCATCTTCCTGAATTTCTGTATAATCTGTCCAGCAGAATTTCTTCCACCCACAATAGGTTTAAGTCTTTTGCCTTTTAATCAGTTGCTTCCCCTTTCTCACCACACCATTCCCATTCTACCTTCTCTCCATCTTTTTTCCCCAAGCTCAGTTTCAATCTTGACTTTCTCTTCAGAAGAAGTTGCTCTTTGTCGCTGCTCTTCAGCCACGTGCTGTCTCAGGCATCTTGTCACAGTGGATGCCATGGTGACAGATACGAGCAGCTGTGTCCTTTAACATCAGCTCCACACCACCACGTTACTAGGAGATCATAGGAGTCCTGCCTCTTAAATCTTAAATACAGAGCTCTCCATGGCTGTGTTTGAGCAGTGGGGGGGTTATTGCAGCAACTTCAGTGGTTTGTAGATGCATAGATTTTTTTTATGGATGTGTTAAAGTACATTTCATCAGTGAAAAGTTCCACTTGAAACTGTGGTAGGGGAAGAATTGGGAAAGATTTTTGTAGTTTGCTACTTGTTGGAGTTAGTTTATCTTCCAGTGTAGAAAATCATGTGTATGTAGGTCGTGTTGAGCTTTTCTATGGAAAATACAGAATTTACTGGAAATTTTCTTGATGCAGAAGGCAGAAAGTCTGTTCCTAACTTATTTATGTTTTAAGGCCTTTGTTTTGGTAGAACATAAAATGCCTTCTAGTGGAAGTTTGAGAATACTGTGGATTATCACAGAAAGTTCAAGGAGTATTTAGGTGATGTAAGAGTCACTCACCTTGTGACAGAAAATGTGAGACTCGAGGAGTCTTCTTGTGGCTACCAACAGCAAGGAATGGTGACTGTGTCTTCTTGCCAAGACACTTTGGCAGTGGGATGCAGTGGTTTGATTTCATACTGTGCACACTTAGGTGTAACTTCTGATATGGTGAGCTGGCAGGATGCTAATCGTTTTGAGCCACATTGGTTCTTAATTTTGGTAGCTAAAGCAACATCGGTAACAAAATGCCTTCATGTATTGGGTTTTTTTCCCCTCAACATGAATGAGGGAGGTTTAATTTTAAAGCAGGAAGATGAAAGCCAAAGTAAAGTGTATTTTGATGCTGGAATTGAGCTTTTTCCTTTTTGATTTCAAAGTAGCCTGGACAAGCCTTTCTGTGTGGTATGTTTTTGCTAGGGGTAGAAGGGAACATTACTTAACCTTTCACAGAGTAAAAATAAAATGCATTCATCCTAATCCTTGGGAATCTAGCTGATTTGTCTGCTCTCATCTCTGCTTGAGTGAGGCTGCCTCATTTGTTCTTCATATGAACTTCATAAGCCTTTGCTTTTATTTTACTTTTTAAAATTTTCTGCACTCTCTTAATCTTGGTTTTATTAATCACTGTCTTCAAGCAATATTCTTTTACAGGTTCTGAACATTCTCTAGACATTAGCTTTGCTCATGTGTTGTGGCAGGTTGATCCTGGTAGCATACCATGTGCCCTCCTCAGCTGGGCAGAGGAGAAAAAACAAAACAAGACTTCTGGATCAAGATAAGGATAGGGAGAGATCATTCAGCAATTGCCATCATGGGCAGAACAGACTTGACTTGAGGAAATTAATTGAATTTATCATCAATTAAATCAAAGTAGGATAGTGAGAAATAAAATCTTAAACCTTCCCCCACTCTTCCCTTCTTCACGGGTTCAACTTCACTCTGGTTTTTTTTCTACCTCGTCCTCCCCAGCAGCACAGTGGGGTGGGGAATTAGGGTTGTGATCAGCTCATCATTGTTTCTTCTGCTTCTTTCTCCCGAGGTGAGGACTCCTCGCACTTCCCTTTCTCCAGCGTGGAGTCCCTCCCACAGGCTGTCAAAACCTGGCCATGTAAACTCCACAGAGATGTCTGGCTCTACTGTCTTTACTACCTTGAGTCTTACTGTTTTTCTTCTAATTTAATCTAAAACATGTGAAACTATTATATGTGGTACAGACACAAAAAATACTAGCCTGCTCATTTAAGTATTCACTGTAGCCTGAGAAAATAATGTTTACTTTAGTTTTCTCAGATTAAATCAAAGCACTGCTTCCTATCTTGTACTTTTTTCATTTTTTTTCACTGAGCGAGAATTACACCTTTAAGAACTAAAGTAAAAATGCATGTTAGGAAAAAAGAAAAAAAATTCTTCATCTTGCAGTTGCATCAGTATCAGTCATCCAGGAATAGCAGTGAGCTAATTAAGCTCAGTGGAATTTTCCATCTGGCATCCTTTGTTAGGCTGTATAGATTTTCCTGACCTAGTAGGGTAAGCTGCAGTAGGATATTAAAAGAGGTAATAACTTTCGTGTTACTTTAAAGTGGATGTCTGTTTATGTCTGATGTAGCTTTCTCTGGCTCACTTCTTCCATGGCTTCTCTCACTGAATTAAGGAGCTCCTTGTTCCCTTCAGAGCATAGAAGGAAGGGACTTGTTTAACATTTTCTCACTGATAAAGCCCCTAAAATGCTCAGCCAGAAAACATGGGTGTTAAGGAGATCTTGCTAATTTTGGATGTCAGTGAGCTGCTTTTGCCAATACCAGGGTTGTTTTGCATAAAGAAGTCCATGGATTTTTCCTCCTTTCTCTGCTGATTTCTAGTTGAGTGCTGACCAGTGTAGGGTAGCCCATACTTAGCAACTGTAATCTCCAGAGAGTGGCTTGGAACTCCAGTGCTGTTCCTACAGGAACCCAAGGTGGGCATCCCTCTCTTCCCGTGATTCTGGAGAGGGGGGGCTGTGTGGTTGGTGAGACCTTGGAGAAGGGAGGCTGTGGCAGCTGTCCATAGAAACTGTCCTTGAAGGTACTTCTCTGACACACCCTCAGAAAGTAGAAAAGGCATTTGGTATTTTCTGGATTGCCTGGAACATGATGAAGGGTGTCCACATCGTGGCTGGTTCTTGAACAGCACTCTCACCTACATCTGTGTGACCTTACACTTTCTCCTGGAGGCAGATCCAATGTAGATTCAACAATCTCTTCCTTAATTCAAGGATGATGTTAAGACCATAATGAAAAGAACTTTCTTGGTACACACCACTAATTTCCAGAATTCCTCGATACAAATTCTTTCATTATCTGTTATTTAAAACAGCAGCTAAATTCTATAAATGCTCACAAGATAGGGATAGAATTTCCAGCTTTGCTGTAATTTTTTTCCTGTAGGACTACATGAATAATGCAATGCTTAATAAACAATATTTATATATGGATAGATTTTTATAGTGTCTGACTTTAATAAACAGAAGTGCTTACCAGTGAAAGTTCCATATTAAAAATATGTTGCTGAAAACAGTTTATTAATCCAGTGCTTTGTAAACAAGACAGCCAGGCCCACCTTCAAGGCTTGAAGCCCCTCAGGTCTGTTCTTGAGACAATTTCTCATCTGTGTTTTAATATAAGGTGTCCTGAAAAGGGAGGGCAGAGGGGGTTCCTGGGTTGGATTTTTAGGACTGGAAGTTTAATAGACTTTACAGCAGCTGAACGCCTTAAATCAGAGATAAAGGTCTTGTACCTTAATTTTAAAGCAATATTGGCAAATTTGGAATCTGCCTGTGTCCTTGTGATTGACACCAGCTTTAAACTGCAGTTCTTGTAGTTTTCCCAATCTTTTCTGTGTTCAGGGAAAACTAGCAAAGTTTGAATCTTGCATTTGCCATAAATTTTAACATGTTTATCTGATATTTATCTCTGAAGTTATATGTTATTAAATTTATTATCAGTATCTTTTATTCCCTTATCTATTTTACATAGTCATCAGTGATAGTGCAGAAATTACTACCTTAGTAATCTATTAAATATCATCTGTTCTCTCCTGTTAATGAGCCTTTTGACAGCCAAACAATAGAAATATGTAATTCAGCTTGACTTTCCTCTTTCTGATGGTGTCTTTCTTTTGGTTGTGTTTTGTTTCAGAGGAATTTTGGATTTTTCTCTTGTACTTCAAGAATACACAAGTAGCTATTTCAGACAATGCATTTCATGTTTTAATCAACTAAACTATTTTTTCTGTCTTGTTTCTTTTTTGATGCAGCTACTTTACAATACTATGAACTAAAATAATATATGGAATTATACTAATATAGTTAGTATATATCCTCAGCAGTTTTAGACTTTGGCTTTGCATCATCTAAAAATCTTTACTGTTTAAACTTGCATGATCTTTAAACACATGATCCAGATAGTTGTGTTGGTCATTGCTAATGTTGCTGTTTAAAACTGACTTTGCAAGGAACTATATTTTCTGAAAGAAATGTGGAATTAGGAATGTAAAGCACAGTGGTTAATTTTAGAAATTTCTTTTTTGCAAGGGCACCTTACAGGCATGCAGCTTGTCATCTGTATCTTCTGGCTAATGACTAAATCTGTTGAGATTTCTGTTGTTTATCTGAATGCAGATGTTCATAAAATAAGTTTTCCTTACTGCCAGTACTAAAAAAAGCACTAAAAGTGGCACAGCATCAGAGAGGCAGAGTGCTTTTTGTTCTCCCTTCAAGTTGTCCAGCAGTATTTCATTTAGCAACTCCTTTGCCAATGATGGAGGAGGAGCAGAGGTTGACTTTCAGACAGCAGCTTGATCTTCTAGTGCAGGCACTTAAATTTCTTTAAAATTCTCCTAGACTTGTAAACCGAAGAAGATGGGATGTCACTGATAGAAAATAAACACAAAATTTCAAGATGTCATTTTAAGAGTTGTTTTTATGACCATTACCATCCTTGAAAATTGTGTTAGAACAGTCAAAGTGCATGTATTCTGGTGCTGAAATTAAGGACTAGACTGTTATTCACCGGAGAGAGCACTTAAAGCACTTTACTCCAATTACATGTCTGCTACTCGATGCATGAGGCTGTTAGTGCCTCCTGAAGCAATTATCTGTAAAAGTCTTGTAGTGGAGATCGACTTCCACTGGGTGGTGGCCAAGGCTTGTTTGAGCAGGAGGAAGTCAGGAGGCAAACTTTCTTTAATATGACCTGTATTTCTTATCTTTTGGGGAACAGTCAGATCTGCTCATATTTGCTTTGCTCCTTTTCATGTCAGGGAATATGTTTGCCAACAACAAACAAGCATCTGATTGTTCTTGTTTTGCTTAAATTGTCTCCCTCCACTTCCATTGCTCTCCTTCCTCACCTATTTTTCACCCTATTTCCTTTGTTGTTTGCTTATTTTATGCTATACTGCATAGAAGCCAATTTAAACCACTGCTTTACTTTTAAAGGAAAAATAGAAAATCTATAGTTCCTGCTCTGTAAATTCTGATACAAACTATTATATTGCTTGTCTTTGGGAAAAGCCAGTAACTAAACTGTCTAGAAACCTACTCTGTTGAAGGAAGGAGAGAAGGATGAGAGTAGAGATATCCATATCTCACAGGAATACTGGCAACTTGGGAAAAATCTCATTGCCCAGATCACTTCAGAGGACAAAGGGACATTTGGATGATTGTAGAGGTCAAAACAGTCACAGCTGAACTTAGACAGCTGTGTCTTAACTTCTAGTTTTAAAATGCTTTCAATTCTTGTATGTAAACATCACAGATTGTTCAGAAAAGCACTTGTCCCAAAAGTACTTCTTGTAGAATTCGGCCATTTCTCCATTTCTCTGTCAGATACATCCAGACAGTGAATTAACTCAGATCTTGGATCAACAACACAAGATACTCGATTGAATTTCCTTGAAAATAACCAAATAAAATTTCTTTGTGCTCAGATCTGAGGAGTTTGAACATTGAGTTTAGTTGAAGTAGTAAAGGAGATGGTTGAGAGTTGTGTGTGAGGCTTTAGGCAGATTTGGAGTGGAAAAATGGTAAATAAAAGAAATGTGGCCTGAAGGAATTGGTGCTTTTGCATGCTTGTCTGGCAAGCTGTTTGTGTACCTCTTCAGGTAGAGATGTTTGTTGTGACTTGGTTTCTTTTGTTTGCTTTTGCGTTACGGTTTCTTTTCCTCAGCTTTTTGCTTTTATTACCTTTTTTCTTTCTTTCTTGTCAGCATGCAGCATCTTGGGTTTCTTGCTGTTATTGCTGATAGTGGATGGCTTAAAGTATTCCCAACACAGCTGGCATGCTATTTGTGCATTTGAGGAGTGTCCCATTGTAGTCATGTGCATGGTGGTGATTTGGTTATCCTCTGCTTGTTTATTTTGTGATCTTTTTGGAACTTCAGGAGTTTGGTTTTTTTTTTTTTTTAAGTACTTGTTAGTTTCACTGGAATTGGCAACTCTGCATGTTTCTGTGTATATGGGCATTTATGTATGATCTGTACACTTCAGTTAGAATTAAGTAGCCATTTTGCAGTTTCAAAAAAATCTCCTTTAGAAGGCGATTGGTTTGCAGGATGTCTTTTTGGTGGAGCATAGTAGATCCTTACACAATTCTTTTCCTCCCAGTGCTTTTTATGGGAGGAGGTGATTGGTGCTGGAGCACCTTTGAACCAGAACAAGGCTTGTTCTACTGGCCTTCATTCCTGAATTGATGCCTCCAGCAACGTGGCCTTGCTTAGTTCCACAAGCAGATGTGGGTGACTGAGCAACCAGTGCCACTTGTTTGTGTCCAAGGTCAAGTTAAACGGAGTTCTGTGGTAGCCCTGTGGCTAAGGTTCAACCTGTATTTCTTCTTTTGCCCACTGAGCCTCCTTCCACACGTTCTCATTTTTCTGTATTTTGTTTTCCCTGAAAGCACTAAGCTCTGGTGTTACCAGCCTATAAACATGGTATCATGCTGTTAAAATGCAGAGGCTTTCTTTTAAATGTACTGTTGTGTTGCAACACTCTCCTTGTTACTCAGGATGTGAATTAATGTTGAATTCTAACAGTTTCACCACAGACATGGCAAGATTTCTCTGATAGTCATTTTACAGCTGTAATTCATGGTACAGGATACATCATCTAGACCATGCAGCCCACATATGCCTGGTTGTAGGGTGTTCCTTTACCCTGAAATGAGAAGGAAAGGTGACACAAAGCAACCTTAGTAGAATTCCATAAAAATGTCTGCAGTATTCTCACTGGGGTTTATTAGAGCTTAATGGTAATTAGGAAACCTTAAGTGTGTGAAATTAAAAACCAAAAACTCACACAAACCCCACCTTTATTGTGCAACCAAGTATATTTAAACAATCTCCTATTGCTCTGTAGGCATTTCTTAGAGTAAAAGCTGGGAGAAAAGAAATCAGTTCATGCTTTTGATGACCCTGGGCAAATGAAGGAAGCATTGCAGCTACCAGAGGAACTGCTCTTCAGGTTTTTATATATATGACTAGAATATTTTAACTTCAAGTGCGGAAGAAAGTAAACACTTTTTCTAAAACATGTCTTGCATACAAGGACAGAAATTAAATAATTTAGAGATGTTGCAGAGCCATTTTCTTGTGCTATTCCATAACTACTTTGGATCTCCTGGAGGCTATAAATGGATTAGCAGCCTATAAAGATTAGTTCTGTATGATTTGGATGACAGGGTTTTGGTATGTATTTTGTACATACCAAAGTATTGTTTCTTAATTCAGACTTCATGCTGTTTTCACATTCAAGATGAGTAAGACTGAAAGCACTGCAATCTATAGTTTTAGTATCAGGAATATTTATTTTGTGCAAAATTCACTTTTATTTAGGAGACAAGATCTTCAGCTTTGCCTAACCCTGTATTTCATGATGCAGATGGAATTAAGTAATACAAATGCCTCTTGCCAAACAGAAGCAAGTTCAGAAAGTGAACTCCTATTCATAAAGACTAAAGGACAATTTTGGAGAGGCTGGTGCAGCAGTCAGTGTATTGTGGAGCTGTTAAGTCTTGTTTTTTACAGCATTCATGCAACTCTTTCCTTTGTTCCCTCATCTGTTCTTCCAGTGGTGGAACACTCCCTTGCTGGGGAGAGCAGGTGTGAGAGCCCTGTTCCAGATTTTAGCCTGATCTGGAAATAGTGGGGGCCCATATGGAAAGAGACCAAACGTCAGACTTGTAATTTCAGAGCTGCTCATTGGAGCCTAATGCTGAGGCCTGGCCCCACCATGTGTGCTGTATGTGAAGTGAGGTTACTGAAGTTATTTCTGAAGCAAAGGATAGGGTTTCCATATGACCTTTGGCTCTTAGGGAGAAAAATCAAGAAAACACCAGTTTAATTGTTAGGCAAAGCCAGGCTGTTTCTATTAAGTGCTTTTATTTAGTTATCTTGTCGTGACACACAGTGCCATTGTGTTCCTCTCTGCTGTCTTCCTGCTATGGCCTGGCTGGCTCAAACTCTGAGTTTTCATTTAGTTTATATAGCAACTGATCTGTGCTGGTAGTTTGTTATGCTGTTATAATAAATAACAGTGACCTTGGCTGCTGGCTTTCCTCAGTCTATCTGTATCATGAACCACTCATCAAAGATTGAGCTCCTGCTCATGCCTGTATAAATGAACATAGCTCACTTGTAAGCACAGCACTTGTCAGGGAGAGACATTTGTGTGTATTCACTCCTGTGAACCTTTACAGACAAACAAAAAGAATTTGAATTACAAATAGCTAGAAAGTGAGGTGCTAACTCTCTGATCTCTGATTATTTTACCAACAGCCATTTTATGTAATTTATTTTGCTTAGCATTTAAGCAAGGGTAGCCATTTCTTTTTTCCTCCTTACAACAGAGCTTCTGCTTTGTAAATAGGTACACAGTGAGTAGGATTTGTTTGGTAATGCTGACTTTAAAACTTTTGTGTGGTGTTTTTTTTTTTAATGCTGAACATCAAATGAATTAAATCTAGATTAATACATTTAATGAGAAGTGCATGACCTTTTCTTCTTATAATGGGGAAGTAATGGATTACACAATTAAATAAGTTATATGCAAGTAGATATGATAAAAGAGTTTGGCTGTAATTATGAAGGGCATTGACTGCTAAGGAGAAGGATTGCAGTAGAAAATTTGATGTGAATTGTTCTGTGAGCAGCATCGAGCCATGAAACACTTCTTTATTGTTTCTGTATGTCAGTGTGGGTTGCTCTGGGTCCCCACACAACTGACGTTTACCACTGGCTGTTGCAATGTATTGAGCTCCAGTCTGGGAGAACTTTCCATTCATGTCCTTGTTCTGTAAATGATGTCCTTGTGTTCAGCAAAACCCGGCCACAGAACACTCAATTGAAACCATGATGTAGCTGGTATTGGTGTCAGCTGCTTCAGTTGTTCTGTATCGATAAAAAGCTGAACTGAAAAAAATTTCTGTGTATAGAGCCTTTTACTGGAGGTTTTTAATACTGAGGATGAAATTTTTAGGCAGGGAGGGTTTTAGGAGGAATAAGGTCTTAATTGTGCAGATGTTAATGAGGAGCTCCACCCAAAAACTGAAGTGAGAGACAGTTCAAAGATGTCATCTGGGAACTTTGTGCCTGTGAGGGAGGAGCTGATAGTGTAGGTTGCTAGATGTGAACATGAAAAGATGAATGAATGGAGAACAATCAGTTGGGAGAGGGATATTGGGAAGGATTTTTAAAGTGGACAAAGGAGTTTGCTTAATGTGACAATGTGAGGAGACTTCCATACAGAGTAGGCACTGTAACCAACGTCATGTAGAAAAATGGGGGTTTTTTTCAGCAGTGTCATGACAGAGCAAAAGCTTGGTAAGATTGCATGAGCTGTAGGAAGGAGTAACTGGTTGGGATGAGAGGCTAAAGAAAATCTCTGTTCAATGTCAGTGTACAGAAGAACCTTTGAGGTGTCCCAGCAGAATGGTGACTCAGAGGGAGGCCCAGTTAAGTTGTAGCTATTTTTGCTTGCATGACTGAAAGGTCAAAGAAGGCTTCTGCACAAAGGTGAATTTATGTTATTCCTGTTCTTGATTTAGGTAAAGATGATGAATTTCCAAAGAAGCCATTGGGGCAGATTCCATCAGGACCTCAGCCTTCTGTGCTTAACTCCACTCCAGTGCTTAATGGGCAGAACAGTACTGGTACACAAGCAGCAAGAAGGACAGAGAGAAGACCATCCACAGAAGAAGAACCAGAAAGTTCACCAAATGACCGAAAAAGAATTATTTCAGTGGAAAAGAAACCTTCCTTAAAACAGCAAAAGATTCAACCAATAGAGACACAAAATAGTTTGCCTAAGAATGAGGTAGATACCAGAAAAAAGCCTCAACCAACAGAGCAAGACAACTTGAGTCTATACAGCAATGCAGCTGCTAATCAAAATTCTAATGCTACTTCCAATACAAGAAGGGAATTTGTACCTAAGTGGAATAAACCGTCTGATATCAAAATAATGGAAAAGACAATGCAACTCACTGCAGAGGTGAAAGGGAGGCCAGTAAACCATTTGGTTTTGGGCCCACCTCCAAGTCCTGGAGAAATGCAGCCTTTGAATGTAAAGCAAAAGGTGAGGGTTTTGGATGCTGATGAAGGTAAGCGAGGGTCTAATGCATCTCAGTATGACAATGTTTCAGATGATGAAACTGAGAACGAGAATCTTGTTGAAGAGATGCTTGAGAGAGCTCATCCACAGAGTCCTAGGCAGGTAGCATTTTCTAACAGTCCAAGAAAGCAAATGGAAAAAATACCAGCTCCATTAAAAATACCTAATAATTACACCTTCACTTCACAACCCAGATCTCCAAAATACTCATCTCAGTCTGATGGCCCACCTCATGGACTGAATGTAAAACAGCCACTGCCAGGTTATAGTAATCCCCCTACTTACTATGGGACTTCTCCAAAGCATGTTTCCAGCATAGGCAATACAAGTTCTGCACCTCTGCATTACCACGGGAATCGACCCAGCCCCTCTGGAAGGCCATACCCTCCTTTTATATCAGTAGATTATTCCCCAAATAAACTGCAAATGAATTCCTATCCTGCCAGTCGCCAAAATCCTCTTTCACCAGCCCCTGCTCAGACAGAAGTTGCTCCTGTCGATGCTTATACCAGCAACTTGAGGTCCTCCCCAGGTGTCAGGTTCATAATCCCTCCAGCAGATTATTTACCAGAGGAGAGAAAGTGGCCGGACGCCACCTTCGTCTACAGACACGAACTCTACAGGCAGCCCTGGAGCCAAGACCTTAACAAAGGCCACTTGGATAATTTCCAGAAATACCAGCATTTTCAGTCAGCACCTTTACAAGACCACAGTCTTCCTGCTGTTTCTGTGGATAGTCCAGTAAGATACAGGACTTCCCCAACCTTTGAAGAGAATGGTTCCCCACAGTACCAATATTCCAGCCCGTCAGCTCAAGCCCAACACTATCGGAACAGAACTGATGGATTGTCTATGCATGAATCTGTGCTTCTCTGAGAATCTGGCTGAGCTTAGTAAAGTGGCAAGAACCAAAACCAGTTGAACAGTACTGTGTTAGTAGTAGTCCACCTCAGTTCTCTGAAATGTGGATGGCTCATGTGAGTTTAAAAATAATGACACTATTTCAGAGATGTTTCAGACTTTGGTTGAAGGCTGGTGGAGTTCTTGGACTTGCATGGAAGCTACTGGAAGTGATCTAATGCACACAGACATAGCAATAAGCTCATATACGTAATGTGGTTCATGCTGTCATCGCTTCTTACATTTAAATAACTTGTGTTACAATCCTTCTGCCTAAAACCTGTAACACACTGAAAAGTTTTATTTTGACTGACATTGTTAATGCACTGTACAGATGTGTGTGTGTGTGCGTGTGCCTGTGTGAGTGTGCACTTACAGTACACAAACTCATATGGAAAAGAGCTAAAAAGTTTAAATGTAAATGCATTTAACTTTGGTCAAAGCTCGTGAAGTACTTTTATTTCATATTAATTTTTCTTTGTAATTTATTTGAGAAGCTATTCATTTTGAATGGGAATTTCTGTCATTTTTATACAGCTGCCTCAGCATCCCAGTATCTGTTCTGGGCAGGAGAGATGCTTTGGGATTATTAATTTAATCATATGTGAGAGTTAATTTCCTCTCCTTTGACTACTGTTCGTCATTTTCCTCAGCAGGAAGGAGCAGGCAGGCAAAAGCAGAAAGCCAAAAATGTCTCTCTAATCTGGCTAAGAAATGGTGCTTAAATTCAGGGCAGTGTTTAAGGGTTTTTTAGGTGCATCGAAAGTGGAGAAAATTTGTACCTTCTCACCCAAATCTACCTTCAGGATGTCATTCTATATGCAAAATACTGGAGCATAGTGAGACTAATGCCAGATACAGAAATGGTGCTGCGCCCTTCACTTTTTGCCATGCTGTGCTGTCAGACTAAAACTGGTTGCAGGGCCAAATCTCACAGGTATCAGAGAATTGCACAGCTCCTTGACACCTCTGTGAAGTGCATGCAGGAGTTTGAGCTTTGCTCCAGGCTTTATGTCCCCCAAGCTGTGTGAGTATGCAGTGTCCCTTCTCTTAAGCTTTGTTGAGTGGATTCTGTTGTGTTTTGCCCTTTTTCCCCGCAAATTGCGGGCGGGTTTGTGTCTGTGCTGGGCCGTGTGCTGCTGTGCTGTCGGGCTGCTCACACTGCGCTGTTTCACACTAAAATGACCCCGACTGTTGTTAACAGGAACCTTAAACTCCTGCTAATATGAGTAATTCTAATTAGTGTTTGCAGCCTTTTCTACTTCGTGTTTTCCTTTCTTTGACTGTGAATTGTGAATTAAAAGCAGGTGAAGTGGCACATGTAGGATGTAGTCCTGTGAGCTGCAGGACGCGCTGACCTCTCACTGGGAGCTGAGGCAGAGGAGGGTCTCGCCAGAAGAGGTCCTTGGAGTGCTGAACAGAGAGATTTCTGTAATACTGAAGTACTAAACATTGGTATCAAAACCAGTTTGGTATGGTTTGGAAGGTTGTCCTGTTCCCTTTTGTTTTGTAAGGTTTGTTAACTGAAAACATAGAAATGGATATTATTTTTTTTTTCTTTTAAAGAATGAGCTTTAGTGCCTATTATTGCTGCAGGTTGGCTCTGTTAAGTTCTAAGGTACAGAAGTAAAACAGTTTTTACAAATGGAAGTAACATTTACTTAGTTTATTTCAAAACATTTTTTTTTGTGTGTATATAACGTGTCTGATGTAATTTTTAATAACTGGGCAATTTTATGTTTTAAAAATTGCAAATGGCAGTGAAGTAACTGTAGCCAAGCACTACACTGAAATCCTAAACTAAAATTGTGAAGATAAGTATGACTTGGGCTTACTTTAGTTCTGATTGCTTACAGCAGCTTAGAAATGTATGTATATAATATTGTGGCTAAGTGTAATAATCTCAGTGTTTAATGATGGTTCTGTAATTCATAACGAGGCTGTACAATTTATTTGTGCAAACAACATGAGGCTCCAAAATATGTATCAGCATTAGTAAATACTGTAGATTTTTATATATAAAATATATACACACTATTTTCTTACTTCATCTGCAACAGTTTTATAACTGTGTACCCTATTTTGATGTGACTGTATTTTTAACATGTTAAAATAATAATAATTAAGCTTATGTTGTTTTGTCTTTATTCTTAGTTATTGGATTAGCTCCAAACTGGACTTTTTCTATTCTCAGCACAAATAATTGCTTTTCATAAATGAATCATGTATATATATGATGTAACCTATTTAATTTGTACATGTTTATTTTTATACTAAGCAATGTGGATACAATCTATATAGTGCTTTTGCATTATTGCAGTAGCGGCAAGATCATTGATTAGAGTTTATTACACTGCTAAACCTTAGCCTATCATTTGAAGACGCTAGGAGCATAAACTGTGATCATAATTTACTGGTTTTGTTCTAATAATCTCACCCAATATCAGTTTGAAAGAGAATTGTTGGCATGAGGAATTTGCCAAGTTGCATCGATCAAGGTGCAAAATAATAGTCTGACTGTGGCTTCTGTCTCTCACATGTTTGGAGGATGCTATTGAGTTGTTTTAAAAAAAAAAAAAAACCAAAAAAACCAGCCTTGTCATCTGTTTGTAGTGCAAAATACATTTTTATTTTCATTTAACTAGACAAACCAGACTCAAGGTACAGCCAGACTTGAGTCTGTCATTCATACCAGTAACAAAACCCACTTGATGCAGAGTGAAGTGAGACACAGCTGTGCCAGTGCCTTGCTGGTGGAGGGAATTGTTTCAGTGTCATGGATTAGATAGCCTCATAAGAGCTTTGCTGTCACTGTTTTCTTTGATCTGAAGACAGTGGAGTGGTAAGTATCAACATGAAATACTTGAGACCTTTTTTTCCTTCATATGGTTTCATAATTTTCCAAGATCTCTGCTTTGAGCTGTAGGTTTCTTGTCCAACTTAGTTGTCATGGCTTTCTTTGTGGTTGGTGAGACAAATTCAGCATAGGGATTTGGAGAATTAACACAGAAGAACACAGAAGACTAAGTAAGGAGACATGTCTAACTTCTGTATGGCAAAAATTTAGTGAAATTAAGCTAATTAGAGTAAGAGGAAAAGGAAGGACCTTGAGTATATGCTGTGGTCTTCTGTGGTTGCTTTTCCTTTCACTCAGATGCTGTGCTAGGTTAGATCTAATGACTTCAGTGTTGGACTGAAGCATTTCAGTCTTGTGCAGTACAAATTGTTGTGGCCATGGAGGAAGGACAGGAAGGATGATGGTACTGTTAACCTTTTTGGTGAGTGGGATGTGATTGCATGATGCAGCTCTTGCTTACCTGTATAACCAAGACATGTTAATGCACTGCAAGTGAAGACAGAAGCCATCCCTGCTCCTCCTTCCTCAGCTGACCCAGGGGAAGATTCTGGCATCAGATTTGGTGATGAATCGCAGTCTAAACACCCACCTGCTTGGGCAGCTAAGGAAGAGGATCTGACCTCAGGAAAATTACCTTTCCATTTCCCCAGATCCATCTGTGGCCAGTTTGTAATGCTTTAGGGAAGGCAACACCAAGGAAAAAGTAAACCTGTTTAGCTAGAAGTCTGTTGAGGAGAGTATTCCCTCCTAATCCTGCTGACAACTACCTAATGCCTTAAAGCATGATATTGTTTGTAATTGTTTCAAAATTACCAGACTTGTGTGGACATGCCTGTTTTTCTCAGGGCCAAGATGTATGTGTAAATGCCAGTTACCTCTGTAATACCTATCAGCAGGATGAATCCCTTGTTGTAAAATAACTGTTATATCCTCACTACTAGTAAAAGTTTTAAGACAAATAGTGAGAGGTTTTTAGAAATCATGGAGGATGCAGAAGAGAAGTATCTTATTGCTAGTCAAAGATACACCATTGTAATAAACCAGAGAATAATACCAAAATAAGGTGCAAACAGTAAACAACATTGAAATGTCAAAAGACAGAACAGCCTTCCAGTGTGGGGAAGCAAATCCAAAGCTTCCCTGAGGTACATACACATTTTCCAGGGAGATTTCTCTCAAGAATCCTATCCTGATTTTCACATCATCCTCAATATGACTTTGAAATGGACTTGCAAATTGCAGACTTTTTTTTAAATCTCCCCCTTGGGTGGCATTACACTGCATGCACAAAGAAGAATACTATTTAAAATATGCCATCAAACGCCCACCATTTCATTTCCAGCAGAGAACATTCCACTTTCAATACTTCAGTGAGAGGAAAATATAATCTTTTTTGTAGTCCTTTAAATACTGCATTTTTGTAAAGTTCTGTAAACGTAGCATAGTTACAGTTTAACAGCTACTTAACCAAGTATCGTTCAGGCTCCTCTTTAGATGGCATGAAGTATTGCGTAATTTCCTGCAGTTTCTTTTTTCTTTTGGGCAATATTAAGATAGTCCAAATGCTTTTAGTGGCAGAGTTGCAATGAGGAGATCACTAGGCCAACAATTAAAATTGGAAATATAATTGCAGTCGTTTCAGAATAGCCTGTAAGTGGTTGCCAGATCTGGGGAAAGACACCATTTTCTGGGTTCTTTGTGCCAAGAGAACTTCTTACTGCAGCAGGGAACACGTAGGTCCCTGTCCTGAGTGATTTGATTCTCTCTGCTCACACCAACTGCTTTTCTTCGTGGCTATGGAGTTAATGTGTTAGTAGAAAATCAATGGTACCTTTAGAATAAATAATCAAAAAACAAAGATACCTTGTTCTGACTTTTCTTTCTTCCCTTTGTTTGTTTTGCTGAATTTATTGTCAGCCTTGTCAAGGTGAGCTGTGCATGATGTGATTCTTCTGTCTTCTTTCTCTGATAATGTGCCAACGTGTTTTTTAGAGGCTTTGTGATGCCTTTTTGCTGCTGTTTCTGCTGTTTCTATCAGAGGCTATTGTTTGCCTCTTCAGCTTTTCCTTTCTAGATTAGATGCAAATTAAGGGGGAAAAAAATTATATTCTCAGTACTGCAGTTGGTCAGAAGTTCTTCAGTAACGTTTATTCCTGACAGAAAGCAATTTAATTTGGCCATTGGTGAAGGATGCTGTAGAGTGGAGACTCTTCTACAAGTCTCTGCAATCCAAAGTCTGAAGTTGCTTCTGCTTGGAATCAAGCACCAAAAGCCATATTACACACAAGGAAGCATTTTTTGCAAAATGCTGTGTCCTGCCACAGAAACATGCCAGCTTAGACTGGCAGGAGGTCAGCTGTAGCTCCCAAATGTTTGATTTGGTTAAGTAAACAACCCCTTGTTTCCTTTTAGTACATTGCTTTTGTCAGATTTTTCTGCTGGAAATGAGGCAAAGAATTGAAGCCTGGGGAATGGGGGGTGCCTGAGCACCTCTCCTTAATTAGGAGAACTTAAGTTGGCTTTTGGTTCAAACCATCCACTTCAAGCATTGTATTTGTAAGTGCAACAGTATCTTTTAGAATAATTTGTGCTATTGTCCCTTAGGGAAAAACAGATCTCGCTTGGGTTTTTTCAATAACAAAAGATCTGTTAGATTACTTCATCTGATCTTTGCCTTCATTTTAAGCTTTCCTGTTCCCATATTTCCCCAAGGAAAACTCAGATCTGGGAATGACACCTTAGGTAATCACCTCCAGCGCTGGCATCAGGTGGGTTGGATTGGATTGTATTTTCAGGCACGTTGGCACCCAGCTATGAAAACTGGGTTTTTGCAGCACAGGTAAGGGGAAAAGCTTTGCTGGTGGAAGGCTCCCCTTGAACCCAGCAGCAATGTGTGTTTTGTAATAAAACTCACACAACTTTGAAGCAGATGGGCTGGCTTTCAAACATGGTGGTGCTCAACTGCCTTAAACCTTTGGGAGTGGAGTTCAGTACAAAGCCTGTTTCTAGCAACACCTGGGTTTTCTTCTTCTGAAATTTCACAGAATCATGGAAGGAAATTCGTTACTCAAACAAACTGGGTATTGTGTTTATATTAAAGTGGTTTTAAAACAGCCTTCTTGGCCTCAGTGTTCCTCAGAGCCAACTCACCCTATCAACCTTTCAGTCTCCAAAGTAAGCAACTGCATTAGAAGATCTTTCTTTGATGTCAAATAGTGCTCAAGATGTTGAATATCCTTCATTTGTTCAGACTTTGTCTGGAACTCCCGAAACCCTTCACAGTGCTGTCCCTTTTTGTTCCCCAGGTTTTACTGTGTCAGATTTTTTCCATCAGAGTTTTTTCAGTTCCAGTAGTGATGTCCACCTGTTTGCTTCTCCAGTGAATGAGTTTTCTTTAAATTCTCATGTCCGCCTGTCACGAGCTTCGTGCTCTGTGTCATTTCATTGCATTCTCCAATCCATCTCAAGGTCTGTCTGCAAGTCGCAGCACTGTCACTTTGCTTTGGAGAAAGCACTGAGAAAGGGACAAAATACACGATTTGGAGATCATAAAACAGAAATTATGAGTGTAAAAGCCAATCACAAGCACTTTAGAAAGGCCTATCTGGTGGTTGTGCTGTGAGCAGCACCTGTATCATCATAAGTGATAGAGGTGCTTATCTATTACCCCATTAATTGGAAGGGCTGGGATGATCAGTGGCTTTGCTGAGCTCTTTCCCCCCAGTGATACCTGGCTTGTGTGTGAGGTTGTGTCCATGATTTGTCAATTTGATGCTGGTCAGCACAAAGGAGCAAGCCAGCCTTTATTGGATGGCTGAGCACAGAACTCTGTAAATATTTCATCACATAGAGTGAAAAAAGAAGGAATCGTCTCTCCTTGCCATAGGATGAGTACACTCACAGCTATAGAAAGTAATTTGTGGCTGCTGGAGTTGTACGGAGATACACCTCGACTTTTTTGATGCCGAACATCGTGATTATGCTGTGTAATTTGTAAATCTGCAGCATTTACCTCTCTTGTGCTCTTTGCCATGCAGGTGCATCCAGGTGGGCAGCATCCATTCTGCCTGCTCCCATTGCTTTCCTGGTGGGCTCAGTTTCTGTCGGGCATACCAAGTCTGGCAGGGGAAGAAATGAGCCCCTTGTCTGCTCTAAGTATTGGTGGCTCCTCCTGGGTGATGGTTGCGGGGTTTGTTTATTTGTTTTGCGACAAAGCTTAAGGATATATTCAGTTTTCACATCTCCTGGTCCTCCCTGCTCTGTCCAAATTATGCCAAATACTAAAGGAGAGGGAAAAATCATGAATTCTGGAGTTAAACATCTGTGGACTTGACCTGCTGGAAGTTCCGCAGCTCTGTCTGCCCCCCACAGAGAAAAGTTCTGGTAGCCGAACTTCAGGCAAGGAACAAAATAGTTTTGCTCTTTAAATGCCATTATAAAACCCCACGATTTCCGTGACTGGGTGGGGTGTCACGCTGGGCACACATTTATCATTGTAAATGTTAGGTCTGAAAGGCTTTGAAATGCTTTCAGAACGTGTGATTTTGGGCACATAAGCAGATCACTTTTATTATAACCTTCATGTTACACTCAGTAGGGTTGGTCAGGTGATGTTTTTCCCTGTTCTTTTAAGTGGTTTCTTACAGAGGCCTTTGAGTTCCAGAATAACGTTCTGTGCAACCCTGATAATTACTTTATTATTAACTGGAAGGCCAGACTCCCTTGTCTACCTCCCCTTTTAGAAGCGAATCATGTTCTGATATTAAAATGACCCTAAGCTGAGATGTCAAATTTCCTTTCCAGCTGGACTAATGGGGCTTGTAGGAGGGAAGCCAAACTTCCATGACTGCTAATTATCCTCGGATCAGATTAATAAAGGAAAATTACTTAACTACCCATCCAAAGATGGAGAGTTAGCTGTACCTTTGAAAAGACTTGTCAGCTGCTAACAAGGTAGTTGAACTGGATTTGCCTTTTTTAAAGATAGCTTGGGTATATCCACTGAGTACTGGATGCAGAAGGATTCACCCTTGTGTGCACTGTCTGCTGGAACGGCTCAGCAAAATCTTGGCTGGCAAGTTGACCACCTCAGCAGGTGTCTCTGGAGCTAAACCAAGGACTATGTTTCCATCTGTGAGCCTAACCCATGACCTGTGGAGGTCGTTGGGGGTTTATCAGTAATTTTTGAAGGGTTTATCTTCAGAAAAGGAAGGTGAGCTATCTGAACCTCTGTCTTGCAATTCATTAAGCAATAGAGTAGGAGTCAAGTGCTGTGGGGTTGGAATTGTTTCCAACCATAAAAACAAACACAATGCTCATGCAGTGCTGAAGGAGCACTCTCCATGATGGTGCTCCTGCATTTAATTATTTTAAATTATTGAAGCAGGCCAAAGAGTTGTGTCCAACCTCTCAAGTGACTTAGTACCCACTATTCTTCACAGAATTTGAGGAGCCAATGTCCATGTCACTTAGAAAGGCAAAGAACTGTCTTTATATCCTTGGCATCTTAACAGATGCTCAGTTTTACCATTAGCATAGCTGAGCTGCTTTATAAAACCTCCCCAGCCTCCATCTTCTGTCTGACACTTCATTGATAGTGTTGTTTATACGAAAAACCTGCAGCCCTTTTATTTTTAACTTCTGTGTTAATGATGGGGATGCTTAGGGAGAAATTCCCTCTTTGCTTTTCCGCCTTTGCTGTGAAAAAATAATAAATGCTTGTCAGCCTAACAAGATTTAAAGTGCCTCCCCTGCTCTGCAACATTTAATTCCTGAGGTGTCTTTGTAACTGCACTTGGTTGTGCTGAACAGAATTTCTCAAATATTTTCTATCCGATCATTTTGTGATAAGTGTAGTCTGACCTTTCGGACTTATTTTTGGCTCAAGGCATTGTTTTTTCAGTCACTGCCTGCTTCCTTTCTCTCCCAACTAGGAGCTGAATAGACCTGGAGGATGCTGGTGGTGCTTTGAGGTGGGTACACCTGAACCTCTCACTGCAGAGAGCTAACGAAAGAAAATGAGAATGGCTCTTTGAATTCAAAAAGCTTTATTAGAATGTCAGCTAGAATACTTAATTATCTTAATTAGAATTCAAAGCAATGAAGAGCATTCTTAAATATTTAAGCGCTCTCTGCCCTTGTCCATTAGGTCTCTTCCTGTGCAGATCTTTTCTTTCAATTCTGAAGTCAACCCAACCATGTTTTTGGGGGTTATTGCAAGCTCTGAGCTGCCCCTCTCATCCACAGAGTGTTGTCCCCATGGGATATTCACTCCCTGCCCCTCTCAGCAGGTTTTTAATCTCTGATGAGTCTTTGATTGCCAAGTTTCTGCTCTTGGCCCCTTCTGCTGCCAGCTCACCCTCTGCTCGTGGAGCTCTGTCCTGTGCAGGCTTGGGCACAGCCAGCCCAGGAACCTTCACCCTCTGCTGACTGAGCCCTGCCCACCCCAGCTGCTCTCTCCTTGACCATGGGTACTGAGAAACCACCTGGCACAGAACCACAGCAAAGGCTGGGGCAGATTTGGATGGGTCTTGCCTGGTAACTGCCCAGCCTTCCCTGCTTCTTGCTTGCAGCTGGAGAGTTCCTTCTGTCCTGGAGAAGAAATTCCATGGCAGATTGGCCCTACAAGACTGTAAATACAGAGTGCACAAGCCAACTGAGCTCAGCAGGACTGGGATATTTATATGTGAGAGAATTTTCCATAAGCAAAGTGAAAAACCCATCAGTCTTTGCATGTTTGGTGCCTGAGATTAAAAATTTTGGGCAGGTCTTCATAACTGTTCTTGATACATTTCATGCTGGGTTGGCACTGTACAAACAGCTCATCCTGTGTCTGATTTCCATTTTTCTTTTAAATTACATTTCTTTAATCTTTAATTTCACTCAGAGGTTTGTTTTCTTTGTTGCATACACAGATGTGGGATGATGCTTTTATGTCTTATCAGAAGTACTGAACTAAGTTGGTTTTCCCTGAGTTTCTGTGTAGGATACCAAATATTTTCCTCTCTTCAATATAGATGAACCTGTCCCTCTGCAATACATTTATTAATTCACAATGAAAAACTCTTTTTAAAATTATTTTTATGGGAGTCTTTTCTGTAAAGATGTTGCTTAAAAGGATGTATTTGAAATGAGACGTTTATTGTAACTGCTCCAAGAGGACCCTCATAGCCTTGACATCTGAAGTCTTCCAGAAGAAGCTAAATGGGCTGTGTTTGAAGTGGCAGCACAATGCAAAGATGTAGCAGGAGGGAAATGTATTGTATTAATTCTAACAAACTTCAAGAAAGTTATTATATCTATGAAAGTTCTTCATATCTTTGGTTCAGAGGTCTCAGATATAAAGGAGCACTGAAATCAAGGACAAAGATGCCAACAAAGGCTTCTTGAAGATGAAGGACCCAGACCTCCTATGAAAGTGAGACAACTTCTCTTGGGATTCTTTCAGAGAAATAACAATAATAACAATAATAACAATAATAACAATAATAACAATAATAAAAAGCCACTCAGCAACATCCGTGAACACAAAGGCTGAACAAGTCTCTGTCCTGTGAGACTGAAAGGATTATTTAATAGGTAATTAAACATAGTCAAGGACAGTTGTCATATGAGGTAGAATCTGTGTTTGTGATTCTGGTTGCTGGCTCAGGTCATCACTTGTCCCTAGACAGGCAAAATCAGGCTGTGAGTGCCCATTATATATAGAGAGAGAAATTACTGACCTGCCTTGCCTGTGAGTTTGGGGTTTTTTAGCAGTATTTGATGTGGCTTTTATGAGTAACAGAAACTTTCAAGAATACATCTGTTATTTGACTGTAAAAATGGGAACAAATCAAGGGAACTTAGGCATCTTCCTGTTCTCTGCTTCTAGCTGGCTCGTCTTAAAACTTAGAGCTGAAGAGCCTAAATATTGTCTAGAAAAATAAATTTCCAGTGTAGAGAGTGGATTTACAAAGGCACTGACTTCCAAAGAGCATTTGCTGTCTTGTCTCTGGAAACTATGGAAAATTTAACTGATGCTGTTTGATTGGTGACTATGCTACATATCACAGGTCTTTACAGGTTTTTAAATTATTTTTTTAATGCCATATTCAAATACTTTGGCTCAGTAAGTGTGTTAATATGAAGCACCCATGAAACTAAGCTTTTGTTCCCAAGCAAAGATCAGTTGAATCAAGACCTCTGTGACAGACAAGAATTTATAATGCTTTGGCTTCCAATTCTTTGTTGAAGTCTTCCTGGTTCCCAGAAGGATTTCTTTGTGTTTAGTCATGTTTGAATCAATTTGCCTGTATTGTGATCCTTCAAAAAAACCCAAGCCCAAAAGCCAAAGCAACAACAAAAAAAAAAACTCATCCCCAAACCCAGCTTCTTTTGTAAAACTAATTTCTGATCATGTACTGCTATCCCATCTGTTTGTCATCTACAGAAATTTTCACATGAGCATCGAGAACATTGATAAAATATTAAATAATATTGAGCTAAGAGTTAGTCCCTGGGGAAATCTGGGAAAAGCCCCACCAATTCCCATCTCCCACTAATGTGATTACATGAAGTCGCCTTTTGATATCAGTGTTTACAATTTTAACATTAATGTCCAACAATAAAGCTGTACCTGACACTTGGGATTTCTTTGTTTCAAGTTGCCTTCTTTATTATGCTGAATTCTTGAAGTTTATAAAGTTTTCATTGAATTTTGTACTCTCCATTATTACTTGTCTGTATTTTCAACCCGACTGAAACTCTTTGCTATTTCCTGCTCTGCTTTTAATCTTTTTTATTTTAACTGAAGTATTTGTACTTTTAACTATATGGATTTTTTGCAGATCACAACTGCTGGGTTTGGGGTTTTTTTTTGCTGTCAGGTGAAAGACCTTTATTTTTTTTCCCCAGAAACTCTGTATTTTGTTAGGTAGCCACAGGCTATGTCCACAGTGCTTGCTCGTGATAGATTAGCTTTCCTTTCTCTACGTTATACAGTGATCTTTGTAGAGTAGTTCACTCTGTTGTCTCATCACATCTGGTTGTGTGCTCAGATGTCAGCGTTTTACTGATTATAACCCTGAGTATTCAAAGACCTCGGAGTCTGAGTCAGAATGTCCTGGAGGACTGAGCCATAGGGTGGGCACTTGCCCACGAAGAGCTGAATTAAAACCTGATAATGATTTTGAGAGGAAACAGCATTAAATACATTTCCTGTGCACCTGGGTAGAAGGTGTCTTTTCTGGCTGGTAGAGATATATGGAGATATTATAGATGAGATACATGAAAAAATTTTCTATTTCTTTACCTATTACAGGTGTAAATATTTTAAAGACAACTGTCAGGTGTATGGCTCAGCTAGCATTTGTCTGGAAGGAATATCTTGCGTAACATTTTGCATAATAATTATTTACACCATCCTCCAGAGCTGGGAATCCACCTGCACTTGCCATTTGAGTGCACAGACAGTGTTAACAATAGTTGTGCCAGGAAGCTTTTCCTACCCTCATCATATTGCCAAAGGATTTATTATCCTTTACAGCCAATACTTCATGGACTTGTGTTATGAATGTTTGTTGTTTAGAATTTGTCACTGAGGAAAGGCCAATTCCAGACGTGCCACTCCAGATTTGCGATGTCGTGCAAAGCCCAAGTTATTTTTCATAATTATTAATATTGCTCTGGTGACAGTCCAAAGGTGAGTTGTATCTGCTCATCTCCAAATGACCCTGTGAAGATGAGCAACATTTGTAATGATTTTGGTCAGTGGCTTCTTAGCTGCTCTAAGTAATTTCCGAGCCCAGCCAAGGGATTTACGTTTTCATAAACAGATCCCACCCGCAGAAACTGTCTGAGCATGAGGGATCTGGAAGAACTGGCTGTTCCATCAGTGTGTCCAGAGCTTCCAGCACAGGAATCAGTACAGCCTGTCTGTGAACTGGGAAGACACCCCGGGTGGTGACATATAAAAAGGACGCAGAGCATTCCCTTTCTTTCAGAACATCTCTCTCTCCTGCTGGCATTGGGTGATGCATTATAAAGAGGTTGTGGGTTTTTGGTCAGAAGTTTTCCTGAAATATTATTTAATATATTTCACTGGATGAATTCGAATCAAAACAAAAGCCCAAAAAACAATCGAAAAAACCAAACCGGATGATTTTCTCTTTTTTTTATATGAACTTTTAAAATTTCTTTTGTTCTGAGTTACTGAAGGCTTTGGATTTGCTTTTTTTTTTTGGGTAAGGGAGGGGCAGGGGACATGGACACAGACACATGGCTGGAGGATTTTAGTTTTTAACACTAACCTTAAATATTACCAAGTTCAATAGAACCTTTTCAGTGGGGATAGCAGGATTGAAATAGGGCTTGTAGACTTGCAGCTGAGCAGGCTTCACCTTTGCTGATGGAAAGAGCTGTGGTTTGCTTCTGCTCCTAAATGAACTCTGAAAAGGAAATATTTCCATGGGGCAGTCCAAAAAAAGGGCTTTTTTTGAGAGGGAGAGAAATTGTCTAGATGCCTTTTTAGGAAGACTGGGTGATGATTTAGCTACTGGGATACAGAACCTTTAGGATCAGATAGCACACACCTCTGGAGAACAGACTGTGTTGGCCTAACTTGACTTCTGCACACACATCACCTGCTGACCACAGCACTCCTTTGGAAGTACCTGACAGACAGCCCCGTTCCCAGAGGCCCTGACTGGGAGCAGATGGAGAATCTGTGGCATTTGTGGCATAAGAAGAAAAACAGGTGTTGCTGCAGGTCTTACAGTGGGAAACATACCTGGAGTACTTCCAGTATCCCAGGGACGTCCTGTGTAAATTAATGGGAGGTTGAAGAATACCATGTGGGTGAGGAAGAATTGTTTGCTTTGGAGGTTACAAAACATTTAAAGCTTCCTCCTACCCCAAGCTCCTGGCATTTGCTGTCTTACAGGAGAAAGTCCTGGGAAGAATGTGCTTTAATGCTGCCAAGGTAGGGGAAGACACGTGGATGGTTTCTTCAGGCTCCGTCCCTGAGGACAAGCCACATAGTCAGGACAGCAATGTGAGTCCTCTCCTGTGCCAGGAGAAGGCTGTTCTGGCTTTCCAGTGGGGAGGAGGAGTAGGAGTATTTTCAGTGTGTGTGCTTAGGCATGCAACAAACCTGGAGTGGCTCGGTGGAGCTGTGTTGGGAGCCACAGGCTGCTCCCAAGGCAGACTGCTTTGGGAAAACATCTTCCCAGCAAGCACAACCACTCCACCAGGAGCTAGAGGAAAGCTGGAGGACATGCAGCATTCAAACCACCTGCCCAACAAACAGAAGGAAATCTGGCACTGGATGTGATGGACAGCCCAGGAAAGGGAGAAGCTGTGATTCCCCTGACCCATTTGATTTTCAGATCTTTGAGAGGATTTTCCTTTGAAGACATTCACCCTAGTGTTTATATTTGCTGTCACCTTGTGTTTCTGCTTATGATTATTCACAGCAGCTCAAGGGTGACTCCAGCAAGACCCCTGGGTCCATGGTCACTTCCTTCAGGAGATGTTCCTGTTCTTGGAGGCAGCTTTATGGTTCTTGGGGAGTTCAGCTCTCTCCTCTAGAGCAGCTCCTTGGGGGCCCAGGTGCTTTCTGCTCCTGCTCTGTCAGCAGGGATGTGAGGAGACGGGTTTTTTTCCCTGGTGAAATAGATTGACTATGTTTGACATTTAAATTGTCATCCAGAATTAACCTGCCACTGAGATAACAGAAGGAGGACAGAGCAGCTTTCTCTTCCAGCTATTACCCCCTCCCTGGATTTTCCTCCAGAGATTTCAGTTTCTCCTCTGTATCCTTCTCCCTCTCCAACTTTGCATCAAGCCAGACCAAAAGAGCAGCAATTCCTATATGAACATTCAATTAGTCCCATATTTAAATCTTGTCGCTGTGACCTAGTGAATTATGCAAGGGGCTGGATACCAGAAATCAATTGAGCTCTAATTCCCAGCCCTGGCACCAGATCTCTCAGCATATTGCTATAGGCAAGTTATTTCAGCACATTTTCTCTCTCCATTTCTTCCCTATAAATTGCACATGCTAACATTAGGTGATGCAGCAGCATCACAGATGTACTGAGATATTTGGGTAGAAGAATTACAGCAGCACATCCCACTCTTACATTGTGTGCCCAGGTCTTTGAATCAGATGTTTATTTAAAAATGCATCCATAGCAAAACACTTGCCAAACACAGGATGATTCAGGCTTTGTCTAACTTCTATTAAAGATAGAAGGTCTGGGGAAAATCTTTCGAATTATCATATGAAACAGTTTAAGATGAAGAGAAGGTTACAAGAGAGTAAAATCACAGTATTTTCTATCCCAAAATGCTAAGTTATCACTTACGTGCAGTCCGGCACGATGGCAATTCAGAGCCACAGGGGTCCTTATCTCCCATGGCTCATGCAGAAATTATTGCATGTGTTGTCATCAAGAACAGACTGATTCCAGTGTGAGAGGCTGCATCAGCAAGAAGGGTGGCATCACATGTAGGGCCTCAGGATTTTTGTGAAGTTTTTTCCCACCTTGATTGAAATGTTTTTAAGAATGGCTTTGTAAAAAGCCAGCACCAAGTCTACAGTGCTCTTCAGTGATGAATTCGTCATGCAAAGGAAATTTACGTATGATAGAGGAAAAGAAATGTGTGATAGCAGTTTACAAGCCTTTCATGTTGGTTTCTTAGAAACATTAGTTGAGTACTTTGTCTCCTATTGCTCTCTCTTGCTACCAACCTGGTTCTTCCCATCACAATTCACTCACAAGTTAATCGCTGCACTTTGGAGTTGTTATCCACTAATGGAGGAACACAAGTGATTTGTGGCAGAAACTTAAATGTTATTTATATAAAAAAGTACTGGAAAAAATCTCCTTGTGATCAGTGTTTCCTGAATGGTTTAAAATGTCATCTGAGACAAAGTTCTGTTCAGCTGCTCTCCAGTGTGGTATTTTCATGGTGCAGCATTTGTAAGGCGTGGGAGAGCCAAAATGTGAACTCATGAAAGGCAAAGTCTTTAAGCTGCTTAGGTGGCTGCATGAAGTATCTTGAAAAAAATACAGGGCGAGGAGGGAAGAATAAATTATGTGGTTTAAATGTACTTAATTTTAATTAAAGATGGTAGCAGTGAAATTGGAAATGTATTCAGCCTGGTAACTTCCCTCTAACGAAGCATCCTTGGTGTGGCTTCCGGGGATCCGAGTTCACTGTCCACATTGCTGAAACCTCTTTGTGTCACACAGACCTTGTCTGAAATCAGCAGTTTATTCTTGGCTTCAACAGCTTTTGGCCTCTTTATGCCATCTTAATGCTACCTTGGCGAAGTCAAGCTGCTTGCACATCCTTTCCCTCCAGCCCTTAGTGGAAACTTTCATATGAATGTGAAGTCGTTTGCCGTGAGGTGATTCATTGGGTAGGATATGTAATGCTCTCGGTGGTCTCTGAATGTTTCAGCCAACTGATAAATAACCAAGAACCTTGAATGTCCCTTTCTGTCTGTCTGTCTCCTCAGACTGCTTTGTTTGACCTGCAGTAATTTATGGTGGGTGCATTAAAGCCAATCAGTGCAATGTCACAGACATGAGTTACCACAGTACATTCTGTCATTCGGTGGCTTTTTCAATGCCAGGTGACAGACTTATCCCAGGGCAGGGTGTGTTTGGGCTTGTTGTTGTTGTTGTTCTGATCCTCTGCATTTTTAAGTGTCCTGATTAAATAGTGAGACTGAAAAAAAAATCTAAGTTTTAAACATTCTTCCAAAATCCGAGTGCCATTCACAATGAGGGCTTTTTGGGTTGTGGTTGGGTGGCTATAACCCGTTTTTCATTCCCAGCCTTGTAATCTTAAATCCAAACGTGTTGACCTTGATACCTTTGTTATTGTTTTCTGATTGCCCAGGTGAATGCAATGAATGTCTGTGGAGCCAGGTCCTTGAAGGATAGCTCTGCAAATTGGGATTTTCTCCTGGAAGGTCAGTCACAGAGTCTCAGCCTAGGTTGGCGTCCCCTCCTTTTGCCTTCTGGCAGTGCTTGCATGCCAAATGATTGCACTCTTGAACCGTGAACTCCAAGGCTTGTGCTCCCACTGCTGCTTGGCAGGAAGAAGTGATTTTCTGTGTGGAATTAAAGAGCCTCCTCTCTTCCTCTGATTTAAAAAATCATTTTAAAAAGACTTTTCCACCCCACATCTTCTGAAGTTAGTGCTACACCCTGCAAGGCTGGCAGCCTCTGAAAACAATTAGAAAGAGACCCTTGAAGGCAAGATCTGGACAATCTTGCAAGAGACATAATTTTAATCTCATAGAAAGTCTTGGCGCACTGGGTGAAAAGAGGCTTTCTCCCTGGGATGAGAAATGATTAAAGCCAAATTCTATCTTGCAGTGATTATGGAACAGGCTAAAGTACAACGCAAGGCATGGCTAAATTGGTTGTCTTAATCCATGGTCTATTAGACTCCAAAATATCTCTCTGAATGGGGGAAGGAGAAATCATCCATTTGGGTGTCATCTGCACACATGTCATGAGCACCCTGACCTGACTTACATCCCCAAGATTCTCTTCTTCCTCCGGCTCTTGACTTTGGCCCACTGCCCTTCCTGGCATCTTGTGGCTGTCCAGCACCTGCTCCTGCCTCCACACACACACACAAACACACTTTTCACTGCCCACTTGCTTCTCTTGTGCAGCCTCTCCCTTTGCAGGCAGATGGCTTTGGGCAGGACATCCCACCCTCCTGTCTCCCCACGGGATGCTGCTGCTTTATAATCTGCCTACACACCTACACTCTGCTGCCTCTTTTGGCAACCTTTCAAAAAGCTCTTCAAGGACAAAACCCCCAAAATACAAGAGATAATCCTAACCAGGGAAGTCCCCCTTCCTCTCATTTAATCTCATCCTCACTACACATCAGAGCAAATACAAACCATTGTACAGTAATTTTAACCTCAGTTTAATTTCTGCCAAACCTCATTGGTTTGAGCTGCCCAGCCCCCGGAGAGGGGGCGCTGTTAAGAGCAGGAGGTTTCACACAGGGATCACACTTTGTTTCTGAGGCAGCAGCAAATCCTGTTGCTCCTGGTTTTCATCAGAATCATTGGCCAAAACTACGGACTTTCGCAAAGCTGACTCAGGAGAGAAAGCACTGGAGATTGCTGGCACAGTATGTATTTACATATTAAGTGTACAGGGTCAGTTCCTAGGTGCCCAAGCAGAACCAAACACAAGAAATGTTCCTGATTAAAACTCCAGACCTCTCTTGTCAGCACTGCAACCCCAACCTCATCACACTAGGTTCCTTTGCACACCTGAGAGTTGAGTGATGAAGGATTTGGGCTCCTTTAGCTGCCAGGCTCAGGTTTTATCCACCTTGTCCTGCAAAAATACTTCCTAGACACCCAGAAAACACCTTCATCTGCTGTTCTTCATCCTTGAGAGGACTCAAACATGCCTTGGTTTCAGGTGAGGATGTGCCTTTGTGTTGGCTGCAGGTTTGTTTGGACATCAGAAATGAGTGCATGCAAATCTGGGCAGTGTGGGGCATTTAATGTGCTTTATAAAACCATAAATCACTTAAAAAGGGGAACAAGGGAGCTGTTTTCCTAGCAGAGGACTTGACTGGCCCTTCTAGGTGGTAGTCTGTGCTTGCAGTCTGTCGTTCAGCCCAAACCCATCTCTGCTCCACAGCTCACTCTGTAGAAGTGGAGATGAAATATGGAGCAGAGGTACCAAAGGGTGTTTGATCTGATGCAAGTCTATGTCCAAATTTTGCATGTGTTGGGTATTTTTTTTTCTGGTTGTTGGAGTTTTTGTTTTGTTTTTGTGTTTGTGGTTTGTTTTGGTTTTGTTTTTTTTTAAGACAAGCCCATGTATAGATCTTGGTCACTGAGATCTGTAGCAGTAACTACACGGGGACAAACACGATCTGGAGCTTTGCTGCTCTGGCTGTACCAGTTTAATGTGGTCTGGTACCCTGATTTAGGAGCTGTGGTGTTTAGAAGTCACTTGGCAATCAGTGGGTTAGTTTTCATCATCTTTGTGCCCGACAAGGGTGTGAGTGAGGAGGAGATGTGGCAATGAGATAAGGAGAAGCTTTTAATTCATTTCGTAGGTGACCTAAACTCAGCCCCTGTGGCCATCATGTCAATCTCACAGTCTTGTCTGCTAGATTACTGATGTAAGTAATGGTGACACTTGTATTTATTGAATGTCCTTCTCTGTGGCTTCAGGAAGGATATCTCAGGGGAAAAAAAGTTACTTGGAGATTTAGTGATACTTGTCATCAGTTCTGTTTTCCATGAACTCTGGTTTATCCTAGCACTGAGAGAGCATCTGACAGCACGTGCCACAAAAATATAATGTATTTATCCTGTGAGGGCAGCTTATGTTGTAGGGGATCAGACACCTCTTCTGCTGCTGAGGCAGCAAATGTGCAGGATTGGTACCTGCCTTACTGAAATAATGCAAAATGCAGACGTGGTGCCTGTACTGATTGGAAATCCCAAGCCTTTGGGCAGGGTCAGAGCTTTTATCAGGGCTGCACAATCGTGTGCTCACACACTCTCTCTCTCCAGCTTTAGATTTCCAGCTGTGCTGCAGCGGTTTTGGGAGGGGAGGTGATGTGTCCCATCTCCTGCTCTGAAAGAGGTGTCTGAGCTCCTGGGTCAAGACAGAAAATCTGTGCCAAGCATCCTCCCCTGTGCTTCATAACTAAAGAAAAGCTGAGATTGATCAGGGAACTTAAGCAGAGGAAGACCTAATTTGCAGATCCCAACAGGCATGTACATGACATAGATGCAAACCTGCACAGTCCTGCTGAGATGACAACATTTCTGAGTGCAGCAGCAAAACTCCAGATAGCTGGGTAATTACAGTGGCAAAAATTATGTGTTTGTGGCCCTTTAGGAGCCTCAGGTGATAAATGTTCTGTGGATTGCACTCCCCCATTTGAGTGCCCACACTCTGTCCAGGTATCCTGGGGTTCCTCGTGCCATCAGTGACACCTCGGGCATGGTGTGTGCAGGCTGCTTTAGTTCTGAATTAACTTCTCCAAAGTAATCCCAGTCTTCCTGTCTCCTTTCCACAGGTCGGCCCAAGCTCAGCAGTGACTCAGCAGCACACCTGCCCTCACACACGTGCCTGAACATCTCCTGCTGTGTGTTTCATCTCCAGCACTGCTACTTCCTGAAGTTAGAAGCAAATAAAAGTCATGCTTCGTGAGAAATAAACCTTTATAATTTAGGTCTCCAGCACCACCTGGTCTTCCATCCTCTCCCCTAACCTCTTCCTGGATAACATTTCCCGTGCTGATTGTATTAGTGTAGCATGGAGTGAAGTACAGTCAAAGGCTAATCTTTTTGTGATTGAATATTAGATTCCTCATTTCAAGAGGCTCTTACAAACAGCTTTTTTGTCAGACTGATGGAAGATGGCAAGGATGGAACAGGACTTGAGGGAAAAGTACATGTCTCTTCCCAAGGGTTTTATTCTCTTTTCCTTCATAGCTTTTACATTATGGCAAATAGTATAATTTAGAGTTGTAATTTCAAGAAAGATGTTCATTACTGAGAAGGCAGCTTGACCAAATCTTCCTCAGAAGGCACTTAATTGACAGTGTTTAGGACTGACAACACACCTGAGATGGGTTGCCAGCAATTCATCCTTGAAGCAAAAGAAAAGGAACAGAAGGACAAAATGGACAAAAAGAAAAAACCTGGAGGTGCAGGATCTAAAACAGAGTAAACATGCAACTGAATAATACTCATCCTGTGCTTCCTGAACCATCTTTGGAAGTGCCTAAAATTACGTATTAAAATCCATTAATTGCTGTTTTTTGCAGGGTGAAAATCCAGGACAAACACTGCTTCTCCCCAGGCAAAGCCAGTCCTTTACTCCTTATGCAGAAGGTGGGGTCTTTCCAAGGGACTGGTCCTCCCAGGACTTCCTATTCCTATCTTAAAACAACCCTCTGCTGTTTCTTCTTTTAATCACTTTTAATAGCTCTATGAATTTCCCTCCTCTTCCTACTCCCAAAAGAAAATGTTTGCATGCAGGGTAGAAAGGGTGGTGTCCAGAAGGGATCTGGCAGTTAAAGCGAAATATACACTGATGCAAGTAAATATAACAACACATAATACCTTTCTCCAGCCACCACCCAGTTCTGGAGGGTCTGACTCTGATTATGTCTCTCCTTCCACTTTGTGAGTCCTCTATATCTGCATGTTTGCTGCTGCTCAGCTTCAGCAGTTGTGCTTTTTATGTTAGGTAAAAGCAGAAAAAGATACACTCTGAATCCTGGTTCTTTTTGTTTATCATGGGAGGGAGGATTAAAGATAAAGGTTCAGAACCTCCCTCTCCTAGAAAGGTAACTTGGTTTTGTTTGTGCTGTCTAGAAAATATTGTGGGATTTGGGATGTTCATGGGAATATCGGGCCAAACAGTCGGCATAGCAAAGGGTCTCTGCTTTGTCACCTCAGCCAAAGCTCTTGCTGTGGATTTGGCAGGTGAAGGGGGGAGGGACCAAAACGTCTTCTTCTGTTGTTTGTGTGCCAATTGTGTTTGTGTTTAACATAGGTTTTAACACTGCCATCCAGGAGGGAAGGAGGTTTCTGTCCAAAGACCCTGAGGAGATGGAGCTGCTTCCCTGCAAGCCTTGGTGAGGAGCCTCCAGGAGAGGTGAGCTCGCAGATGTGTCTCTGTGTGCAGCATCCTCTGTGAGCTTGCACTGGCCTGCCTTTCTGCTCTGTGTGTGTGTTTTTTTGCGGGGGTGCCCTGATCTCTCCCTGTCAGCTGGAGGCAAGGCAGCTTCTGGATTCACTCCCTGCAGTACAAAAGTCTCAAAACAAAACACGATGTCACCTAATTGCGAGAGCTGAAATTATTTATGGACCTGGCCTTTGGAGTCAGAGCCTCAAACTTCTTTAATTACCTTTGGGGATCTGTGCACAGGATACCATGGTGATGAGAATAATATTTGGAATTCAAGTCTTGTCTAGTGTGCTTTAGCAGCTGGAATGGGCAAGCAGCTGATTATGACCATAACAGAAATAATGCCAAAACCCTACACGCACAGAGTTTGGAGTGTTGGCTTTTTAATCAGATGTGTAAAACTCTGGTTATCTTTCTTAAGCCCTTCTGGAAACAAAATTTGGAAGGAAAGCTCCTGTTCAATATTCAATGTCCCTGTGCAATGTGAATCTTTACCTATAAAGCTCTTCACCAAAGGAGGAAAGAGTAGAATGTAAATTGTCCTGATATTACTATCTGGAGCATTAATATACATCCACTAAAAACCAAAAACTGAGCATGCAAATTATTCCCACTACAGATCCATACCAACATTGCTGAAATTAGTCTGAATCTACCGCTGTTTGATTCAAACTTTGTAAAATCTCTGGGGACAACTTAAATGTTTAAGGTGATTTGTTTCTCCAGGGAAGCCATCCAGATTCATCAGCAGACCATGGCAATTGTCAGAACCGATGATATCGGGAGCCAGTTGCTGTTTTCCAGCTCACCTCTAAGGATCCACTGAGGCACAGCTACACAGGGCTCTCCATAGGATGATGTAAGACTTGGAACCACAGACAGCCCACATTCAGCCAGATCATAGCACAAATCTATCAGTCCCAGCCACGTGGGATTCATCTGAGCAAACAAACTGGTTGTCTAGTCTTGCTTTGGCACCACAGGGAAATTGGCACATTCAAGGCATGATTCATCTTGCCCTAAAGCTGATATCTAAAATAATTCAGCTGAGAGCGCTGTAAAAGTGCCTGTTTCCCTTCATGGTTACAAAGGATGGGAGGCTCAGTGAGGCACACGTGTCTCCAGCGTGGATGTTTTGAATTAGGCAAGATGAATCCTGTCTATGCTGTATTTTTAAAAAATGCCTTGTGTGATGGATGTTCAGGTCTCAAGTTGGAAGTACAAGTTCAATTAAAAAGTACAGTGCCACAAGGGCCCTTGAAGAAATGTGTTTGCTCTGAGTTCAACCCTGACCCAAAGACCAGATATATCTTTTCCCAGTATTTAGTGACTATACCTTGACAGACACTTCACTGTTTAGTCCTCTCTATCACTTTGATTTAGCAGCTGAATTCAAAGATTTAATGGATATTTTTGGAGTTTACTCACATAACTTTAAAATTGTTTGGACCAGGTAGCACAGACATTTCCCCCTTCTTCCACAAAGAGTTCTAGGACTTGTAACAATGAAAACATGACTTTGCCCCAGGTTGCTATTTTCTTCCTTTTATTTTTTCCTTTGTCTTGTATCATCCGTAACACTGTGATTGTGCCACAGCTCAGAGGAGAAGTTTTTTTCAGTAGTCTGGAACACCTTGAACTTTGATTTCTAATTGATTTGCACTAACAGCTATGGAAACCAGCAAAACAAGCCAGGCCTTTTCTGTCTCTTTCTCTTTCTTACATTTGGAAAAATAAATCTGAGCAGCAACGTGAGCCTTGTATAATTACTCTTCCATTTGTATTTCTAGACTTGTCAATCTGGCAAGCATCACAGAGCAGGATTAAAAGCTTTCTCCTTCTCTCTCAATCAGAGATTTCATTTGCTTCCGTGTTTTACAGTAAATATAATCAGTTCAGCAGGAGATGGTTTTGTTCTCTGCAGTGATGTCTTCCTAGTCGAGGGAATTCTTGTTAGCAGCCCGGATGGGAAGTCAGTTGACAGGAGCCCCCAGCACCAAATGCCACTGCAGCTGTAGGGAGAGTGATCGGGGCTGGAGTCCCTGTGGGGCACCTGCAAATGTGTCTCTGCAGCAGGAAACCCAAAGATTTCTACTCCTCCATTTCTGGTTGGGGTTTAGGGGCTCCAAACGAGAGCTGGAGTCAGACCTCCAGGTGGGAGCAGGGTGATGCCATAAATCAGTTGCTGTCAAGAGCAGGCTGTGCAGATTAACCTTAACTCCTGCTTAGTCCCAAACATGGGGTCTCTGGGAAGCTCCTCCAACCAGACACAGTCCACAGCCAGGGACACAGGGAGTTTTGCTCTTTTCCCCTGGGATTGGCCCTAGTTTGGTGGGGAGGTGCTGGAGCATGGCAAGGCTTGGCTGTGGGATGGGGGGGCCTGGACTGAGGGCTGTCAGTGTGGATAGTGAATTATTTAACTCACTGTAGAGGAGAGAAATAAAGGAATTTTTGATTAGTAAAGAATTGTACTGTGGGCACTTAGATATCTCTAAGTTTAGACAGCAGCAGAGCAGAGAATTTAAATATTGCTTTCTGTGCATTTAAGCACCTGAATTCCACTGGCACCTCACTTAATTTGTCTTTGTCCTTTTTTTCACCCTGACATGCAGGCTCTGTGCCTTGATTTCCAACACATAAACACAACACAAAATACAATAAAAAGAAATTGGAAACACTTTGGTTAAGCCTTGATGACAGCTGGTATGTAAATGCAAAGACTTCAGACTGTCTCTCAGTACAGAGCAACCCTTAGCACTTTGTTGTTTATAACTTTTGCATGGTCAGACCCATGGATATGCCAGTGCTTCGGTGCTTTCACTGATTGCTTCATTTCTCAGCATCTGAATTCGGGAACCACGTCTGGTTTCATGTAGTGTAAGTCCTTCGCCAATCCTTCATTAAGCAAAAAGCAAACCTACCCCTAAGCCCCAAGGATTTGTTTTTTCCCCCTATATCTTTTCCAACAAGTTTAATCCCTTTATGAGGACAAGATTGTGTATTTTTTGCTTACTGACTTTGCAAAAGTCAACCTAAGAGTTGATATTTCTATTCTTTCCTGTTGTCATGACTAATAAATATTCTGTGGTGGGGCCTGAGCTGACAGTTGTGATGAAGAGATGGGGTGGCACAGAAATACTTGATCCTCTGTGGCTGTGCTGACAGCTGGTGTGGACTGGCACGGCTCCAGTGGAGATCTGGCCCCTGGTCCTGGATTCGTACAGGGAATCCATCTGCAAAGGCAGAAGCCATTTTACAAACTGCATTTTCCGTTCAGCCTGACAGGTTTAAATAGCTGATATCAGGGTGCTGTTGAACCATAGAAGGTATTGTAGAAACTCATAATTAAGAGCAACCTTGCTTCATAAAGCTCTTAATTTAAGCACAGAACAAATGGACATCAGAGTATGCAAGGGAAAAGCAGTCCGGTTTTCCAAGCAGGTGAGGTTTTCAGCGCTGTGCCGCTGGTATCCGACGGAGAACGGTCGGAGCTCGGAGCTCGGGAGCGCTCCTCTCCTGACAGGCGAGGAGAGGCTGCTGGTGCAGCCGGGCAGCCAGCATCCATCCCGCCCAGCGAGGCCGCAAGCTGTTGCACAGCCGCTCGCCAGCCAAGAGCAGAGCCAGCCAAGCGCCAGCCCGGGAGCCAAGCGCGGCGATCCAGCTGCCGCTTTCGGGGAGGGCGAGCGGGGCCGGGCGGCTCGGCCGGGTTGGCAGCGGAGCCCGGCAGCCGCGGCCAAGCTGTGCCCCCGCAGTGCGCGGCCGCCGGCAGCGCTTCTGAGGCTCGGAGATAAAGAGGTTGTGCCGGGACCGCTTTCCACACAGCAATTAACAGGAAGAGACGGCACCGAGCAAATATTCCAACTGCGGATCCAGGAGGTGCCAATATGTTTTGCCGTTCCGCGATTGTGTTCTGGAGGCGGCGGCAGGGCTGCTACACTGAAGGGTCTGTTCACTTGGCATTTCTGCTGTAAACCTAATTTTTTAGGGGTTATAATTCGGCCGTTTTTAATTAACGAGGGGATTAAAGTTGGCACACGGGCACTCAAGCGCTGTTTGTTGCTGGTTTAATTTATTTTTTTTAATCCAATCTGTCAGGCCCATCTCAAATAATATTCTTTGTTTCCACTTGCCGGGATTGACTTTAAAGACCTTTAAAGATCTCTGTGCACATGTGTGTGCCTATATGTATGTGTAAGAGAAAAGAGATTTATCAAGGTGAAGAACCACATCAGAGTGGGTGAGCAGGTTGCTGAAAGATCCCACGTTCCCAAAGCTACCATAACTCATAGCAATGATGGGCTGGAACAGGGAATGCAGAAGCAGTTGCAAATTTTTTGCTGAATTTTGCAGAATGTTGTCCACTTGGGACATGCAAAAACTTTTTTCCAAACTTAGGCATCATTTCTATGCACTACACTTTGATAAATAAGTATTAGTGTTGCACAGCTACAAAAAGAACCAGGCAGCTTGCTGGTAAGTCACTATTAGAATACATAAACCCATGTAAATAGATTGATACTCTAAGTAGTGTAAATAGACTATGTTATTCTAAATCCAAAAAGTTATAGGGCCATAAAGCTCTCAACATTAGAAAAATTTATTCCAGTTCTCTATTATCCCAGCCACTGGAAAATTTTTTCCTCATTTTAAACTGAATCTCCCTCTTCTTAACTTAATCCTATTAATTGTCCTATATGCCCTGGACCTGGAAAACAGACTGTCCCTTGCCTTTTTGCAGCATGCTTTTCATGTGCCAGAAGGCCATTGCCTCTTGGTAGTTCTTGCTTCTTTGGGCTTTCCAGCTTTCCCAACACAGCTTCTGAAAATTTGTATATCTTGTAAAAAAACTGTCTCACCTCTTTACAGCTGGTCCAGCCTTCCTGGGACTGATGAACATTTTGTGTGAAGTTTCAGCAGAGCCCTTGCTGCTGTCCCTTCAAGCTCAGCAACACTACACCTCTCAGTCCATCTGCTCTTTCACAGATGTTTTCTCAAGCATCATCCACAGATGACCACAATACATGGAGTGTGCTACTGGACTTGCCAGGAGGAATGGCACTATCTCTGCTTTTGTACAAGTGCTTCATACAAACTCCCAGTGGGAAGGGTCTGCAGCTGGCTGCATTTGAACCCTTGAGCTGGTGGCTGGTGGGTCCTTTGTTGCTCACAAGACCAGAGCTCTGTGGTAAGTAGAGGGATAGGAGTGAAGTGTAAAGCCCTTGGACTCTACACTGCTCTAGCAAAAAGCCTGCTGGCCATGTGAACCACTTGCACAGTTGATAGAGCCTGTTCTTCACAACACAGACACCCTTTGCTCTTACCAAAAGTCATATTCTAGATCAGCAAGTCTGCAGGTTTGTCCCAGCTTCGGCCACAGTGTCTGGGCAGGCCCAGGACTCACTGAGCAGGTTTGGCAATCACCATAAGCCACTTCCCTCTGTCTGTGATGCCTGTCAGTTTGCTGGGCAGTGGCTGTCCCAGCTGATGTCCATCTTCATCCTGTGGCTGCTCTCCCATCTTTGTAGATGGACCAAATGAAAATCCTCCATACAAAGTAGCTGGGCAACAAAGGATGGGTTGTCCTTTTAGTTCCGGAGCTCAGGGTGGGTTTCAGCCTGAAGTGACACCTACATTAGGTCTCTCTGCATATGCTGAAGTCTTTGGTTCTCATTATTTTCAGTAGAGATGAAGCTGATCTAGAGAGCAGCACAGTCAGGTCAGACCAGACAGTCAGGGCTTCATTTGTTTGACCCAGTGCAGGTATCAGTCCAGAAAAGAAGATGTCTTGCTTAGGTCTCATGTCATACCTGCCAGCCTCATGCCCCAAGCTCAACTTTCAGTGGAGCTGACTTCCTCTGTGGGCTCTGTTGGGAGCCCAGGCACCAAAATCCCACAGTGTTATTTAAATCCGGTGCCTCAGAGCTGAGGTCTGACACTAACACACACCGTCATCTGTTTTTCAAATAAAACACTCCAAATGGATGAGGCTTGGGGGATGCTTTGATTAAATCTGCACTGAAAATATTTTCGGTACAACATAGATGCTACGTAGATTTCCAGTGATTTTTATAACCCTGCTCTCCCTCTGCCTTGATGTGCAACCAGGTGTGTTTCCAGACTCAGTTTTTGGACAGAAGAACAAGTCAAAAGCTATAGAAGTTGTTGAAGAAATCCATGTGCTTTGCTCAAGTCCTTGCACCATTCCTGGCCACGCTTGCGGGCAGTGCTGACTGAGGGCTCAGTTTAACTCGTCAATCCCAAAGTGAGAAAGGGCTTCTGTCTGAGCAGTGACCTCGCCTCAGTAATTATTTTTGGCAACACACACTCCCTCTGGCTGATTTCACTCCATTCAGAGGTGACACAACACCCAGAAGTCCAGATCACTGTCCAATAAATGTTGCTGCCTTCTGCTCTCTGGATGGGAAAGTTCCATGTGAAGCTTTGGTCCTTCTCTCCAGTTCTTCTCTCCTGGTGGCAGCTGGGTGGGAGGCGAAGGGCGAGAGTGGGGTGTTCCTTTCCTGAGAGGGCTATTTCTGGTTTGGGGATTTGAGGAAGGGTATTTTTGGAGGAAGTGTGGCAGTTTGCACAGCCTGGGGGTTGTTTGTCTCCTATGAATGCTCTGCCCTGGAGCGGTGAGGCCGCAGTTTGAAGGGGTGCAGCAATCACTGCTCCCCGGTGTGACGGGTTTGTCACCCAGGGTAGTGCTGCTCCTGGGCTGTGTGTGTTTGTCAGTTGAAATTTTTCTGCAATTTCCTTGACAGGATTGTTGAGTGACATGCATTCCCTCAGGAGGTATTTCCATGTTTTTATTATTCTCCAGGCTTCTGTGACATTTCCCAAGTCCAGTTGTTGGAGCCTCAGGTTTGATCATCTGCACAAGGTGCCAGCAGGGATAATTTGGCCCTCGAGCAGCGATTATGTTGACTTCTGCAGCTCATGGTATGCACAGTTTTGGAGTGGGTTTCTCATGTAAAACCCTAAAACCCACAGTGCAAACCTTTGCTACTGAGTGCTCAGTGACACCAGGTCTGGCACAATTTTTCATTCCTGTGAATCCCAACAATGGCTTGAGAATGAAGATTAAAAAGAACGAAAACTGCTTTTGCCTTCTTTTTGGGTAGAGGTACAAACAGGACTGAAATTTTCAAGCTTTTGATGACACACAAAGTACAAAAACAATTTCAGGAATGCTGGCCAGTGGGAAAAGCACAACTTACTGTGAGTTTCTTGGTAAGATCATGACAGTTGACAACACCAAGCAGCAAACAAAAGCTACATAAACCAAAGTGCTTTTCTGAGTAAGTTATCACTGCTTGCACTTCTCTGGACTGAATATTGACATGTTTTAGAAATCTCTGGTTCGCTGTGAAAGTTTATTTGTCCCTGGACTTTAGACATCTCTGATTTAGAGTGAAGGGGTGTTGATGAATAGTTCATGGAGTTGTTCCATCTTTATCATGGTGAAAAGAGAGGATGTCATGGTTTATCCCCAACTTCTTGGGGTTCAACCCCAGCTAAGTACCTCACAGCTGCTCATTCACTCCCACCCCTGCCCCAATGCGGAGAAAAATCAGAAAAAAAAGTAAAACTCATGGATTGTGATAAGAAGAGTTTAATAATTGAAACAAAGTAAAACATAGTGATAACAACATTTATAATGACAATGATAATAACAGTAATGAAAAGGAGAGAGGGAGAGGAATAAAATATGAAAAAAGTGATGCAGAACACAACTGCTCACCACTCAGTGGCTGATGTCCATCCTGTCCCCAAACAGCGATCAGACCCCCCTGGCCAACTCTCCCCCAGTTTATAAAATGAGCATGGTGTCCTGTGGTTTGGAATATCCCTTTGGCCAGCCTGGGACAGCTGTCCTGGCTGTGCACCTCCCTCACTGGCAGAGCCTGGGAAACTGAAAAGTCCTCGACTTGGAGTAAACTCTACTTAGCAACAACTGGAGCATCAGTGTCTTAACAACATTATTCTCATCCTAAATCCCAAACACAGCACTGTACCAGATACTAGGAAGAAAATTAACTCTATCCCAGCTGAAACCAGGAGAAGCCACCTTTTTTGTGTTGGTTTGTTTTGGGGGCTTTTTTTCAGCCTGAAAGTGCATCTACACCAATGGTTTGATTTTCAGGTTGCCCTGGGCCATCTGTACTCTGCCCATGGGTGCAGGTTCATTTGTGTAGGTTCATTCCCCAGCTTGTTGCCCCAACATACAGCTCTGAGGGTAGTTTGCTCCAGGAACTTCTCACTTCTTCTCTTGACTCCACTGAGATTGGTCCTCTCTGTCCTTGCATCCCTCTATAACGCACCCTGAGGTAGATTTAGAATATTTTCAGTAAATTGGGGTGGGATTAAATTAAGTTTTTTCTATTTCTGGCCAGAGGAAGAAAGACTGATACAGGTACCTGAGATGTGCCACCAACCACTATGGAAAAAGATAAAACCTATCTTATCTATTATTGTTGCTTTTGTTATTGATATTATTATTATACTGAGAACCCACTGAGGCCCTCTTATTATGTTGTTAAAGTCAACGTTTTCCCTCTGCACTTCATTCTCCAACTTGGGAAAAATACAGATTTTTTGATAAAGTTATGCTGATAATGCTGCTAATTAGTTTCTCATCTTTAAAAAATATGACTGCAGGCAATTGGAGCAATCTCTTTGTTGCAGGACATTGTAGGCTGAAATGTCTGGGTGCTTGATGTCCTCCGCAGGGCTCTCACAACATGCTAATTTGTCCTTGCAGCAGAGTTTGTTTTTATAGGTCTTTGCCGCTCTCTTTTGCAAATCCATTATGTCAAAATAGGATCAGTCATATGTGCACAAGATGCAGGCCTCCACCAACACATATAGAGATGTTTGTGTGCATGTTCACCCAGAAATACGTTAAATAAATAAACCCACAGATATGTGTGTGTGCAGATATTTATGTACACACACTGATATATTTATATTATTTCATATTATTTAGCGAAATAAAATGTTTAATTAAATGAAATATTAATTTTTTATAATTATCTATAATATGTGCATACACATGAAATTTGACATCTATTTAGGAACTCAGCATGTGAAAGGCTAATTTAACTCGTAGGGCTCAGCTCTTCTAGGGAACATTTCACTCTCATTTCACTTAAAATGTATAGTTTACAGCCTCCATTCAACACATACAGATTGCAAGCTTAAGTTGTGTGCTTGCCTATGCATTTCCTAACACTTCCATCTGAACACTCATTATCATTTACTTTCAATAACTATAATCTGTCATTTTTAAAAGTTGCATAATAATGTGGTTGGTTCATATGAAAAGTGGTGTTTGCTCTAAATTTGGCTATGATTTTGACATTGCTGTTAGTATTTTTTTGTAAGCTTGACACCCACAAGCTGAAAAGACAGGTGGTAAGTTTATTTTTTTAAACTTCCATTTCAACACCTCCCCCCAAAATTAAAAAAAACAAAAAGTCACATAGAACATTTCCAACACATTCACTGGAATTTCTATATTCCTTTCCAGAAAAATTTCACTGAGAAAAAAGGAGAAAGGCTGAGGTTTTTACCCCTTTGGATTAAAAAAATTGTACTTTTCAGTTGCTGAGAATTAAAAATATTCCTTATCCAATGAAAACCATCAGCTGAAAGATAATTTTTTCTGTGGTCCTGATGTATGTCCTGGCTCCTCCTTTGTGCTGAGCCTGTGCCTCATTATACAAAATCAGTTTTTTCCCTCTCTCCTTCTCTAGATGCTGGAGCACAGTAACAGAAGGGGCTCATGGTGTTGCATCTTCACACAGCTGAGAAATGGGAATATCTTGTTCTGAGCAGCACCTTGTGGCTCCCAGAGCTGCCAGGAGCTACAAGCTAGATGTTCCAAACACAGAGTCTTGTGGCAAATATCCCAAACATGGAGTTCTGTGCCAAAAAAAAAAAAAAACAACACCCTTTTGAAATGGCTGAACTGGGTGGTTTTCTTCACCATCTTTTTGAATTTTGAAACTAGTACATGGAAAATAAGTAATTTCCAGCGATTGAAAACCTGGGTTTAGAGCATTTTCAAGAACACACTTTGGAAAAGGAGCCATGACGTCTTTCATTAAGAACAACCCCAACAGAGATTTTGAAAACTTTTTTAAAATTCAGTTTAAAGCTTTCTTTCTTTGTCCTGCCTTTGCCTAGTTACTCTCCTGAAGAGCCAGCTGTGGCAGAAGGAAAAGTTTTGCATGTCTTTTCCTTCTTGTTTTCCAAGAAACTTACAAGCTGATTGTGAATCACACTGAAAACGATTCTGTTTTCATTAATGGGGCCAAAGCAAACAACAATCCTAAATGATGTTCTTTCTAGGACTATCCTGGCCAAGAACAAACAAGCTTTCCTATTCAGTTCAGTCCCAGCTCAAAAGTAGTTTCATATCACATGGGAGTTTTTTTATCATTCTGATGGTATTGCTTCTATTTGGAATCTTCAAATTTTGCATGACAGCTGAAAATTAGTAAATCTCGGAGAAGGAAACATTAAACACTTTTGAGTTTTGGGGGTGCTCTTTTTCTTCTTTTTTTTTTTTCCTCCTCCTTCTTCTGATTCCAAAATCTTTACTGGATTCTACTCAAAACTGTTTTATCTTGTTTGCCCTTTTGAGGGTGCAAACTGTTCCCTTCTCCAAGCCCATGGTCTTGTGGTAGGTATGAGGATGTGTGGGCAGGAATCTGGGGCTGGAGGGGGTTAATTTCTGTGGGGCCAGCCTGAGTTCAGCAAAGGTTGGCTGTGACCTGGAGCAGTTGCCAGCTCTTCTGTCACAGATGTACAGAGAGTTGGTTGTGACATTTTTCAACTGTCAGGGAGTACGTTATCCCAAATACCACAGGTAATTGCTCTTAGGTTTTGTTGGGGTTTTTTTGCCAGCAGTTTTCTGTTGTAAGGATAAGGGAGTTCTGGTGCTGTATCCACATTGCCCTGGGCCCAAGATGAGCTGTGAAGGTTGGGCATGTTGCTTTTTCCCAAAGCCTGAGACTCCCTGAACACATGGGAGCTGCAGGAATGTGTCCCTTATTCAGGGGCACGTTTGCACAGCTTGTTGGTGATGTGATGAGTGGTGTCCTGGTTGCACAGCAGTGGAAAACATGGGAGCATGTTGAGTTTTAGGATCACTGGGCTGGCTTTGGATGAGATGGGACATGAACATTTGAATGCAGGGCACGCTGGAGAGGCTGTAGGTGGATAGTGATGGGAAGGATGACTTTAGGGAGGGCTGGGTTGGATAATAAATGGTGAGGCTGCCAGTAGCAGAGACAAAAGGGGTTTTTGGATGAAAAGGCAATTATTTAATCAAAGGGGAAGTGGAGGGGAATAAGTACCAGGGGAATGACAGACTGGTGCTCTGGAGTTGCCTCCCTCTGACTGGCTGGACTCTGACCGGCTGCCCTACCTGTCAGCTACTGTCTCACACTGGCTGCCCTGCTGCCTCCACTGCTCCTGCCTTTATTTCACCCAGTGGATTCTTGTCTTTAGATTGACTGGTTGGTTGTCTGTTCTTCAGATCACCTGCTCCATCAGTTCCCACCCTCCAGCTTGTCATCACATTCATTATTTTCAGCCCCCACCACCTCTGCTGCTTTTCTCCTGAGATGTTTCACTGGCCCTGGTTAGGCCTGAATTGCCAAATCCTGACTCAGCTTTCACCAGACAACCATGTTTTATGTCTAATCATGTCCCATCCTTGTTGCTATCCTGCAGCCTGCACTGGATACAGATTCTAGATGGGCCGATTTCCCTTCACAGGACCCTGCCCCTGAAGGCAGACAAAAGGCAGAGTCTGCAGCATAGCAACACATCCCTTGCATGTCACTCACACCACGTCTGCTTTCTTATCACAGAAGCTTCAAGTCCTGTAACAGGCCAGCATGGTTTGAGATTCCCTCCAGCTGTTTTGTTATTTGTTAGTTTGATTTTGTTCCTCCCCTGAGATGTCTTTATTGGTTTACTATCATGTATCTTCCTTTCATGATTGGTCAATTCTGTTATCTCTACCTCATGATGTAATACCTTAAAACTGACTGCCAGAGAGCAAACCGGGGTCTCTCTGTTCAGCTTCCCTTCAAGTAACTGCCTCCTGCCCCCCCAGGGGCAGGAGGAAATACACTTGGAATGCACCTAACAGCGTTCCCACTCTTTCCTTCTTGCCTCCGCCACTGGCCTGATAAGCAGCAAGAACTACTTGCTGTTGGGATGGCGTTGGGCTGCACTGGCAAACTGAGGCACGCAAACCTCAGTTACCATCAATCCTTCAGTCGCTGGTTCACGTGGGCATCAGACCTCGTCTACCTGCGAGCCAGGCTGGAAACAAGCCTGGTGAGCAGCACATCCTTACATCCATTATGGCTGAGGATGGGTGAGCAGGCACTGAAGGCCACCCTGGTTCCCCACAGGCACGGGAGGGAGGCTGGTTTGTGCTGAAACCCATCCCAGCTGTTCATCTTGGCCTTTCATTTTTACTCTGATACAGCTGCAAGGACAAGCCAACATCTCCTGGCCTCCATCAGCTGGGATGGCCTCTCCTCTGAGATCCTTAAGAGCCAGTCTTTGTACCTCAAGGCCAACTTGATATAAAATCCTTAGACAACTAAATCCATAATTAGACTTTAACTAAGCCCCCCTCTGTCCTGCTCTCCCAGTCTTGCTGTACCGGGGCTGAGCCCACCTCTCTTCGGGGACAAAGGAAATGGGCAACATCACAACGAGGGGAAGTCTACTGCAAATGATGGAAAACCTCTTCTAACAATCATTTGCCTTTTTTCCAGGCATAAACCTCCCACCTTGGGCTCACAGGGAGCCCAGCACCCTGTGCCTTCTGTCTTGCTCACCATGGCCCTTGTACCACTGTGGGGCTGATTCCCAATGTGCCTGCAGACCTTCTTGGGCTCAGCTGGGGAGGGAGATGGGAATGTTATTTTTGCCTTGTGTTGAGGAGTCTCTTTCACCTCTGACTAGTTCCCTTTTTCAGGACATTCTGTACATGAGGTTTCATCAGAGGATAAAAATTGATGCCTCCCAGCACATCTCCTACTCATGTACTCTACAGCTGAGAACTTCCTTGCTGGGTGACGTGGCAGAGAGCCTGGACAGGGCAGAGCATCCCTTCCCAGTGATGGGGGCCACCCTGGGCAGCCCACAGCCACCACCAGCATCTTGGGGTCTTGTGTTCCCAGAGGAGGACCTGTCCTCCAAACAGCTACTGCTTGTTGGTTATGCAGAGCAGGTAATTTTTGCATATCTATTAGCAGCTAGAGGAAGGGCAGGAAATGCTTTTATCACTGAAGAGTGATGTGCTGTTTCTCCAGAGGGTTCCCTTATGCAACACAGAGAGGCTCAGGATTGGCTGATCTCCTTGTGAGCCCAGAGCAGGATGTTCAAAGGTCCAGGAAATCCTGGCTGAAGGGCTCAAGCTGTGATATTTGGTTATGTTCAGAGGGAACTTAACATATTTAAACTGATCCTGCCATGCACTTCCTCACAGATAAGAGGTCTCTTCCCTGGGCAATGAGTGCATGGGGTGGTTGGGTATTGCCTGGGTCACTAAAGGTGTTTTTGCCCATCTGCTTTCAGGCAGCAGGAGCTCTGCTGTGCTGGCTGAAAGCTGCCTAGTAAAGGATGTCTTTAATCTGTGCCACATTAACCATTGCCACGGGGCTTTGTTTTGTCAGGGCATGGATGGGATGATATCAGGGCAGCCCACAGAGCCATGCACTCAGTGGAGTCGGCTCTGTCTGCAAGGCTGAGGGAGAAGCAAGTCCTCCAGCTCCCAGATTTGCATAATGGCTTTTAGTTCACTAAAGAAAATAGCCTGTATTTGCCAGGAAACTCACCTGAGCTAACTTTTAGGTGAAGGAATGAATTTTATTTAACACATTAAATACAAATAATTTGCTCATCCCTGGAAGTGTTCAAAGCCAGGTTGGATGAGGCTTTGAGCAGCCTGGTCTAGTGGAAGGTGTCTCTGCCCATGGCAGGGGGTTGGAACTGGATGATCTTTAAGGTCCCTTCCAACCGAAACCATTCTGTGATTCTATTTTCATTCTAAGCCTGAGCCAATTATAATCATACGAAAGAATGAAGCATCAGGAATTAAAGCCCTACCTTCATGCCTGGCCATGCAAGGTACCAGCTGAGAGTCCTTTGCAACTGAAAGCAAGGAAGAAACATCAGAAGGTGGGATTCCATAAGAAACACACCAGAGTGGGATTTGTGAGACCTGGACTAGCTGGTGGGTCTTTGCCATCTGTTTCCACTCTTTGCCTGACTCATCTCTTTGGGCTCCAGGTTCTTTGGGACATGGGATATCTCTTCCCATCCATCTGCAGAGTGTCTTGGGGCTCATCTCTGGGCTGTTGGTGTTATAAGCAGCATTTCCACTGCACTGAAAATACTGCAAGTCCAAGAGTATTTTCAGAAATTTATTGAATCTAAAAACAAATAACATTTCCCAATATTTAATCTGAAGTTGGTGGATACATTTTGCTTTGAACTGTTCCTAACTGGAAGAGGTCAGTCCTTTTAAAATGTCTATTTTTAATTTTATTTTAAAATTTCATGTAAAAATAATTTTCGGTTAGGGAAGCTGCTTCTGTTGAATGTCAGCCTCCATTTCTGTTGCACTGTGACCCTGACACAGCCATCTCCAAGCTGCTTTTCTCTGCGGCTGCAGATGGCTGGGTGGCAGATGTGTTCTCATCTGATAAGTGGCTGGATTTTAGTAAGGGAGTGAGAGATCCCCAGTAGCCATTAAAGTCAACGTTCATCACCAGCTACTTTATTCTAGTGGCTTAGAGAGTGCAATTTTAATTTCTTGAAGAAGAAACTGCTGTAATTCTGTCTCCTCTGTCATATGAGAGTGTGCTGGAGTTTCCATTAATCACTGTAAACTGCTGAGAGATCATAAGCAGGAAAGCACTTGAAAAAGCAAAATGATCTAAACATTACAAACTTCCACAAGAAAATCTCAAAATCACTGTAAAAATCACCTTCAGAATTGAAAGTTATAATTATTTTGTACTTCTTGTAACTGAGATCTTATGGATGGAAAGAAGAGCAGATTCAGCCTCTGAGGGCTCACTGCATTTGCTTGATTGCTCTCTCAGCTCAAGCCAATGTCATCTAAAATGTACCATCAAGAAGACATCAAAAGTGGCATTCTAGTCAAAAGTGACCAAATCCAAGTTCAAAAATTACATGTGAATTCCCAGTTCAGCTCTGGGCAGCAATACTGTAAAACACCATGGTGATGGGACTTCGAAGATCCCTCCTGATGCTCAGTTTTTGTCTGGAAAAGACCTTTTAGAAGTTTCACTTCCATACTGAAGACAAGATGGGGGTGGAAATCTGAGTTTGCTTAAATTGCCTAAGAATCCTTGCTTGGTCTTACTTCTCCTTCAGGATGTGGTTTCTAGTTCCAGAACAGCAACAGATGGTAAGGAAAACAGATCAGCCATAGGAGGATGGGAAACAGCACTACAGAAACTATACCTTTTATAACACCCATAAAGACACCCTTTATGCTGCAAGGCCCCTGGGAGAGGGACATGTCATGCCTGTTATTTATCTGCTTGACCTGGATATTGACTTTTTTTACTACAGGAGTCATTTTCAGATTGTTCCTAAGAAATCAGGAGGCTGTTGGCAGAACTGGAACTCCTGATCTGAAGGGTCTTTTTCCAGAAGAAAACTGAGGATAATATCTGGAGGCTCTCCTTTTAAGACCCCATGGCCAAAATCCCAATGGGAGAAGTTGGGCAATGTTTGTGGGTTTTTGGTGGCCTTTTCTTTTTTTTTTTTTTTTTAATTTTTTTCCCCTTTCTTCTGGGCTGAGCC
>VXAD01010121.1:1272692-1349776 GCA_013399195.1 Dicrurus megarhynchus | reverse complement strand
CTCAATGTGCTTGTGCCGCCCCCCCCCCCCCACCTTGGATTCAGCTCCCGTGGTGTTGCTGAGTGCCAGGCACCAAGCACAAAGTGCACCATTTGTGCTGTGTCATCAGCTTCCTCTGTTGCTGGGGATTATTGCTTCTCCATGGCTGGATGCTTCTATCTTTTAAAGCAGAACAATCAGGAATAAAGAATGTCAAATGAGAAATGAACTATGAAGGACAAATATTTCAATTCCTGTGCAAACAACCTGTCCTTGCTAGCCCTGGATGATGGTCTGTGAGCAAAAAAAAAAAAAAGAAAAAAAAAAGAAAAACACATTATCCAAGTACCTGGATAAGCACACCGATTTCATGTTTATTTATGAAAAATAAAGGCAACTCCTGCCTGCAATCCTCAAAAGGATCATTGTCTTATCTAATTTGGTCTCCTCTGTAGGAAGCCTATTGTTTCCACCCTGTTTCCTGCTTGAAGTTTTGTCAGGTTTCCACTTCCCACCATGGCTGGTTCAACCATGCAAATGAATTCCTACAACTCTGCATGACATGTCAGTTATTAAAGATTATGCTGGCAGGTCAGAAGAACTTGGAAGATCATGTGTGTGGCAGGGTGTAAGCCTGAGCACGGGTTTTTTGCCATCAGCTTGGTGGAGGTGGCCTGTCCCCTAAAGACTGAAGCCTTTTCAAAGGCTGCATGTCAGTCAGCCCTGATCACCACCAAAAACTTTGAAAGTCTTTGTCTCCTTGCTTTGGAGTGACTGATGACAGGTCAATAGAGGAGATAAAAAGATCTGTCTGGGGCTCTGGCTAATTAAGAATTTACTGTTGCATCATATGCACTAAGTGCCAATGAGGGCGAACACAACGTGGTTAGTTTATGACATTGGTTTTCTTTGTCATATATGAATACATAGAAAATAGCTTAAAAAAGGATGAAGCAGTGATGCTAGGAATAATTAAATCACACTGAACTAGAGGCTGGTAGCTATGTGACACTGTTTTCTGTTGAACTGGGTTTGGTCATTTATGATTTGTAAATGCAAATATTGCTGACTCTGGGAGTCCTTTGTAAAGAGACCTGTTGCTTTTTTTGTCACTGAAAGAATAATACAGATAGATTTTGAACAGCTGGACTAAAACAGTTTTACCTGGCTCCCAGGCACAGGACAATGCTTCTGAAAGCTGCACTGCAGGCTCACATTTGAATGAGGCTCTATTCTGGGAACAGAACAAACTAATTTCTCATTTTGCCATTTATTAGCCAATTGTGTGAAACCATTTTTCATGTTTTAATTCACTCTGCATTAGCAGGGTGTTCATCTTTCTGACCCTCAGGCCACATTTTGCCTTACTACTTTCAGCTCTTCAAAGAAAGGAGATACGAGCAAAATCTACCTCTCCTCTGAAAATGGGGGACACAGAGAAGGCAAGTTCCCACCTCGGTGAGCCTGGATGCTTTGTGTGTCTGGGGAAGCACATGCTGTTTTTCTCTGCCCTCAGCCCCGGTGTACTAACAGAACTCAGCGACTGGAGCCTTTTCTCCCTTCTGCATTATCTGAAAGGAGTGATCATTAATTTCTAATTGTAGTACACACGGTGTAATCCCACCGCTGTCAGGCTGTGCTCTTGCTTACCCATGTGTAACCTCCAGGAGACACTTTATTACTCTTGATGGATGACCCTGGAATAGCTCATCTTGACTTTCAGATCCTAAGCTGCATTTACAGCCCTGGAAGATGAGAATCTGGAGGAGAAACATTTTGCTAGTAAACAGAGCAAATGAACATACAATAAACCTCTGAGACACAGTAATCCCAGAAACCCATGACACTATTAATAATGGGTCCCTTTCAAAGTGAAGCCACACTTCATGCCCCAAAGCCTCCAGAATTATGTTTGGGTAAACTGCAGACATCACATTCCTTGGAGGGCAATAGCTTGAATCTTCCATTTCTCTGATGCAACCTATTTTTTTTCCCTTTATCAGAGATGGATATGGTTCCCTTAAGAATCCTTATTTAAGTAGCTTCAATCTTTTTTCCACTTTACACTTATTGATCTTCTGGGCAGAATGGGCACTCTGGTTAGTGGAAAATTTTAGGGTTTTGCAGCTAGTTTTTACTCTCAGGAAGGATCATAGAATCACAGAATGGTTTGGGTTGGAGGGGATCACCGAGTTCTTACCCCCCTGCCATGGGCAGGGACACCTGCCACTAGACCAGGTTGCTCCAAGCCCTGATGGAGCTTTGTGTGCATGGGTTCCTGGCTTTAATGGCCAACGTAGGGTTTTGAGCTGCTCTATGGCATCCCTGCTAAGTGCTCTGGCAGCACTGGGGAGCTGCTGATCTGCAGTGAGCTCTCTCACACTCAGTTTGATCTTAGAAACCAAATCCCAGCTCAACCACCACGGCTCAGGTTCACAAGGCACATGGGAAGCCCCCTCCCCACCCAGGCAGAGCTGCACCCAGGAGCTGCCTAGTCCTTCCTTGGCAGGAGGCACATCAGCATTGCAGAATCCATCCCAGTGTTTGGGGCTGCAGTGCCCACATCCCGTTTCAGGGAGTGGCGTGTGATCTACTGCTGCTGCTGAGTCTCCTGCCTGGAGTTTACAGCTGTGACATCAGGACATTGTTGAAATTTTCAGTTTAGCAGTTTTCAGTGCTTTAATAGACTGTATTTCTGAAAATTTGCCTTCCTGATCTACAAGTGTTATTGATTATAATGTGTTGGATTGCAGCTGGAACAGTAATATACTCATAATGGATTTAAATTTTTTTTTATTTTTATTTTTTAACCAGACTTGGGGGTTAAGTGGATACTACATTATTCCATTATTATAGCTACAATATTATTTTCCTTTAACCAGGATTTTTTATTATGCAGGCACTGAAGCACATATGTGGAACAAATGAATCTGATATCAAATTAATGCTGCGATCAGGTTCCCCCCCTCTTCCCTCTTTAGTTGCCATAACAATCTGTGATCTTGAAGCAACAATAAAATTAGAATTGCATTAAAGGTGTTTACATCATGTACACTCTGTATCCCATTATTGTTTTTCACTGTAATAAAAGCATTGAGTGTTTGCTTTGGAATAGAACACCGTTACATCTCTTGCCTTGCCACGTCTCACATTGCTTTTTGCAGCCAAAACTTGTTTGTTTTTTTTTTGTTTTGAGAACAGAGAAGGTTATTCTGGGCTGGAACTTCTGGGGGAGGGATGATTATGTTTTTTAAGATAATGTTTGTCTTTTACTTGTAGGATGCAATTTTGGGTGAGCTACCTTGGGATTCCAGAACTTCAAAGAATTGCATCTCTGCTTTTAAATGTGTGGCGAATCTCCACCCTGATGGTTGTGGAAAGTACATCTTCTAGTGGAAAGTACGTCTTCTAGCTCTTCACCTTACTGACAAAGAGCAAATTAAAGGAAGAAGACTTTGTCAGCATGTGCGTGTGCGTGGGTCACACACACACGCACCAATGTACGTACGAATTAACTTCCCGTCCTCACGACTGCACAAGCTTCTGCCCCTGGGGACAGGATGAAAGGAAAAACATGACAGATGTTAGTCATATTGCCTGGTGCATGACTTGAAAGTGCTCTGGTAGTTCAGCTATGAGCGTTATGGAAAAACATTTATGGAATAAAGAGGCCGTTATCGCAAGATCTCGGCTGTGCCGGGCATCACGGAGCTCCTTTACTGCTGCTCCTATCCAGTTTGGCACATTATTCCTTGCTGCGACACCTTTCTGTGTAGCCTTTGTAGATAATCCTTGTGATAAAGCTTCCTTCAGAAAAATGGAAGTTTTTCATTTTTAAATACATAACGTGATCACCTTATGCTAAGGCTGGACTTGAATAGAAATACCATGAGAAGATTTTCCTTCTCCCCCCGCTAAGCCTGCTGTTCTCAGATGCAAACCACCCTTTGATTTTTTTTTTTTCCGCAAGTTTAGCTTCTGTTAGGAACCCAGGATCCATCTATTTATGAACATTGTATGTGATTATTTCCCTGATTAATCTGAATATAAGATGTACAGCAACCAGCTAATTCTAAAGCTTTTCCTGGTGGCGCTAACACACCTTTGAATCCTTTATTTCAGATTCTGTGCGACACAGAGGAGAATTCCTACACTGGGCACAGGGATTTGGTGGGGGGCAGGATAAAAGAAAATAAAGTGCCATGTAGAATGAGAGAGGAATGTAGTTAGCTGTCATAAATCTCTGGAGACAAGATCTCTCCAGAGCTGGATTCATCTAGTGATCCCCTCACTGACTCCAGTCCTAAAGATCAAAGAGTGGTGGATTAAGTAGCATGGATTCTGCAGTGATGTGCTGCTGTTTGCAGTGATGTGCTGCTGGGGATTAGCGAGGTAGGAATCACCTAAATAAAAGATCACAGCACCACAGTGCAATTCTGACTGGAAAGGACCTTGTGAGGTCCTAGTTCAACCTGCTGCTCGAGGCTGGGCCAACTTCCCTGTTAGCTCAGGTTGCTTCAGGGCCATGCCTACTTGAATTTTGAAAGTCTCCAAGGACAAGGATCTCACCTCTTCTCATGACTCCTGTTCCAGAGCTTAACTCCTCTCACGGTGAACTTTTCCTTCCTTGTATCTAATTGGAACTGTCCTTCCTGCAAATTCTCGTGCCTGTCCTGTCCATGTAGCTTTCTGTCCTTTTGTTGTAGGCTCCTGAGGAACATCTGTCTCTATCTACTTTAGGCTGTTGAATGAAGCTGTAAGATCCCACCCTCCCCCGCTTCCCCTGAAGCTGTCTCTCTTCCAGGATGAACAAACTCTCTGTCCCAGTATCACCACGCACATCATGTGCTCTGGCTCCCTCAGCATCTCGGACGATAACCAAACTGGACTCACTCCAACCAGCTGATCACTCTCTTGGTGGCCCAAAACTGTCTCCAGGGCTCCAGGTGTGATCTCACAAGTACCAAATAAAAGTGAATAGTCAATTCCCCTGACCCACTTACGGAGCAAAGGAGATACTCTGGGGTACCATTGCTACTGATACTGCAGCGCCTTTTGAAGCTGGCACCAGCTGTCAGTGCCAGCGACCCGTATAAATGTTGGCCTTAGGCCTGTTCTCACTTTATAAAGTTCACACTGATCCAGGAAAAAAAATCATTAATTGTTTCAAAAGAATCCAAAGACTAAGTGATATTGTGTGGGGGCTTTTACTCTTTACTGTGGACTGTCAGGATGAGGGCTAAGGTTTTTACAGGCAGCCGGGAGTCTCCAGCTGCCAGTGACACTCCTTGGTCTGTTATGGTGACAGTCACTGTGACCATACTCGTTGGCTGCAGGGGCTGCTGCCAGGGTAACTCAGCAGAGTCACTTGGCTTTTGGGCATAGCTGCCATGGTGACTCACTGCAGGTTCTGGAAGTAGTATTGGACCAGTTCTCCCACATGTTCCTATCAGGCTTTGCACCCTCAGGCATCTTCTTATCCCTTGGTCTGGGGCTCTGACCTCACTCTTAGCATCATGTTGTAAAGAGAATAGGAGCAGTCTGAAATAGGAATGGGGGGCCCTTGCCCCACTAATGTTTGAGGGCTATGAGGCATCCCATAGGAAACCTGAGTCAAGCTGCTGACCAACGTTCACATTGGCTGCTGTGCTCAGGCAGTCGGGATATGGAGCAGTCTGCCTCAGCTGCTCTTGGCAAGGGGAAGGGAAATGGATGGGCTTTGCTGTGGGCACTGGTGGCCAAGAGAGCTACTTTTAATTTTCATTAATGTGGCTGCTCAAATATCTTTACAGATGTTGTCCTCAAGCTTTTCTTGGTATTGGTACTGGTGACTAGGAAGAGCCCGCTGGGGCTAGGAAAGGAGAGAGGAGAGCAGAGGATGCCTTGTGCTGGCTCCTGGTTTGTGACCACACAGGGAACCTGCTCATGCTGTGTTGCACAGCAGAGGTGCCTCCACGGTACCTCCAGTGTGACAGGGTGTAGCCCTGTCAGTGTCGCTCTGTGGCCAAGAAAAATCTCATTGGCCTTGCTTTGGAGAAGGGAGATCCTTGTAGATGTGCCTGTATTGTCTCCAAGACCTCAAATTTTGTTCTTGTGTGACAGATCCAGCTCCTCCGAGGTGGTGTGCTGGGTCACCTCACCATCTCCCGGGGCATGGCAGACCTGTGTGACTATCAAACCTGTGAGCTTCCACATTTTAGAGCAATCCACATCATGAGCATTTATGGTTTTGAGAAATCACACAAAGCCCACACTGACTACTTGATTACTTTGTTCTTCTGATGACCCACACCACAAGGTTTGATGCAACATTTTGACATACTCAGAGCTGTACTTGTGCCTTCCTTTGGGTGACCTAGAGCTACACAGAGCAGCTCTGAGGGTACTCCAGTGATTTGTAACATGCCTTCTGGTTGAGGGCATGTATTTATTATGTTACAACAAATGAATGATTAATAGTTGCCATAGTGATAATGAGACCTTGAAGTCTTTGAGAACTACAGAGTCAAATGCAAGACTTGGCACATCTTTGCTGCAAAGCATTCATGGTGGGGTCTTGAAAATAGAGGCTCAGGAACCACCATCACTTAATAACACTAACACCCTATGGAGAAAAACATTTAAATAACATCATGTGCTTATTGAGAAATGCAAAAAAAAAAAAGGGAAAAACTCAGTTCAGGTTTTTCACTGTAAGAAGACATTAAATATTTTCACAGAATCTATTTTTATATTTTTTTAAAAATTCAATTGAAAGCTGCTGCCTTTTACTGTTAACCTTCCCCTTCTTCTTTCCCCTGGCACAACTTTGCTCACTGAAATGTTACATGGACAAAATCTCTGCTTTCCAAGATCCTGCCAAAGCTTCTCTTTAATTCTGGGCACATTAAAATTTCTCCAGAAATTTACTCACCAGCCACCAATAAGAAGTTTTTTCAGGAATACAGAATTTCTCTGTTATTTCTTGATATTCTGTGAAGGAAAATGGCATTCAGACATCTGTGGGACACTGAGGTATATGGGTAGCTGCTGAAGTTTACAGCTGTTTGTTCAAGCCCAGGCTGGCCACAAGCCCCTTTGTATTGTACAGCTTGTGCTGCACAGTGCAATGGCCAAAGAGGAGCTTGTTAGTGATGGCAGCTTGTGAAGTTAACCTGGGTGATGTGTTCTGGCAGTCTCAAACTGCTTCTCTAAAAATGGCAGTGTGCAGGAAGAGCTTTGGCTTGGTTATCCTCTACTGGATCCTGTCACTTTGCAGCAACATTTAACCTGGAAGTGAAGGATCAGCAGAAGTGTAAGTAAAATTTTGAGGGTCAGTGTGGCAAAGCCCTCTGCTTCTACAGGATGCTTCCTGAAATAATTTCCAAATGAGACTTTTATAACACACAGGGAAAAACAGAGACCAGACTTGGTGGCCATTAACTACTAGAAGAACAAATTAAATGAGAGGGAAGGATTCTGAAACCACTGGGACATGCAGAAGCTTTGTTTGGCTTGCTGGTACACTGAGAAATTCCAGCTGAGGATCTGGAAGAGGAGTCAACCGATTTACCCAGCAGCTCAGACAAAGAGCAAGGCAGGAGGTATTGTGCCAAACTAAAGAACATGCACAATATTGTTTGGCATCAATATGCAGCCATTACTCTCTGAGACAAAGGAAAAGCGGTGAGAAGCCTTCTCCCTGTGTCACTTCTGCATCCCCCTGGTCTTTTTGGGGCTTTTCCAGCTCTGAAGCATCAGGATTCTGTATTGTAAAACTGATGTAAAATTGTCTTCCTTGCTTCTTTGGCCTGTGGTTGTGGGAATCTGAAGTTGCTGTCAGCTCTTTGGAGCACTGGAGTTTTGAAGACACAATCAGTGCCTGGGGTTACCAGGAAGTCCTCACCTCAGTATTGCAGCAGGTTTTCCAGGGAATTGGTGGAATCACCATCCCTGGAAGTGTTAAAAAAACTGAGTAGTTGTGCCCTTCACAATATGTTTTAGTGGGCATGGTGGTATTCAGCTGAAGGTTGAACTTGATGACCTTGGAGGTCTTTTCCCACCTTAATGATTCTATGGTTCTATGAAAATCCTGACACACAAAAGCAGTAAGTTTGCCTGCTATTCCTGAGTTGTAAAATTTTCCAAAAAAGGGCAAAACAACCACTTCAGTGAGAAGGTTTTTGTACAAGTTTTTGTTCAATTAGCACAACTTGATTTATTGCTGGCTGAACCCTCAAACAGCCTGTAATTACAGACCCACAACTGCAAAGTAGGAAGATTATGAAGGTTAAACATATCAAGTCTTTGCATGAGAAGGAAGTGATCAATGAGAAAAAAAAAAAGAGAGTTAATGAGAGATAAAAGGATTCAGGAGTGTGGCAGATCAGTTTGTGCTAGGACACTGTAATGAAAGGAGACAGCCCAGCAAATGAAAGCAGAAAACCTTGATTTTGCACAGAGTGCCATTAGAAACTTAGACGTAGTCTTCACAAATAAATCTCATTTTAAGGGCTAGTGCTCTTTCTTTCCTGTCCCAAATTTACCTGCTGTGTAAATGCAGTGTCCTCTCACACTTGTTGTTGAAAATTAATTACTCGAGTAATAAGGAGATATAAAAAAATCTCTTCAAACAGGTTATAAAAGGAGTTGTTTGTGCTGAAGGGAAGTTGCCCACTGCATTTTAAGTTTGCAGCATGAATAAATCTCTTTGTGTTCTCGTTTCAGTGCTTCCGCACACACTGTGTCCCACCATTGTGCCTGGAAGGGATAGACAAATGTAGTCTTTTGGGATGGCTAACCTTGTCCCAGAAGGATTCCTCTTAAAGACCATTTTCTGCTCTTTGCAATCTTAAATCCCATGGGAGGAGAAGCTTCCCATGCTGCCTCAGAGGCAGGCTTGCCCTCTATTACATTTCACTTTAAGGAAATATTTTCCTGATCTTCAGCCTTTATGTCTCACTTGCTTAATTCCTTCCCACTGCACCTAGTTATATTCCCTTGTACAGTCCTAAATAATTAATCACCTCCTTCATTCATTTCAAACACTTGTTGAATACAGAGCAGAGACCAAGAATTACTCATAGGAAGAAAAGGAATGGGAACCAGATGAGAGAGGACCAGTTGAGAGGCAAGGAATGGAGAAAGAACAATGCTCCAAGCATAAAATCCAAGCTGCTGGTAAGAGTAAAAGGGATACAGGAGAGCTGCAGTGCCCCATGGCTGATTCATGCTGCTTACTTTTGCATATTAATTTGGAAAGGCATAACACAGTTCCTCCTGGGGTCTTGAAGTGCTCTGCTCAGAAGAAGGGACCCTTTGATGCCTGTCAGTCTGAAACAGCAGCAGTGCACAGGCAGTTCCCCAGGCATGGCTGGGCAACCGAACATGAAACGGTGGCGAGGGCACCATGAACATAAACCCTGCAGCCATCTGGGTGCCCGAAAAGCCTTCATCAGGTGAAAGCTGCCCAGGTTAATGCAGTCCTGTATTTATGCTGAAGCAGAACTCAGGAGAACTTCCAGCACTGATGGTAATGCTCCTCACACACTTGCCTTCCCAAGGACACGAGTGGATTTTGCTGCCCAAAATCCAGTTTGAAGGGTTGTGTTTTGGTGTTTTTATTTTTTTTTTTAATTTCCTTATACCTTGAAAGCTGAAGATCACAAATTTCTAGGCAAGTGCTGGAGTGCATTCCTAGGGCACTGGCACGCAGAAGGCATGACCCAGAGCACTGTGTCCATCCCAGTCAGGATGCTAAAGCCGTGTCTCTGCAGCAGGATCCCATCCTCACCCTCCCTCAGCAGAGAATGAGCAGTTTCCTCCAGTGCATAATCGGTCAGGCTGAAGTCTGCCCTTCATCTGGTGATACCTCTCCAACATTCCCAGTGTACAGGGATGCTCAAACAACCAAGAACTCCAGTTAACTGAACTGGAGGGCTCTTATGTTGCAGTAGGCATTTTGGCACCAATTACTCCAGCATGAACTCCACAGCCCTGGGACTCTAGGTAGGAACCTTTCTGTACTTTGACAAGGAAGCGAAGAGCAGTCAGCAAACAGGGAAGTGTCCAACTGTTAACAGAACACAGTAAGGCTAAAGGAGCTGAAGAAAATGAGTCTGGAGGAGAAGGGGGCACTCTGAACCCTCCTATTAATCCTGTTTGCCCTCCATGCAAAGCCACGATCCAGCTGGTTGGTGTTGTTTCTGTGAGTTGTGAACTTTTTATTTATTCACACCTGGGAACATGACCTCTCATCCAGGAGCTCTGTTCCACCAAGAGCGAATTTATGGCTGGCATCTGTTCCTGCAGGAGGCGCAGAGGGTGATTTATGGCAAAGAAATTACGTTCTGACCCAGTGACAAGCCATTTTGCTGAGATGTTGAAGATACAAACAGTCAGGCTGTGGCACAATCACGGATACAATCTCAGCAGTCGTGGTAGCACTTACACTGCCCAGCCCACCCCCCAGCCCCACTGCTGGTGTTCAGAATTTGGCTGCAGCTGTAACTCTTTTGCAGGAAGTAGGAACAATAAAAGGGAGGTACATGGGCTGGGATGGGACTGTGCTAGGGTTTTCTTTTTATTGGAAAGTATATTTTGGCATAAGGAAAGCTGTCTAGTAAGCAAGCATTCCCAGTCATGAGGAAGCTGCTTGGAATGGGATAGAGAAGTGGGACATCTCACGTGGGAATCTGTGATAGTATTTACTGTGTAAGGCCCATGAAGGTGACCATGGGATCCACTGGCTTGGAAGATGGTGTTTGCGAAAAAGAAAAGAAAAAATTAACTGACAGCAGTTAATGCCACCTAATTTTCTAGGCTCGTATGGCCACTGTTTGGGACAGGAACCTGGGATGTGGGAAGGGGAGGAGAAAGAGTCCTCCATGACCTCTCTGTCTCCCTGCACATACACTGGTCAAGGTCTTTGCACATTTCTAGCCAGCAGGATCTCAGTCCCTGACTGAGTGGTGCTGTTATTTCCCCTTTCCCCACCCACAAGTTTGCTGGAAACCCAAGGTTTCCTGAGAGTGTGTGGGAGAAAGGTGAACTGCAATAAAAGCTGGGTTCGGGACAGGAGAGCAGGAGGCCCAAAACCTTGTGCCACAAGATGTGCTTGTGCCTGTGGAAAGGAAGAATGTTTTTAGCTGCCTGCAGCAGTCTGACACTGGCTGACAAGGAAATGGGTGGGTGGGTGCATTCCTGTCACTTGCAAGCACAAGGATCTGCCATCCTGGCAGTGCTGCAGCCACAGCTTTGTCACTATTGTGGACATAACACAAGCACTGGTAGGTGTTTGGACCAGTGAAGCATTGCCTGAGAGTGTTTCACAGCAGGGTGGTGAGCAGATATCACAGTTCTGATGCCCAGGAGGTGCTCAGAATGGCCTGTGTGACTAGTTACATGTGCCTGCTAGAGAACAACCGGTTTCCTTTATCAGCACCTTCTGGAGTTTGTTTTTTATTTTATTTTCATTTTAAATTAAAGGGAGAGGGGAGTGGGTGAGCTACCATAATGTGCTCTCCTCAGCCTCGACTGGCCTTAGATTCACCCACATGTAGAAGTGCAACCAAGGGCAAGTGCAGCATTCATATTTCACACCACTCCATGTCCCATCCTATGAATTTTGCAGAGGACCCAAAATTGATGAGGGATGACCAAGGATGGGGCTGTCATTCAGAGCAAGCTCAGCAGGCTGGAGGAGAGGGCCAGCAGGAAGTGTGTGCAATTCAAGGACAAATGCAGAGACCTGCACCCAGGAGGGAAGAGGGGCTTGCAGTGGTAAAGGCTGTGAATGGGCAGGCTGGGGAGGAGCTCTGCTGGAAGGGACGAGGGGTGGGTGTGTGTCCTGGTGGGAGGTCACCACAAGCCAGCAGTGAGCCCTGGCAGCAAACCACGCCAACATCCTGGCCTGCATGGAGAGCAGCAGAGCCAGGGCAGTGAGGGAAGTGATTATCACCCTCCCACCCCACAAAAAACTACCAAGTCATGTGCTATACCACATCTAGCTACTGCATCTACCTTCTGGTGCCTCCAGGACATACAAGTAATGGACAAACCGGAGGGAGTTCAGGGGAGGGCCACCAGCATGGCTGGGCAGGCTCAAGCTGTCACCTGCCAGCAGAGGCTGAGGGAGCTGGCCTCGTTCAGCCTGGAGCAGAGACAGCTTGCGGGCACCTAGGAGCAGCACACTGCCCTGGTGTCTTTGGGGAACTTCTCAAGAAGTTTTAGCAGGGCTTTTTGCAGTGGTGTCTAGCAGGTGTGAGAGGCAAGGGGCATGAGTTGCAACAGGAGAGGTTCAGGCTGGATATCAGGAAAGACGTGTTCACCATGAGGACAGTCAAGTAGTGCAATAAATTGCCCAGTGAGTCTGTGAAGTTTCCTGCTTTTTATTTAGTTATTTTTTTGAACAGGAGGATCCATGGTCTGGGGGTATGGGATGCTAAAGTGTGTGGCACAATTACACCAGGATCAGAGACTCAAGGATCACTAATTATGGGATACTTTGGCCACATCCACAAGAAATGTAAGCGATCATTTCCTAGGGATCCTCAAGGCCAAAAGCTGAATAGGATGAAACTAATGCCAGAGGTGCTCTATAGATCACGTAAGTACAAGTCCTCAGGGGTCTGGCTTTCCTGTCAGAGGGATATTCTGCATACATCTATCCCCTAAAAAGCAGTTCCAGTGCAGCTGGTGTTTTTATTGGTATGGTACAATTCCCACTTAGGGCCTATGGGACATCACCTGGGGCTCATTTGTTAACAATAGGATTCACTGAATTTCACCTTCAGCTGTCTACAAATTAGACCCCTAGAGCTCAATTTTTCTTTAATAAATGCAGGAATCAATGCCATTTGAGTTGCCCTGGAGTATCCAACACGGCCCAGGTTTAGGAAAGTGAATATAGGCCTTAAAGTGGGATTCAGCTCACAGACTCATCCCTCTAAGCTTAGGGATCCTTAGCTGAGTATCTGGATGCACCAGACTCCTATGCTTGTACTATTTAGAGCCCTTGAAATGGCCTAGGAGAGATGGAGGTCACAAATGCCCTATTCATCCTGCATCATGTCTGCAAGCCCTTGGAATCATAGAATTGTTTGGGTTGGAAAAGACCTTTAAGATCATCGAGTCCAGCCATCAATCCACCACTGCCCTTCTTTGCAGTGGCTGCAGCTAAGCAGTCAGCAGGCTGTCCTTGGGCACTGGGGGCAATACTTGAAATCTCTACTAAGAAAACTCCATTTCGCTCCTGTTGTCCTCTTACAGCCCCTGGAAAGTCAGCAACACCTCCAGACAGCTCGCTCACTGCCTGGTCTTTAGCACACTGCTTCAGGTGGGGGTAATTGTCTGCAGGATGCATTTTGTTACCCTGAGTAGTGGAGATGGCTACAGGGTAAAGCAGCAGCTCGTGTCTGCTGGGCTGAGGCTGAGGTTCCTGAGCAGATGCATTGGTATCTTAACAGCTCTGTGGCCTGTGTCAAAGACGTCTGTATGGCATCACCATGGGCTGAAACAGCACCTGTGCTGTGGCATAGATCAGCACAGCACCTTCCTCTGTTATTGCTGCTGCAGCACCAGGTCTGTTTGATTAAGGTTTCTTCTGATTTCCAAATGACCTCCCTTCTCTAATAGGCCCCAGGTATCCCCCACTCCTCAGGTGGTACTGACTCTTCTCTGCTGCCTCCTTCAAAGCCACAGGGCCTGAACTCACATGTGCACCAATGAAGGCAGCTGTATCTATTCAGAGGAGGATGGTGAATGGAAGGGCATTTTACCTTCACGCATGCTTCCTATTGACCTTTAAATAATGTATCACATATAAACAAACATGCAGTGCCTTGTGGTTACACACTAAATAGGCAGCTCTGCCTGGGTGAGAAGGGCAAGATAACTGCAAAAAGTTCTTTAGGTATGTTTATTTTATCATTGAACTTAGGCTTTTAGAGATAGGGAAACTTCTAGTTGTGCTAGAGTCAAAGAAAGGTAATGTCTAAAATTCTCCTTTTTCACATCCCTACATGCCAAGAGAAGGATAAAAGGGTTTCTGGTCCAACTCTGTAACAGTCTACTTAGCTACCATTTTATTAAAGATGTGGTAGCCCCAGGTAGCTGGGACTGAGAGCTCTGATCCGTTGACAGGGACCCTCAGGAATATTTAAGTACACCAGCAGAATCCCAGATGGGCTGGGAAATGTGACATTCTCATGCACTGATAAAAGACAAGAAGGATGGCCCAGCCCATGGTTGGCTAGTTTGACATTACTTTGGCAAAATAATGGACATATTGGTATGGGTATAAAGACATTAAAAACGAGGTAAACAATTAATGCCAATCAACATGTTTTTTAAGGGAGAAAGGGTTGTCAAACTGGATTTCATTCTTTGATGTGATTGTAGGTTTTGGCTGATAAAAGTAATTGCAAAGATGGAATATATTCTGACTTTTGTATATTTGACAGCACAACAGATTCTGATTAAAAAATTAGCATTCTACCCTATCAATACAAGGCACATAAAATGGATTAAGAATGGGTTGACATGTCAACAAAGCAGCTGTCAAAGGAGACTCACTGTAGGAGAATGTTTTTTTTTTTAGAGGGAGTCTGAATGCTATTGAATATTTTCACTAATGACTTGGAAGTAAATATCAAAACTGCTGATAACATTGGAAAATGTTGGAGTGGACTAGGAGTTGCACAGAAGTGCTCTCAGTGTGGTTGTAAGGAAGCTTTCAAGTGGAAGAACAGGCAAGCAGACCACACACACAGGAACCTGGAGTGCGATGCATCCCAGAGGGATTTCAGCATCCTAAAGGAGCAGCCCCAAATAATTCTGCCAAGATGGTGTTTTGTGGCGTTTGCATGTTATTTTTGCAGGTGCTGATGCAATTCCTGACTGTGTCATTCGGAGGAGTGGAGTAGGGATGAAATTTTTAATTTCTGCATGTTGCACCTCTTGATGTTGAAATAACATATCTGGCTCTGGTAACCAACCCAAATTTAGAAAGAATGTCGGGAAAAAAAAGAAAAAGTTGCAGAAATAAAGCACACAAATTATTCAGGGACTGAAAAACCACTATTGTGTGTAGATGCTTCCAGAGCATGATATATTTATTTTATGAACGAGGGATGAAAAGCAACTTGAGACCTGCTTATGAGTGCCTTTGGGGGGAAATGGCAGATGCAGAAGGGCTCTTTAATGTAGCAGAACTGAGCAGAGCCAAAACCTACAGAGAAAACATCTGCAGAAGCACGTGCAGGGATTCAGCAGATCGTGCACCTCTGGGAAGTAATGGACTTTTGTGCCAGGTCCCAGAGCCTTCGGATTAAAATTGAAATATTTTGGTTGTGTATTTGTTGATCAAACATGGGGTGAGGGAGAAACTGTTCACCTACACATGAAAGGTGAGATTTGGTGATTTACTGGTCCCCTCTCTCTCTCTACTGAAAGCCATGGAGCTGTGAGGCCAAGAGTTGAAGGAGCTGACAGACCCACCAGTTTCTTTCCTACAGGGCTTCATCTCTGCTCCTCCTCCTGCCTCTTTCCAAATTCCCTCCCTCCTTCCCCTCTGTGGCCTCCATCCTGAGGCACTATGCAACGCTAAGAGTGAAATTTCTCAATCTGTTGGTCGGAGGTAATGCTGAAAATTTTGCCTGGTGTGTTCTCAGGCAGGTTTTCATAAGGGAAAATGCCAGAAAAACTTTGTGCCAGAAGTCAGTCCACTTTTCAAACTGACACTGTCTCCTTTTGCTGGCAACTCAGGAATTTATGCATGTCCTGTGAGTGAGATGTCCCCAGAGCAGCCGTGGAGGCTGGGACATCACTCCCTGAAGTGCCGTCTTGAGGAAACAAATCTCTGAGATTCAAATGCTCCTTTGTTTATGAAATAAAGTCCACCAGACCTATTGCCAATTGTTTATGCTAAAGAGCATGCTCCCATTAATGCTAATGGTGCTTTGGAGCATAAATCCTTGCTAATTGATATAGGAATGTATCCCAGAAGAGTTTACTTTACTGCTGATTTAGCTGATAGATATAAATGTGTGAGAGGGAAATATTAGCATTCATGTAAAACAATTAGGTTATCAACAGGGGCAAATGATTCAGAAAATGACTGCAACTTTCCTGTTCCCTTTAATGGAAAAAAAAAAAGAAAGTCTGCTAATGAGGAAAATCAGAGGGAATACAAATATGAGCTAATCATTGCGGTTACTTAATATTTGTGTTACATCAGCAGCCCTCGAAAACCAGGGCAGGGTTCTCACCTGAGCTCTGTGCTGATGTGGGATGGGCAGGACCATCCTGCTGCCCACCAAGGCCAATCTTCCCTGTGACCTCTCTGGTGGAGCAGTATTTTTGGCTTACAAGGCTGACGCACCTGGCCGCTACATCTTGAGCTCAGTAACATTTACTAAATATGCATGAATAGAATGATACAAGCAGCAGATAGATTTCCACAATTTAATTTTTTTTTTTCAGATAATATAATGGCATATGAAAAGTGAGGCAGTAATGCAGTTCAAAAGAAAAAAAGAAAGCAACCCCTCTCCCTCCCCTCCCCTCATTCTCCTGGATCTTTCTGCCAAAGGCTGACATTATTGAAAGTTTGATAAATACAAGAATTATGGGCATTTCCATAAAAATCAGATTGTTTAAAATCTACAATTTTGTGGCAAATGTACAGCCATTGAAGGAATAATTTTTTTCAGCATACTCAACAGTTTTACCTATTCGATTCCCATTTAGTTCATGGGTTTTGATGTGAAAATGATTTTTTAAGAAAAGGCTCAGATACAGGAAACGTACAGTAAGCCACACGTCTTCCCCAAAAAGATGCTTTGACCTCCAGTGTGGAATCTGTGGCATTTTGAGCACATGGGTTTCCATTTTTTAACTCTAAACCTATCTAGAATCAGGAGGAAAAAAAGTCATATACCAAAAAGTACAGTATTGTATTGTTTTATGGCATATTCTGATTCACATATTTTAGCTATTTTTTGATTTTACTGCAAAACCAAGCTCATTTGCTTCTGCAAATACAGAAAGAGATAAAAATTTCTGCATTTTAGAATCTTTTGTTGCAAGTCACTGAATGGCAAGACTTTTTCTCCCCACAGCTTTCAGAATTTTCAAAGTCTCCATTATTAATGAAATATCAAGCGAATTAGTTAACATTTGCCTGGGCATGGTTAAAGACCATGCACCCAGGAAGATTTCATATAACAAAAAGCGCCCAACCCTAGAAACATTTTTTTTTCCATTTAATGCTCATAAAATTTTACAGACAACAGAATCCTTTCTTAAGCTTTATTTAAGAAATCGAATACTATTATAGTTCAATATATATAAGACACATCCAGTATTGTGTTCCTGATAGCAAGTGCATAGATTTTGTTAAGATATCATTTTTATATTTAATTTTTTTTTTATTTGTTACTCAGTAGCACGTTTCATGATCACACGAAGGGATATTCCCAGTGATTTTGCTAAGAGCATGAGAGAAAAAACAGAACACAGCAAAGTAGTGAAACTACAACAGAGATGAGGAACAAAAATGATCAGGCAAACTATCAGTACAGTCGATTCCTGATAAGTGAATAATCTGATTGCTTGGTCACAATGCTTTATTCACTTATCAGGAATGATTCACACTACATTTTGTTAAACTGTTTTCCTTAGCCTAATACTTAAGAGTCACACTGGGCAAAGGCACACACACTCTGGCAGGCTATTCTTTAATCAGCGAGTCTTGTGACAGTTTCGTAATTTCCCATGGTGATACACATATAGCTAACAAAGAGACATTTTGCTAACACTGCAAGGTGCCTTACATAATTGAAATTAAAAGCATGTGTTTAAGCAGGACAAACTGTTCAGCTGCATTGCTTTAAGGAACTCATTTTTCCCCCACTGTTGAAATTAAAGAAAAAAAAAAAGAAAAGAAAGAAAGAAAACCCTGTATCTTTCAGCCCTGAGTATTTAAAAGAAACCTAACTGCAGTATAAGTCTTTTTTTTTTTTCAGCTGTATTTTTGGAAGAAAAGACCCTTCACAAAGCTCTAGTTTCTTTCCTAAGACCAAGTTTGGAGGAAAAAAAAGAGAAAAGAAAAAAAGAAAACACCCACAGCAAACTAAAAAAACCCAGAGAGCAATTCTGATGCATCCATCATGCAAGTCAAGACTTACTTAACTGAATCCACTGGTGTCAAAATTATCCAAATCGAGATCATAAAATCTAGAGGTGTCAAAGACCGAGGATATAGTCTGACCATCGGGTTCTGCCTTCCTGCCTGGGCTGTCTGCTACAGGCTCCTGTGGTTTTAGATTAAACCTAGAACTGTTTGGACCCCTGACAACAGACCCTGTGGGATGGCACTGGAGCTTGCTGGGGGCTCCAGACTCATCACTTGTTTGCTTCTCATGGAAACGGAAAAGTGAAAAAAAAGGAAAAAAAAAAAAAAATTAGAAAAATAGATCGAGCAGTAACAACCAGGCCAACTCACAAGCCACCAGAAAATTTCAAAAGTCTTCCAAACGCAGGAACCAACATTGCTGCTGACACCACACGGATACACCCAGTGCGCCAGGACCTTGTCGGACGGTATTGATGGGGCTGTGTGTGTGTGAGCCAAAGCCAGAGCGCCAGAAAGACCAGGGGAGAGGAGACAAGAGGGAGGAGTGTCGTTTGGGTCTCATAAGAGCACTTTTAAGTGGTCTTCGATTCCTGAGCATTACAGAAAGTGGGACAAAGGAAAGGGATGGGGGCGTATGGCTTGAATTCCAGAGAGCACTCGCCAGTGCTTCTCTCTCCTCCTTAGGTTTGGTATGGTTGGTTTTGTTTTGTTTTTTTTTTCCCCCCTCTCCAAATTGTAAGGTTCGTATCTGCGATCAGAGGAGAGAAGAGACTTTCTGTAAACCAGAACAACATAGATTTTTCTTTTGCAGCTTTTATTTCGTTGTGGTAGACACCGGTTGGGGGAGAGCAGAGAGATTCTTGTGAGGAGGAAAAAATTATAGGAAATGAAAGAATAAAAAAGCTAAGAGCCAACTGTAAAAAATAATGAGAAAAAAAGTGCTATGGTATTTCTTTAGTCCCTTTTGAGATTTGTGTAATACTATCAGCTGATGCTGAGAATGATCTGCCTTGTAAGCCCACAGCAAAAATATCACCCATTGGAACAACAGGGGATCTTTTTCCATCATTTATTTCTCCTTCTTTTATTTTATTTTATTTTTTTTTTACTTCCACTGGCTTTAGTAGAAAGTTTTCCTGTGCTCACTTGGTTTTTGTTATATTTTAAAAAGAATTGTATGTATAACTGCACGTAACAAGCTTGATCACCTGGTAGGATTTTGCAGGCTCTCCCAGCCCTAGTTAAGACGTGATTAGTTTCTAGGGAGAGTTTGAGTAACGCCATATGCCATCAGATTACTGTGCAGTTTGGAAGAAATCCCAAGGCTATATCCTTCTCTTCTTGAATGTTTCATATGCTTCTGTGAAGTAGTGGCAGAGTATTATTTTTCTTTTAACAACTAGGAAGAAATGATCTCCATAATCCACACTTTCTAGACTGACTGAAATGTCACAGCAAAAAAAAATCTTTTCAGGTGGCTTCTGTGTGTTTGTGTGCAGAAGGTTTTGCAGTTCGAAGGCTAACAAAAACTACCTTCAATAGGACTTTGCAGGAAACTCATTTAAAATGCTTCCTGCTCCAAGAGATTATCCAAGTGATAAGGCATGACTAGGGGGAGGAAGAGAGGAAAAAAAAAATCAAAGAAACCAGAACATGTCTAAAATGTACAAATCCTCTTTTGCCCCCCAATCAGCTATTCACTTAGGTGGAATCGACTGTATCTTTTGTACACAACCAACAAATAGAGAAAAAAAAAACAGGCACGTGAAACAGTGAGGTGTGCAGATGTATTACCAACACAGAATGACCACCAACAATACAACACACAAAGTAGAGAGACAAGTATTAGGAAAATGGTTTAATATTGGAGACAGAAGCAAAAAACTGCATCACACAATAACATACGTTACAAAAATAAGTCTGACTGTTTCAACTACACGGTTATGTTCACAATGAGGACAGAAGAATCAGAAAAAACTCTGATCTAAACAGCAAAAAAGCAAACCCCTAACGTTTTAACTAATACATTTATCCACGCAAAGTGACCGAGTACTCCTAATTCTAATTACCTTATTGTGTAACTGCACAATACAGAATAAAAAGTGAAACTTACCGCTTTTGTTAAGACAAAATTCTAAACACTAGATATAAGCAAAGGGAAAAAAAGAAATCAAGCCAAAGTTTTGAATTCTCGAAACAAAACCAACTCTCTTTCTACCATCCAGAAATCAAACTTGAAAATCAGTCATGATCGAGGGGGCCCACGAGAGTAAGCCACAAAAATTTCCATTTGTTTTTTAATCTCCAGTATAAAAAGTTCCACTGGTACAAAATGCATAAGTACAATCAAGTTGTAGAAATAGGAAAGCCTGCTTTTTTTTTTTGCTTTTTTTTGTTGTTTTTTTTTTTTGGCTCAAATTCCATCAAACAACAAAATCCAAATGCATCAATAAAACAGAAACAATACTCAAATGGTCTTACAGTTTCCACTAGATTGCATTAACTTTGGCTTTTCTCAGACAATACTTAAAAACTAGTTTGTAATTCTAAACAAAATGATAGTATTATTAATCTACAAACAACAATTCCCACAGCACGAAAAAAACACAAATACATAGGTTTGTTTTTTTTTTCTTTTTGTATGACATTATCCAAAAAGGTAATGAAACTACAGGATATTTTTTTCCTTTTGTTAATTAGCACTTAAGATAATAAAAACAGAAACAGTAAAATGATTCCAGAGTAGCACAAGCCAAGGAACTGTAACCCCTATGGTGAAAGAAAGATGAACTTGTTACTCCTTTGAGGACTGCCATTTCATTGCAATTAGCTAATTTGTTTGAAAAAACAACTAGTCTAGTCTTTTGATTAGAATTTTGTAAAGCAATTTCCCTTGTTTTACTTCCTCTCTTATTAGGCCCTTGCACCCTTGCAGCTTTTTCCTTTCATTATTTTGAAAGAGAACTGGTAGATAATTTGCCTCCCAGGAGGCATCTGTTTGGGTTTGAATTTTTTTTTTTTTAAATTTTTTTTTTTCCAGAGATGGACACTTTTTCTAAGCAATGACTCATCTCAGTTGACTGGAAGTACAGAAACATTGCTCCTCTCCCACTGCTAAGTCAATGTCCCGTGGAGTAATTCAGGGCAGCCTGGTGCTTAGTTACACTGCCCAAGGACCAGAGGCATCACTGCTCTAACTGGACTGGAAAACCCACAGGACACACCAGGGCATCTACAAAAGCTTTGGAAATTTAGACGGTGGGTACAATGAGAAAAATTAGTGAAACAGTCTCTAAACAATCCAAATGATGATCTCATATTATATATATATATATGTACACGGGTAACTTCAGATATATTTTATAAAGGTGTGATTGCTGCAAGTAGTACAAAATAGCCCTCAAAGGGTGTAGGAAGGCCCCAGCAGTAGTAAAAACGTGAGAAAAGTATAGATCATTTATTTATAAGTGCATGTGCTATAAGAAGGAAACTTTTTTTGCATCACTAGAGGCTAGTCCTTTCCATCCCAGGGCTCTACATAAAGAAGCATTTAAGTTGGGGATGAGAGACAAGAGTGCACCAGCTGATGTTGCTTATATAGGGCTTCATTTTTAATTTTAGGTGGCTTCAGATATAACCAGATAGAACTAGGAGGTGGAAGAAGGTATGGCACTTTATGACCTGTAGCAGTTACTGCTGCTCACACACATTGGATTGGCAATGAATTCTCTAAACCGGTGGCAAAGAACCGAATTTGGTTGTTGGTCACTGTTTGTGCGGTAGAAACGCAACCTAATCAGACTTACAAGGCAGTGAAAAGGGCTACCAGCATCTCTTTTCTGGTTCCTTACAATGAGCTTCCTCCAGCAAACACCCACATCAGTCACACAGATATTCCCATGGACCACTGGTACGAGTAAAGTTACTCCTCTCTGTATGAGTGTCTGCAGGAGTAAGCCAATATATTGCCGTGACAAATAATGGCAAATAACACCAAACATTACAGTGTATGTAAACTTTATCCATAAAAAGTAGTTTAACTGCAGTGCACACTGAATTTTCACCCAGGAAGATCTAGTGCATCTGATTTAAGCAAAAGTTCATTTATTTAAATTACAAAAATATTATTAATCTTTTTTTATTTTTTTCTCCTCAAGGTTTTCAAATGGTGGATTGACCGCTCCTGGCTGGGAGTGGCTCACACAATAGATAATTAAAGAATTGTTTTCTTTTTCTTTTATTTTATTAATACTGAATAGCATATTCCAGCAGCATATTAAAAGCTCTTTAAGAAAAGACAAAATCCCCAAAATCTAAAAAGGAAAACCACAAGTTAATTACGGTTTTAAATAATTTTAGTTATAGATACAGAAGAAATTTAGACAGCAGTAAAATATTTTTGTCCTTCAGATCTGCCCTGTGCATTGTTCTGATTTCAACCATGTATTAAATAAACCACAAAAAACTAAGTATATATATATTTATAGATATAGATATATATATAAAAATAAACAGCAAAATGGTGAATGTATAAAAGGTATTAACACTCAAGACAGCTCTGGGTGGAAAGGGTTAAAAGTTCAAAACTTTCTCACCTTAGAGGTTTCCATACAATATGAAGAAAATACATAGTGAGGTTTGCTTTCACAGCATTGATGTGTGCAGAGTGGTTAAAAAAGTGAAACATGGGCACTTATACAATGTTTTACAAAAAACATCAAAGAGAAATAACAAACAATAACAATTTCAGGCAACAAGACCACAGGATAGCAAGTTAACAAACTTTTTAACCTCTTTTTTTCTTTAAATATTAGGGATTTATACAAAACACATAATAAAATACCCATGTTATCAAATTACTTCACACAAGAAACACACTGAAGCTCTAGGAAGAAAGTACCTTTGGAATTTGGCACTATAGTTTCACTGATTTTTTTTCTTTAAAAGAAAAACCGATCACATTTTGCTGAACACAAACACACCTAAATTGTTCACAATAAAAAAATGACATCAATGCGTCACAAGCCAACACAAACTTATTCTGGAATATTTTTTCATTTTCACATGAAATTATTTTTTTTTTAAGCAAACAACTTTTTTTTGTGTTTTTTTTTTGAATCTTCTTTTTGTTCTTGTTGTTCAAGTAAACCAATTTTAAACTTGTCTTTTTATAAACATAGAACACTTAAGACCATAAGACTCATGATGAAACCACAACTTAATTCACAGAAGCACCAACGTAACACATTTTACAGTAACCTTTCTTCTGTACATTGAAACAGTATAAAATATAGGTAATTTCATGTGCATTAAACCATGGATTGTCTAACTGTGAGTCAGTTCAGCAAAAGGTGACACAAGTAGGTAGCATTTGCCCTAAAACAGGGTAAATATTTTCTTATACTAATCTACAAAAAGTGGTTCTATATATATACTTTAATGAGAAAGTGAGCCACCTAAAATGGCCTTATCAAAAAACTTTACACTGCCTGAAAAATGTAAAAACTATTACAGACCTCTAGAGACTTAAAATCAGACAGTTTTATTTCTCAAACTGTTTTGGAAGTAGTCTGTTAGAAACCAACATTCTGTGCCTCTGGACACATATTGCTATTGTCACCAGTGACCAGGCAGAATGCCAATCCCTGTATAATACTTTCAAGTCTGTTTTTTTTTTTATTTTTTTTTACGAAATGAAAAAAAACAAAACCAAAAACCAACCAAGAAAAAAAAAACCAAAACAAAAAACCCAAACAAAACAAAAAACTCCAAGGAAAGAAGAAAACCAAAAACCAAAACTAAAAAAAAAGAAAAAAAAGGAAAGAAAGAAAAACATTTTGCCACAGGTTGTTTTTAAATCCTATCATTAATTTATCTAATAATAAATTTCAGTCTTGCATGAATGCAGCAATGTTTTTTCACATTGACTTCCCAGAATTCATAGCTAGATGAGGTCACATGCAAATTTCAAAGGTCAAACTAGGTCAGTAGGAGAACCAAATATGATGTGAGGTCAGAAAGACATCAGAAACAATGACGGGACGATGAAACTTTTTTTTTTTTTGAGACGCCACAGGGACATGCTAGGCAAACGATGGGCTAACGGGCATGGAGATGTCTAGGGAAAAAACAAGGAAGAGGAAAAAAAGTTACACAGAATCTATGCAGCACAAACAAAATCACTTTTATGGGTGCAGGAGAAAACTAATGCAAATCTTTTATCAGTAGAGCCTATGAGCCGTTCACATAATTTGCATTAACTTACAATACTTGTCAACAAGAACACAATGGAAACCCAAAAGAATCCATCTGAAAGGAGTCAGAGAGAATGGATTCCTCTTTGGGGAGAAAAGAGAGGAAAGAACCAGTTTCTACAAATGTAACAGAAAGGTACAGGGAGAGGGAGGGAAAAAGGGTCAGACAACTGAACTTTAAACTAGGTAATGGAAACTACGAACAAAATAACCAGACAAATACAAACAAGAGGATAAAAGCATGAACTGTAAAGGGTGGAGGGTTCAACAGTGAAAAAGCGCCCATTCTTGGCACAATTACTCTAGAGACTACTTCAAAGGATCTAGCTAGCATAGAGAGCTGCTCTTTAGGTATCCAATAAGTTAACAATAGGCAATAAATAAATTCCATTATTTCTGAGGCAGTAAAAATTTTGTATAAAAATAGAAATGCTTTTTACAAATAAAATTTACAGGCCTGTGGCTTTCTTTTTTTTATTATTATTAAATTTATCTCTCAAGAAACATCAAGTATTGTCACTCATTTTATTTTATTTTTTTTTATTTTAAACCCTGTAGCTTTAGAAACAGATCTCTAAATCTTTTTTACATTAATCCTTTCCAAAAAAACAAGAACTTAAAAAAAAATGAAATATAAAGACGACCAGTGTAAAATCAGACTAATATATAACAATACGTTGATTTGAACCGAAAAAAAATCAGATCTTCTCAAAAAACAAGTTGATGTAGTGGAAAGACTTGTTTCAATTTTTGTTGCAAAATAAGTGCTTCAACTGGCATGAGGCCATTTTGTTTAACCTATAAACTGCTGGTGCCACCCTGGTAAAATACAATCCATCCATAGAAAACAACTTTTATTGTGTGCTAATGGCACCAGGGTTCACAGAGTTAAATTGCACATTTTTTTGTGTGTGTGTGTGTGTGTGTGCTGTTTGGAATTTCAAGACGTTTATTTTTGTTTCAAAAAGGAGATAAATTATGCTGCAAAACAAAATACAGTAACACAACTCAGTAATTACTTGGCAAGGAAATGGGAGCCAAGTGTAATAAGGACAAGTGGGGAGATGGAAGTGGTAACTGTAAAAATAACTGTCTCTTGGTGAAGGTTGGCTCTATGTTCTTTCTTAACCCCCCTGCAGAGGACAGGTTTGCTCATGGGACTTACCCTAAGAAAGCTAAAATAAGAGCAGTAAGCATCTGGGGTTAAGATCAGTAAGGTTTGCTGTCATTTTTGGAGCGTTTCAGCTGAACCTTCAAGCGTTTCATGCCAATCTGAAAGCCGTTCATAGCCTGGATAGCAGCTTGTGCAGAGACTGGATTGTCATAGCTAACAAAACCTGCGAGACACAGAACAGAGGTGGGAGAGAAAGTCAACTCTAGGTTAGAACAAATGTCAGAAGGCATTTTGTTAGAATTTTATGACTGCTATTTATTTGACACATTTACCTTGCTTCCAATTAGTTCTTTGATCACATTTCATATCCCATTTCCTCTCCCGTTTCCTTTTGCCTTCCTCTTTACCTTCATAATATTTCTTTACTAGCTGGGATGCACTTGGCCAATTTTGGTGCAATGCAGTTTCCATTCTGTTATTTATCTACCTACCTTAGAGACTGAAGATATTTATTACTGTGACACTTTTCAGTGTAGTATCTACATACCTCCCAGTCTATTAGGAAGTGCTATTTAGGCCAGTCTGCAAAAGGGAAGCTGAAACAGCAAGCCTGGTTACAGAATCAACCCCCAAACTGCCTAAACCCACTGGCAGACCTGGGTGTGAGTTCATGTGTGCTATGGAACACTCATCTCCTTGGGCTTGGCCTAGGACAGTTGCAATATTAATATTTTGTAATTTTACAGCTCCTTCCAGTTCAAGATCTCAGGGTACCTTAATGTTAGTTAATTCAGTCTCTTGATCCCAAAGGGGTACGCAAACATCAAAATTAAGCAGCATCATAAAGACAATGGCAGGGCTTGATGAGAACTCGAGATCTTCTGCTCCTCGGTTGTGAGCACTAACTAGGAGGATAATGCTTGCTTGGGTAATTCAGAATGGCTGGCCTGGCTCAGATTTCTTTTCCCAGGGAGACTGAAAATGTTCTGTTCATAATATACTCAAATCTCCCTGATTCTGGAAGCTCAAAGTTCATTTTCATATCTGGGCCTCCCACTTGTAATTGCAAAGCTTGCCTAACTGCTGCTCTGCCTCAGCTCGGGCTAATTATTACTGTACTCAGCCTGCTGTTATGCATCTGCTTTGAAATGCTCCCTCTTCTTTCCACTTGAATTTGCCTTAACACATATCCCTTCACTCTCCTAAAGCATGGATACCACACACTTTGTCTGCAGTCCTAACACACAGGCGTCTTAGTGCCTCTCTTTCACCAACCAGCTTTATTCATTGTGCTTAGTGTCTGTATACTTTTTGGATTCATAACCTCTTTTTACCATTACTTTAACCTATTCTTTTATGGCTCTTGCACTGCTGCCCTCTTCCAGTTGCAGTGTCAGAGTGTTATTACACTTTCCCCATTGAAAAAAATCCTCCCCCCATATCAAGGTAACCTGGTCCAGCTGCTCTCCTTCACAGACCATCCCTGTGGCTTCACCTTAAATCAACTTCACCAAACTATTTAAGTTAAGACTCTGACAACTCAGGCTAACTTCTGTTCCTTCCACTCATAACCACCTCTCATTTAAATCTCTGCAGATCTTCTCCTGGCCAAAGCCAATATGCTTTATCCATTTTGTTCTGTGGTTGGTTATTTGTTACCTCCTTAAGGGATAATAAATGTTCCTCCATACCTTCCTTGGTTTTAGTAACTCCTCACTTTCTCCCCTAGATCATTCCCTCTTAGAGAGTTATTGCCAAATCCATCCTTCCTTCCTTCCTTCCTTCCTTCCTTCCTTCCTTCCTTCCTTCCTTCCTTCCTTCCTTCCTTCCATTTTGTTCTAGGAGATCCTGTCTGTTCACATGACTCCAATCATTATCTTAGGTCTACATCCTGTGTCTCCTTCTGTCAGCTCTAGGATTGCCTCAGGGATAGAAAAGGGAACTACCACGAGTTGGAAGGCAGCTGTAGCACTGTCCAGGCAGATGCTCCATGGCTGAGATGTAGTTACTCCTACCTACCTTGACAATTCAGCATTTCCCTCTACAGCTTCCCTGAGCTTCACTTTATTCTCTTAAGTCCATTCAGAACAGTCTACTGCTATGAACTGCTCATCACTGTAGTTCCTTTCCTTCTTATCTAATTTTACCCACCTGGAAGTTAAGCAAGTGATCTAAACTGGTCACTTAGATGGCATGTGTGGATGGTGAATGAAGAGAAGCAAGCACACCCAGAGGTGGCTTTTCCACCCATCATCCATGTCACCAAATTAGACACCTCCAATGATGGTAGAAGAACAATTAGCTCAGGCTATGCTTACCTTACCCTCCAGGGAGGTGAGACCAGTTACCTCATTCTGTGTCTCTTTCACAGCTTCCTTGACTCAGACAGCAATCCAAGCATGCAACCTCTGTGCTGCATTGCTGGCATCAGCCCCTATCATTCAATTGTTATTCTGATTCACAATTTGTCTCTTTACACAGAATGCAATACCTACATTAGCTTGTTACGCTCTCATCTTCTTCCTTATTGAGAACCTTCATTTACAAAGCTTGCTGAGGAACCTGGCATTCCTTCCCTTTATTTGTATTTTTCTGATTGCACCCATTCATCATTTTTTGTCTGAATTTTAAACCACAGATTACATGAGGTTGGGATGATGTTTCTTATCAATTCTCAAAGTCCCTGTCATGACAATTCTGATTTTTGTTTTAGATCTTTGGGTATCTCTATAATCAGGATAAATATTTTTAATCATTTGAGTAGCAATTTTGCTAAAAGGCCAACTGCATTTCTGCACTGATGTAACTGGGTCCCTCCTCTTCTGCCTTACTTTTACATATCTCATTTTTCTTATTCTAAGGTTTATGAAAGGCAAGAGATAAGCTTGAAGAGTGAAACCCTTTGTCTGCTGAATCAACTAAAGCTCATGGAGCCCATGAGAACTCATGGAAGAGCACTTCCAGATGTAAACAGACTGTCCTGTCATCCTCATCACCATTTAATCCTTCAAGCATTCATTTTGTGTTGGACAAGAAAAGAAAATATGCCAAAATCCTTTTTCTGCAAAGAAAAGGAATTTTTCGTTTTGAGAAGCATTTTTACCTAAAGATTCATCACTGTATATCACTGCCTTGTGACTCACTCAGAATGAACCTTCCCTTCCTGTTTCTGCCAGTGGACAGACTTGGACAATTTTTACACTTCTTGGATGTTCAACCTGTTCTCCTCTGTAATTTGACTTCCTCCTCCTTTGGGCAGGAGATTGGAAACTCCAGAGTAGGAAGCCCTAAGCATGTGCAAACTCTTGCTATTACTATTACTATTACTATTGGCAGAAAGACCAAACCAACAACTAAAAAACCCAAACCCAAACTGTACCAAGAGCAATAACCATTAATGATTCAGCAGAGAAATGGGTTCTTCAGCAGAATTATTGTCCTAGGTTTGGGGTGGGAGGACAGAGAAAAAAAATAAAGCCTTTTGAAACACAAATATGGGACCGAAACAAAAAATAGACGATTCTTGCTAATAAAGCTGAGGAGGTACACACAGACTATGCCAGTACATTAAGCTAGCAGGACTAATTCTGGCTTTGCCTGTGATTTACAGCATCACCACGTAGTCATCCACTGAATCAGAAAACTCAGCTTCATCTGCCACTTCTAACTTTTTGTTTTTAAAGCACAGCTCCCTCCCCGGTAGCAGTGTATCTGGGAAGGAAGAATGAGAAATGGAAATAGCTCCCTAAAACCAAAAATACAGAGGATTCCTCCACCCACTGGGTGTTGACAACTCCATTTTCCGTCAAAGAAGATAACCTTGGTGCATCATTCTAAGTTAGGCAATTGTGTCCCACAAACCCAGGCAAATGTGTAAGAAGGTAATCAAAGAGTAAAAGAAAACGCACAAAATGCAAGTGTGGGAAATGAGCTGATTTGAATTGAGCCACCTGTCCAAACTAATTTACATTCTTTCAGCAGTCACCACAATTGCTGCATTTTGATTAATATAGCTTGATTTGACATTTCATCAAGATTCCTGGAGACCTCAACAACAATTTTGTAACCCCAACATACTAACAGAACTGGCTCCAGATTAATGGGGAGTCCGTTTCAACTCCACTTTTCAAATTTGCAGGAGCCTCAGGGACTGCTTTAACCCATTGCAGACACAGGCTGGACTATACAGGTCTAGATATGAATAATTTTTTGTAAAGCCCAAAGAGGTGAATGCTTCAAAAGTGAACTGAAAGACTGTGGGAAAATGCAGAAAGAATGTCACATTCTTTCTATGAACCAAATCAACTTTCTAAGTGTATTTTCCAATCCTCTTTTGTCATATATACAGTTGCATTCCTTTACTCTGGGAAGGAATTGCCACTTTTAAGGAAACTCCAATATTTTATGTCAACCCTTATAAAACTCATGTTTAAGAGATTCTTTCCTCCTCCTAGGACCTCCCTGTGTCTTGTATAAGACCATAATTATTAGACCAACGTTTTAAAAGTTTGCCACTTGCTTACATTCTCTGCTCCATTTCATCAAAGCACTGAACTGGTGCATCTCTGCTATTCCAAAGACATCAGCCTTCTTAATCAACCCTAAAACTGTTTTTATAGCAACATATCATCTCCTCCTCTGCTGTGATCTAATTTTCTGACAGCTCAAAGTATCCTCTGGGAAACTTGACACCGATCTGGTGAGACTCCCTTCATCTGTGCCCTAAGGTAAGGGAGATGCCACCTTCCATAACACACTGGAACCCACCCACAACAGCTGGAGCTACATATCTAGACATCAACTGTCTGCAAAATATTCTGAACTATATGTACACGCCATTCAGTCACTAATTGCAAAATCTTGTACTTAATTCAGAAGAAAGAAATTCCTGTAATGTAGAAGTAATGGGTTAAACATAGAGCTTTTTTAAGTGGCTCAGCTATACAATAGAGAATAATTAGGTATCCATAATAAGGAAATTTAATAGTATACTAAATGACATTCCCCCACATAGGGTGTAATTAGTTTCATGTACTTGACACATTCATGAGAGATGTCAGACTGGAAGATTATTATTGTTTTTTTTCATACCCAATTTTTAGTTAGAAGTAGTTTGTCTGTGCATCTTCCTGCTCATTTGAGGATTAACAGTCCATTATTTTTGGAATGAGTTTCCAGTATGACATTTCTCACATTGCTGTTAATTTTCTTTCCTGGCCCCTTTTCAGTACAGTGCATGTGGTTTTTACTATTTGATTTATTAAATTTGACATACCAAAGCACTTGCTCAAATTGGTCTGTTTGTCAATGAAGACTTTAGCAGAGATAACATTTCCAAAAGGCATGAACATCTGCAGAATGTCCTGGTCTCCAAACTCCTGGGGGAGGTGGTAAATAAAGAGGTTTGCCCCTTCTGGACCTTTAAGAAAATAAAATAAATAAATGAAAAAAAAAGAAGTATGAAAACAGCTATCACAAGTGCTACATTTAATCTGTTTTTCCATAATACTTACTGAAGCTGATGGTCAGAAAGCATTTCACTTTCCAACTTTGAAGGAACAAAAGCAAGTGGATCATCAAAGCAGCACAGCTGAAATGCAGCTCTTTAGAGCATCCCATCTTGAAAAGTGTTTACTCTGAGAAGTGTTTATTTCATAACTCTACTACAGAAGTAGTTAAATTAATTCTATTTCTTCAATTTACATGAGTGTCTTTCAGTATAATTAGGGTTAGGAAAGCAGGTACAAAATGTACTGGCTCTCAAAATACCTCAAGAACTCCACAAGGAGTCCTCTGCTGCTTCCAACACCTGCATGGGTTTGTCAGTTTAATTCCTGTTGCAGGAACTTATGGAAATGGAATGAGGTGAACTCAGATTTGAGTACCATAGATTTAAACTCAAAGCTCAAGAAAATGGTGGTGATAGAAATAAAAATAATAAGACAAAGCACACCTTGTGACTTGGAAGTCACTGAAGTCAGCAAGAAAAAGACATTCAGAATTAAATTTGTACTGACTCATTTCAAAATGAGCTTTTTTTTTTTTTAATATGAATTCCCCATAGAAAGCTCTGTCTCCTGGAAGAAGCTTTATAAAGTAAGTCTTTTAAAATAGTTCAAAATTAAGTAGTTGGGTTGAAATTAAAGTGGCTTTAGACTAAGTTCAGTTTGCAAAGAAAGGTGTAAACTCAAAGGTGCTTTGAATATTTTTCTTACAGACAAAATGTGGGATATGTATTATTAAAACTGTAGGTTAAAACATGCATCCTAGCACTAATAGGCTATTTTTTTCCCCTAGCTCAATTCCCCCTTTACAGCAACACACTGGAAACGAGCAATGGATGCCAGGAAGAGTGTGATATCTGATGGAGCCAGACATGGCCTTCCCAGGCAGGCTCCAGCAGCATAAGTGGTACACAAATGGAGCAGGCATTTCTGCTAAAAACACACCTAGAATAGCCTGATTAAGTATTCCCTTGCTTAACGGAACCTAAGTGTGCCTCAGATGTGATGTCCTTGGTTTTCTGGAGAGGAAGAGGAAAGCGCTCATCAGATTTACAGAGTTCCTTCTGCAACAGAGCCTCACCTCTCCCACACAGAATCAGAGCAGCACAGGCTGGCTGCTCTGAAGCAAAAGGTAGCAAAGTTTGCCCAAAAGAAGGGGATAAATGAATTAGGTAAAAAAAGAAAAAAAGAAAAGAAAAATTTTTGGGGATGTGGGAAAAAAAAAAGATGAAAAAAACTTGTCACCTGGAACTTTTTTCTTCTTGTCACAAGTAAACTATCATTTTCAGCAAATAATATTCTTTAAAATAGTAGGGAAAAAAATACTAAATAATATTTAAGAACATATGCATGAGGCAGTTCATTGTGCTTTAGCATTTAATATTTATATAGCATTTTTCTCTGGTACTTGTTTGTCCTCAGCCACTCCAGACTCTTCACCATTCCATCAGAAATCATGGTAAGAGACAAAACATTCCTGTCGGTATTCAGTAGTGGAATTCACTCACTTGGACTTAACCACTTACTAACAAATACAAGATATATAACAAAAATACTGTATTTTAAAAGGATGCTGCCAATTCATAAAAATAAAAAAATAAACCTAAAGCTGATTTGAATATTTCTGAACAAAAAAAAATTTAAGTAGTTAGAAAAAAATCAAACTCTCTTTCACTATGTATCTTGCAATGATACCAAAACAACAATTTTTTTCTGGTGTCAAATAGTCTATTGTCACTGAGCAAAGGGCCTGAGGTGAAAGATAAATGCAGAAAACAAAAAAAAATGGAAAAAAAATTTAAAAAACCCCCTTTCATTTTAAATAATCCAAGCTGTTAGCAGAAAATGAAGAAAAGACTTCAGAGAAAAGATACATTTTAACTCCAGCATCCCTATACAATAACCAGCTGGAGGAATGCCAAATTCGTCTTCCTAGGAAACACATCCCATAACAGTACAAGATACCATTTCAAAAGAGGATAAAAAATATTTCTCTTGAGGATACTATATTAGGTTTATTTCCAAAGCTGATCCTTGGCAAGAACAGTAGTGACAACATAGACACAGTCTTGGAAAGCACGCAGTATTTTCCTGTCTTTGTAGAATTAGCTGGAAATTAGGACAAGAGAAAGCAATGAAAACAGAAACAACCCCCCAGAATGCCTGGGAAGTATGAAGGGGAACGGAAGAGGGGAAAAGGGTAACCTCATTTTCCTAAACACCTTGTAATTAGTATTCATTTATTCTTGGCAATAACTTCCTGAGGTTTATTTGCTGTTGGTGTGGGGAGAGGCGGGCAATCATTCACTTAGCTGCTTCCCCTCAAGACCCACAATTAAGCAAAGAACCACTCAAAGTGAAAACGGATCTTGTCATTAGCTCAAAACCTTCAACTTAATCAGATTGACTCCACTATGACAGAAAATGGAAACCAGAAGACAAAATTGAATCCACAGAGGGATGGTTTTTGTTAGCAGAGCCTTTTTATATGGTAGTTGGTAAACGCTTTTATATAAGGAAGGATGGGTGGCAAAGCATAACTTGAAGGACAGACGGTTGAAAAGTGAAACACATTAGAGGTTAAGGAAGGTGACAGTGCTAGAGCAGGAGAAAACTGGAGGGAAAAGAAACCACAGATTAGACTGCTCGAGGCCTTCCACGAAGCCTCCATGAGGAAACGGAGGCATGGCACCGCGTGGGCTGGGCCTGCCAGCGAGGGCACTTACCTTCCTTCTGGCTGCCCGCGGCGCTCTGCTGCTGCAGCAAGCTCTGGCTGTAGAGGGTGGGCAGCGCGGCGGCCGCGTACTGCTGGATTCCTGAGTAGGCCTGGGTGAGCGCGTCCATCGTGCCGGCCGTGCCGTTCGTCAGGCCTGTTGCGCCGAGTCCTCCGTTCAGGGCCGCCATACCTGAGAGCATTTGAGCAACTTTACAAAAAACCCAACAATAGAGAAAAGAAATTGCACTTGTTCATTAGTGCTTTCCAAAAGTTGTTGGTATTATACGACACTGACAACGACAGCAGGGCATGCAGCTCGGCACTTCACCAAATGGGACTGAGGACAAAGAAACACGACTTTGGCATCAGGATCACTTCAGCACAAGGGTTGCACAGTCAAATGGACTCGCATGCAGCCTGCTACTGGCAAGTACTACAGCTCCTGAGAGCCTCTCTGCTCGTCCTTCTTGACACCTGTGCTTCTGCTGTGAGTGTCTGAGGCTGGCAGTGTGGGACCTATCCGACCTGTATCCTTGCGAGTTGGCCACTGGGAAAAGCGGTCTGCGAGGAAACCCACTGTCTCTGACCAGGGTCTTCAGCAACAGGCCAGGACCACACCATATCAGAAGTGTTTTGCTTATACAGAGTGAGCAGAGAACCCTGATTAACTGCGTTTTAAAGCAGGTCTTTTTCAACCTAAATGATTCTTTGATAACCCTCTGTACAATTACAGGCTTTGTCCCTTATGCTTGTGGTAGAAAGATGGACTGCAATGCTCCTTGCTTCCACCCTCCTCCTCTAGTCACTTCAGTCACTCCACGAGAGATGAACAGCAGTACATCCAGAGTGACTAAAAATACTTCACCCAGACTAGGCATCTTTCATGAAGAAACAAAAGCATTTGTTTCTAGCAATGTTTTTCTTCATGCGGGAAGGAGAGTCATTTTTGTTTTTAACTTACAGTGATTCTACATCTGATAAGTAACAGAGTAATTTAACTGGGATGGCTCTTAAAGAGGAAATTTCAGATGGGATTGCTAGCTGTGCAGAAAATGGTATCCCTCATCCGTGCAAAGAGTGTTGGCTGCATAAGGAGTTGTACTACTCTGATTCAATGGTGGACAAACTCCTGAGTTACAGCTTCCCTCCATTGCTTCTATTTCTCAGCATGGCTCCTAAATGAGTTATGTTGAATTTAACAGTGCTAGTGTGTCTTTCAGACATTCCAAAAAAGTGAATTTTCTGTTGGAAGTTGAAAGCATGGCAGGGTTCAGAGCCCTGTTCATCTTCCACATGCCCAACTTGTGTCAACCTGAGCAGTGACAGCCCATCAGGACTGAGAGTCAGGCCATGTTTTCTGCACAATTAGGTATCCCAGCTCCCCAGCTTCCAGGTGAACAGCTCACAAACAACTTAAAGGGCTTAATCAGGGCCCTCAAGGTACAGAAGATCAGTCACTAGAAAAAAGGGGGGGCACCCAGGATCACCAGCAATCATTTCTTAGACACTGTGTAATGTTTTGATTGATAAGATGGTGGGTGAAGATGTGACTGGTGGTGTCATATTAACACCCCAAAGCCAGGAACAGTAAAGAGAAGGAAAGTGCTTGATTTCAGAGCAGTAATAAGGGTTGGTATGTAAATTGGGAAAAAGTGGGGAAATTAGGCAGAGGACACTTTACAGTAAATTAATAATTAAATCTATTAGACTGGGAAACAATCTTCAAGGAAGGTGGCAGAAACCTTACCACATGAGTAATTTAGAAATAGGAAGAATACTGCAGGGAATTATGCAGCATTGACAGAGGAGGATAAAGATGATGACCCCAGTATCCTTCCACCTCTTATGTAGATTTGAAAAGCCTATTCCTATGAGTCTCCAATAATCAGGACAATTGCTCAAGTGGCACCTTTTTGGCTCCACCAGGGTCTGTGCCAATTAAGAGAATTGTACTGCATAAATTATACCTTTTGATCTTACTATAATTTGTGTGACTAAACACTTGACAGAGATGTAATATTCTTAGCCTTTCCTTAATAAAATGTCTCACTTCGAAGACTTCTCTTTCCCCTCCACCCCACTTCAGAGCATTGCTGTACCCTGATGGGAGGTACTGGCTGCCACTGCTTTGAACAAAAATCTCTGTCAGAGCTCAACAGACCTGGGTATTTCTTGTATAATGGTTCCAGTTATAAAACTGTATTGGGTTTGTGGGGTAATGGGGGTGATACAGGGGTGGTTTCTATGAGAAGCTGCTGGAAGCCTCCCCTGTGTCCTACAGAGCCAATGCCAGATGGCTCCAAGATGGACCCGCCACTGCCCAAGGCTGAGCCTGTCAGTGACAGTGGTAGCACCTCTGGGGTAACATGGTTAAGAAGGAGAAAAAGCCCTGTGCAATGGCAACTGCAGCTAGAGAAGAGAGGAGTGAGTACGTGTGAGAGAAGCAGCTCTGCAGACACCAAGGTCAGTGGAGAAGGAGGGGCAGGAGCTGCTCCAGGCACTGGAGATGAGATTCCCCTGCAGCCCCTGGTGCAGCCCACGGTGAGGCAGCTGTGCCCTGCAGCACATGGGGGTCCATGGGGAGCAGAGATCCACCTGCAGCCCCTGGAGGAGCCCACACCTGAGCAGGTGGATGCCCAGAGAAGGCTGTGACCCCATGGGAAGGCAGTGCTCCTGGCAGGACCTGCGGAGGGATGATTGCACTGGAGTAGGTTTGCTGTCAATACCTGTTGCCCTTTGGGGGACCCACTCTGGAGCAGCCTGCTCCTGAAGGAAACACCATGGAACAGACCCACACTGGAGCAATTTGTGGAGTGCTGCAGCCTGTGGAAAAGGATCCACATTGAAGGAGCTGGTGAAGAACTCTCTCCTATGGGAGGGACCCCATGCTGAAGCAGAGGAACAGTGTGAGGAGTCCAACCCTGAGGAGGAAGGAGCTGCAGGAACAATGTGCGATGAACTGACTGCAACCCCCATTTCCCCTCCTCCTGCACCCGTGAGGGACAATAGTTGGAGAATTCAGGAATAAAGTTAAGCTTGGGAGGAAGGTAGGAGTGGGGAGAAGGTGTTTTTNTATTATATATTATGTATTATATATTATGTATTATATATTATATATTATATATTATATATTATATATTATATATTATATATTACTACTAATAACAATTTGATCCTGAGGCTGACCTTAGTCTGCTCTGATGTTTTTGAACTTAGGTTTGTCACTGCTTGCATGGATGTACACACAGGACTGGTTAAAGTAAGGGCTCCCGATAAAGCAGCTTGTATCTCTCTTTTTATTAGAGTGTTGAAATAACTTGATAACAGAGGTAGCATTAGGATACCATGTTATCTTTCGTGAGTCATCAGCCTATTAGATAAATATGCTTTGTGTTGCAGTGGGCAGCATCCTCCCCCTCCTTTCCCCTGGAATCAATAGCACCTTCCCACCAAGCGATTCCAAATCAGCCATCAGCCAGACAAGCCGGCCCACGGCACTGCTCCTGGGAAGGGCACAGCTACTGCTGCCACAGCCCACGTGTGGCATACACCTCCCTCCTGAGCAAAACAGAGCTGCAGAAAGCACCCGATGCTTTCTCTGTTCTTACATTTTTATGAAATCTGCAAGGCCCAGCTGCTGTTACACATCTTTGCCATCTCTTTATTATCTCTACCAATGCACCTCAGTCTCACACTGAACTCTGGTCCCTTCCTCCCTTCTGTGAAATAACCTTTTGGAGCCTCTCATCTATGGCCTTCTACTTTTCTGAGTGTCTCTACACAATACAGAAGCAACAAAGCTTGGCAAGTCTAAAGGTCTCTCAAAGTGCTTTTCAAGCACCTTCAAATCTGTCATGAATAGTTTTATCTCTGTTTTACAGATGTAAATAATGGGGCAGAAAGGCTAAGTGACTGCCCTGGGGTCACACACAAATATTGTGCCATGGTTGTCCAGTATCCTGAAAGTATGGTCTTCCTTCTTAATTGCAAATAATCGCTTCCTCCCTCTTTAGTAATTTTTCCTCATAATTCATAATTCTTTTTGTTACTTAGAATTCTTAAATGTACAGGCTCAAAGCAGACAGTCTAATGTTCTGCCATTTAAAGTTTTAGGNTTACATTTTCTCTCCCCTGCCCAGTTCAGGAGGGGGAGTGATAGAGTGGCATTCAAAATAATACAATAACATGAATAATAATAATAATAACAACAACAATATCAATAATAATTTTTATAATAAAGGATGTATAATATACAATATATTATATATTATATATTATATATTATATATTACTACTAATAACAATTTGATCCTGAGGCTGACCTTAGTCTGCTCTGATGTTTTTGAACTTAGGTTTGTCACTGCTTGCATGGATGTACACACAGGACTGGTTAAAGTAAGGGCTCCCGATAAAGCAGCTTGTATCTCTCTTTTTATTAGAGTGTTGAAATAACTTGATAACAGAGGTAGCATTAGGATACCATGTTATCTTTCGTGAGTCATCAGCCTATTAGATAAATATGCTTTGTGTTGCAGTGGGCAGCATCCTCCCCCTCCTTTCCCCTGGAATCAATAGCACCTTCCCACCAAGCGATTCCAAATCAGCCATCAGCCAGACAAGCCGGCCCACGGCACTGCTCCTGGGAAGGGCACAGCTACTGCTGCCACAGCCCACGTGTGGCATACACCTCCCTCCTGAGCAAAACAGAGCTGCAGAAAGCACCCGATGCTTTCTCTGTTCTTACATTTTTATGAAATCTGCAAGGCCCAGCTGCTGTTACACATCTTTGCCATCTCTTTATTATCTCTACCAATGCACCTCAGTCTCACACTGAACTCTGGTCCCTTCCTCCCTTCTGTGAAATAACCTTTTGGAGCCTCTCATCTATGGCCTTCTACTTTTCTGAGTGTCTCTACACAATACAGAAGCAACAAAGCTTGGCAAGTCTAAAGGTCTCTCAAAGTGCTTTTCAAGCACCTTCAAATCTGTCATGAATAGTTTTATCTCTGTTTTACAGATGTAAATAATGGGGCAGAAAGGCTAAGTGACTGCCCTGGGGTCACACACAAATATTGTGCCATGGTTGTCCAGTATCCTGAAAGTATGGTCTTCCTTCTTAATTGCAAATAATCGCTTCCTCCCTCTTTAGTAATTTTTCCTCATAATTCATAATTCTTTTTGTTACTTAGAATTCTTAAATGTACAGGCTCAAAGCAGACAGTCTAATGTTCTGCCATTTAAAGTTTTAGGTGCTTCAAGAACAACCAAGAGAAGACCGAATCCCCACACTTAGGTACAATTGCTGCCAAAACCTTGGAGACAGTTAAACTTACCATACTCCACTTTATTTAGGGCCTCCAGACATCTTTTTAAAATGCTTCTCTCTACAATGACAGCACTATCAGCCTCCACAGTCCGGCTTCTTTTCAGACTCAGATAAGATGGAGAAAACAGATAAAAATCTTCTACTGAGCTCAGCAGGGAAGACATTCTCCATGTGATTCTCACATGCAGAACAGGACATGGCTTAGGCAAAAGAGCATCTCTTTGAATCTCTATTTAGATCGATGCCCAAGCCCAGTGCCACCTTCTGATTAATTTTTGGGTTAAGCTCTGCTTGACTTGTGCTTTGGATTTTCTAATTCCCCAATTAGAAGCACGTCACTCAATTCCCAATTCGCTGCACAGTTACTTCAGGAATGTCTATGTCCTGTGAATATTTTTTACTAGCCTGCTTATGACCATGGCATAAACCATGTCAGTGTGAAACATCAGACTTACTAAATGTGAGGTTTCCCAAAGGCAATCTCCCAGGTGGCTTTGAGTGTGAATGACTGAATCAGACATGGTCATCAGGAAAAACCTCAGACTATCATTAAAATAGACAGGGGAAGTTATTGTAATTTGAGCAATGCTTCACTATCATCAGCATCACGAGTACCAGAAAGTGATAATCAGTGTCACCCTTTTGAGAGAAACAGTGTCCTAATGCTGAGCTGTGTCATAGGGAAGCAGTTTCCCCTCTTTAGCTCTCTCTCATGTATGTATATACATAGACAGACATACCCACACACATTTTGTAAGCACTATACACATATCCATAAAAACATCCATGAAGAAGATTTGGGACTGCAGTCACTGTCAGTACAAGTCCATGGAAGCAATGGTGACTTAAAACAAACTGAAATTTGGTACCAGATTGTGAATACATCATTAATACTTCACATGACACATGCAGATAAGTTTCCACACACATCACCTCAAAATACTTGCTGAGAAAATGCAAACTCTTTGCTTGCAGCCTAGCAAGGAGTGCTAAAAGGAGTGCAACAGAAGGGTTCCCACTCAAAGAGCTCACAGGATTCACTCTTGCTTGGTCTTGATGAAGGGGTACATTATGCTGGAGTGCTCCAGTGTGTCTGGGTTCTTAGTACTTGTGGGAGGGAAGGAGTGGGATGCCATATTTTGCTCTTGATATTATGACCTTTTATAAACCAAGTGAAGCACAATGACTGTTAATCAGAAAGGACATTTAATCATTTCTTACACATGACAGGGTAGATCTCTTACTACAAGAGCTCATGAGAGGAGAGGAGGTATGTTAGCTTTCCTTGCATGCCATTTCCTGTGGCTTGCTTTGACACTAATGGAATAATAAGAAAGGAAACTAGCATCTGCCATTTTGGGACCTAATACTCACTTTTCCTCGGCTGTCCTTGAGCTGTATTTACAAAGAGGTTGTTTTGTGTGAAATGCCCATGTCCTTGCCAGAAGCAAGTCCTGTTTTACACGAGACCCCATGCAACCATTCAACATTGCTACATGGACATCCATAAGCCCCCTTCCTTCCCAGCTCCCAACAATGCCAACCAGAGATCACAGAACAAAAAGACTGGGTGAGCAGCCAAGTAACAGTGACAGAAAGGACATCATGCAGAGCATCAGAGTGAGCAAGAGATACTGAGGAGGACATCCATTCCTGAGGGTGCATTATGATGGGTCATGGACTGGCAATGACCAAATAGATTCCTTGCATTACAAAAGGAAATGCAAGGAGCAACAGCAGCTAAAGAAAAAAAAGAAGAAGGGGGAAAAATGCAGCTGGGCAAATCTCTTCCATTACAGGCAAAGGTGAAATCATCATAGCAGAAACAATTAAAAAAAAATCCTTCTTCTTCAAGAAAATCTTGACCAAGGCTAAGAACAAGGAAGAATATTCTAGTAACTACTGGCATCTACTTAGCTGGAGATGCCAGGGTTTGTTAAGATGTCACAGGATAGGTGTGCGTGCTCAGGCACTACAGGTAACTGACTGCATGTTCTCCTATACTTGCCAATTAAAAGCCAAAGACTTGCCTTTGTTTTTAAAGCATGTTGCTCTCAAGTCAATTAGATAATTCTTACAGACATTTTAAAGGACTGCCTCCATGGCAAACATCTTTCTTAGCACTACTTTTCTGAGTGAGGTTTTGTACATTGGGGTGATACACCTGGTGTCAGACTCCCTCAGTGAAAATGGAGCCTTTCCTATAACCTAGACAACCCAAATCCCTGGTGACAATTCTTTTACCTTCCATATGTACTGCAAGAAGAGGAGTCTTTATGCAGGGACCCAAAGAAATTCACTTTGCAGAGCAAACTGTGTGAAACTAAAAGACTCCAGAACTACGCATGTACCATGAATGGAACTGGATCAGTGTGATCCCCTTATTTGGTATAGAGATTAAAAATCATATTATTACTTTACAATTGATAAGTTTTTGTGGCATGATTATTGGGGAAGGCTGTCCACCACAGCAATAAATACTCACTGTTTACGGTACCTGCTAGTGCATTAATATTATTCAGTCCAACAGTGGCTCCAGCCAGTCCTTGGAGAGTACCCAGAGAAGTCAAAGAATTCATGGCCGCACCAGCTGTGGAATTAGCAGTTGATGCAGCCACTGAAAGGAAAAAAAAAAAAACCAGAGCAAAATTAAGGCCATAGTTTGTTTATTTTACTTAATCACAGAACAGCTTACAATAATGCGGAGCACAACAACAGGGCTACTTGCAAGGAGAAGGAAAATAGGAAATGAGACCAACAAGACCAACCCTCTTCAAGACATTAATAGTGTGATTGTTCATGGAAAGTGTTGATGAGTCTAGAACTACAAATACTAGATCACAGAATTCAGTATTGTGCTATTATTTGCAAATATAATACCAAACCAGTATGTGTGGGATCAGGCACTTTCTCAAAAGTTTGTCAATCACCCTAGCAACCCAGGCCGATCAGCTAACCAGGCTTTTGGGATTTTGCCACACACCTCAAAGTCCATCATTGAACAAACAAGAATTACTCAGTAATTTTGTCATACAACAGCTTGCTGTTCTGGGCCCCAAATGTTCTAAGAGTAAGTTTAATTATCCTAAGTGAAGACACTATGCTCTAGGACATTGTATGAACTTCATTTAAACTCGTTCACCTGAGGATTATAATGACCAGGCAAATACAAAATGTAACTACCATCCATTTTACTGAGGTTTTTATCCTGGCTTTTGTACATAGCTAGTCATGTATATGCACTCTGATACTGTATGTATCCCCAAAAGCTTTGCCAGAGGGGAAAAGGTGGAGAAAATGTCCTTGATGCTACAGTGTCAAGGGAATGACGAAGGTGGGTGAGATGAATCCATCTAAATTATGTGTTTAGGGAGAGCAAGAGACTCACTCTCTTGTCATAAGAAAGTAATAAAGAGTCATCTTTTGGGATAGGTTGGGTGAACTAGAAATACCTGTCTGTCTCACAGAAGGGCCTTGAATAACCAGTGTAGATTGAACACTTAACTCACTGGTAGGTAAACTTATACCAGATGAATCACTCTCAGAAAAGCTGCAGAAGCAATTAAGTTTTTAGCTTGTCTCCTGAGCCCTACTTTTGTGTATCAGTCATAAAGCCTTCCTTTTTTATTCTGTTATAAAGTTGCATTACCTTATGAAAAGCGAACATTTAAAGTCAGAGTTTTGTTGATGATATACTGGAGGCACATCATGTCTACACCATGCTTTTTTTGCTCTTATTCATTACCTAGCTATGAAATGGTTAAGACCACTTATATCTTGATGCTTTTTTGGGCTGTCAAACACATCAGATTACTCAGTGAACCCTCAAGAAAGTGAAGTCTCTAGAGCTGACAGGATCCAGTAAGGAAAGTAGGAGGTAACTTTTTCACTCTGGGGGTAAACCTTGAAGCTCTAACCTACAAATAACCTGCCTTTGCAACATTAAGACCCACCAAAGGCAAATTTTCAGACTCTTGGGGCCTCAAAGTACAAAGAACACTCCTGCTGTGGGGGAAGAGAGATTTCCAGACTCTGTTATGCATTCCTTGTATCTTAGCATCTGTGATGTTCACTTGAATAATTTTATATGTTGCAAATAGAAGCAGCTTTGATTATTCAGTCTGTCCCCACAAAGCAATAAGAATCCAATAATGTCTTTAATTAAAAAAAGTAATAAAAACAAGTAAAAACCCCCACTTTTGTCAGATAATGTGGGCACCAACAGAAAGATAGGAAAAAAAAAAAAAGTGAATTCCCTCTGACCAACACTGGTCTGTGTTTCTGTCAACGTTCATTAGCAAATAATTTAAATGAAGCATATAAAACTCAGATTTGAAGGATCTGATTGGTATTGACTGGACTAAATTCCATCCATTTTCTGTTTCACAGGATCATTACCATTTTCTCTTGGGGAAACATATATTTAAGAAACGAGAGAAATGGGGACTAGAAACTGCCTGTAAATTAAATTAAACCTGGGGGCAAATAACTCCTGTGAACAAGAGCCATATGCTTATGGATTGTCAACACATCTGTTGGAGAAGGCAAAAAAAAATCTGCTTAAAACCTTCCCTCTTGTGCAGCCCACAGTGAATTTTGGGGGCTCAAACACGTGCTCCAGGGATGGTCAGTATCTGGGGCCAACATCTCTTTTCTTCTTTTTTTGGTATCAAGTTTCTCTATTCCCTCAGACAAATAAAGAGCAGGTGCCTCAGTGCTTCTCCCATTTGAAGCTGCAATGCAGATTATCTAGTTTGCCTCAATAAAGACTTGGCACATACTCACTGTACAATACTAGCTGCAGCCCTAAAGCACCTAAGGAACCAGTATTATGTTGTTGTGGTGTTTCCTCTGCTTAGCAGTGATCTGCCCCACAGATGCAGCGGGACAATGCTCTTTCCTCTTTAAAGGGCTTAATATTTCTTTGAGGAGAAAGAGACTGAACACGTTGTGTGGTTTCCACTATCTTGCTGAACAGGGGGTGAACAGAAATGAAGGGACCTCCTTTTTTTTTAGGGTGCTTGAAGAGATCAAGCACCTTCTGCATGAAGTTTCCTGAGACACTCCACACTAATTGATCGAGACCTGCATCTCTGAAATGAAGACAGAGACAGTGATGAGCTAAAATATTACCATAAAAGGGCTATAAAAGGTCCAAGATATTAAGAGAGGTGAAAATTTCTAACAAAATGCTGTATAAAACCAAGAGATGAAAACAATGGTATGCCTTGTCCCCAAAACTAAAGGAAGATGAAACGAAAGTTAGAAGGTCCTACAAGACAAGTGTGAAGGCTTAAACCAGCTGGAAGTTTTACTTCATGTGCTCCCAGAATACATTGAAATCCATCTAGAGACAAGAACTATGCTTCTCCTGTCTTTTGCCATCTTCTAGTTCCTTTCAACTAAAAAATTGTAACATATTAAACTGAAGGGAAAGAAATAAAATCACATGCCTTGTGGTAACAGCAAATGACTGCACAACTTTGGGGGAACCTGTGTAACTCTCTTGTGTCAGCAAAACTCTCAGGCTCCACAAATGCTCAGAGTAATGGCAAAAGAAGAATAATTCACTGCCAGAATACTTTCTATATTTATGTCCTTTAGTTGACCAGAAGACAAAAATAGATTGGCTACCTATATAATTTATAAATTGGGTTTTACAGGTTCCTCTGACACCAAATAAATGAAAAAAAAAAAAAATAAATTCACAACTCCCTCCAGCCTCCGCACCAGAACATTCACAGGATCAAACAATAAGCTGAGTTGGAAGGGATCCACAATGATCATTGAGTCCAACTCCTGGCCCTGCACAGGACCATCCCCAAGAATCCCACCATGTGCCTGAGATCGTTATTCAAATGCTTCTTGACCTCTGTCAGGCTCAGTGCTGTGACCACTGCCCTGGGGAACCTGTTCCAGTGCCCAACCACCCTCTGGGTGAAGAACCCTTCTCTAATATCCAACCAAAGCCTCCCCTGGCACAACTTCAGGCCATTCCTTTGGGTCCTGTCACCACAGAGAACAGATCAGTGCCTGCCCCTCCTCTTATTGTACTTCCTATGTTTAACTGCTGAAATTTTCACTATCAGCTTCAAGCTTCAAGCCAAGAAACTTGGCCTTTGGTTAATATATTCTTTGACAGAGTTCTCTTTGATACAGAGAAGACATTTTTATTTGGAGTGCTTGCTCTACACAATACAGATATTTGTGTTTAACTAGTAATGTTGCACTCATGGAGATTTTTAAGGCTGGAAGAAGCTGGCATTTTCAAATGTTCTCAAAACATTTACTTCTGCCTGTAAATGGTTATAACACCTTTTAGGTCAGTGATTTTTTTTTTTTTTAAACAGAAATATGAACTAGCAATGAGCCATTTCTCTTTTAAATTTTAATTTAAATAACACTTCAACACAATTCCTAAAAACTATGCCAACCTAGAAAAACAACAGGAATTAGCATAGAAACTTTTGGCCATTCTTTTGGCTAGCTTATGTCAATAAAGTCATAATGATTTACATCATCTGGATTTGCCTCAGCTGGAAAACTAGGTTCAGGATAACAGCATCTAGGAAAGGCAATGATGTGTAAATATTTCTTTGGCTTTGCTACACAAACTGTGGATGGAATTAATTTCCCCACCTTTGGCAGCCTTACTGTTAGTTTAAGCTAGTCTAGTAAAAACTAGACTGTCTCTGAGATTTAAAGACCTCAAATTCAGACACCCTACCTTTAGATTTCTATTTCAGGTTGGGCTGAATTGCCCTAAAGAGCATGCAGATGAGCTCATCTACCAGATGCTACTGATGCCTTTCTCAGTTTTCCCTCAAACTTCTTGTGCTGCCCTGGATAAAGGACTCGCTATGATTTTTGTTGCAAGACTTTCTGCTTCTTCACAGTTGCTGCCTTGTCTCTTAGAAAGGTGTATCTTGGAGGCAAAGGCACATTTTTGTCAGGCCTACTCACTTCCTGCACCTCAGACCAAAGAGTGCCCTTGGTAGAGCTTCTTGGTATACTGAAACCACAGACCTATGTTTGTCTGTAGTACAGCCTTGGGCAAATCCCACCTCTCACATGTCTCAGGGTCAATTTATAAAATGAATCATAGAAACAGAGAATGGTTTAAATTGGAAGGCATCTTTAAAGATGAACAGTGTGTGATCTTCAACTAGATCAGATTGCTCAAAGCCCCGTCCAACCTGACCATGACTGTTTACAAGGATGCGACATCCACCACCTCCCTGGGCAATCTGTGCCAATGTCTCACCACCCTCAAAACAAAAACTTCTTCCTTGTATATAGTCTAAATCTATCCTCTTTTAGTTTAAAAGCACTGCCCTGTGTCCTGTTTCTACAGACCCTGCTAAAAGGTTTGTTGTGATCTTTCTTGCAGGCCCACTTTAGGTACTGAAAGGTCTCCCCAGAGACTTCTCTTCTCCAGGCTGAGCAACCCCAACTCCCTCAGCCTTTCCTCATAGGAGAGGTGCCTGCAGCCCTCTGATCATCTTCAGGAATCCTCTTCCCTCAGTGGAGGTCAGGGCCTGGGAGGGCTGCCTGAGGTCAAAGTACTAAATAAGCCACCCTCTCACTGTTGCACTGAAGGAAAGGACCTATTCCAATCACACATGTGCCACTATGATTTAGCAGAGACATGGTTTGCAGCGTGCAGTCAACCTCATTTTTTCCTTAATTTTTTGGGTAAATGTCTAAGTAAAAAAAGAATTCCAATGACTTCTTAGCAAAGTCCTATACCACAAAAACCCCCAAATCTCTTGGAAGGAAACTACCTGCTATATGTGCTAACTTGGCACTATATATGGGCAGTGTAAACTGCACTTCTCCATTCCTCTCCACCTTGTCCTGTTCCCTTCCTCCTCTTCCAACACGGGCATCCTGTCTGGAAATGATACACAAAGTGCAAGTCTTAGAGTAAGGTATTAAGCACATGAGGCATTGCAAACATCTTAAGTGAAGTTTCTTATTGGAAACATTATTTTGGTTTCGGGGCTGGACTAACGGAGAGAATGGGCAAAGAAAAGCAAGGGCAGCTTCAGCTCTTTGCAGGCATGGAGAGTTGCTGTACACCTTGCCAACCCCATTCATGTGAAGAGCAGCTATAATGTTTCTGGAGCAGAACCAGATTTCTGGTGCTGCAGGGCTTCAGGGCAGCTCCAAGACTGGCTTAACTATGCTGGGACTTTTCACACAGAGATCCGCAATGGTAACTGTGTCAGCCCTGCTGACAGCTTTCCTTTAGGCAGCCCTTGGTTACACTTCACAATTGCCTGTCACTATGAATGCATGGCACAACAGGAAGCTCAGTGTTTACTCTGGTATCAACCACTTTCTTATCACCACTCACCTGTGAACCTCAACTTTGCTCTTGTTGTTTTACTTAGTGGAGAGTTTAAATAACTCGGTGTTCAAAGTACTTATTTTGCTCCAGTTAAGACGAAGCAGTAGTGCAGCAGGGATCAATATTGCTCACAAATTTTAGGTTCAGCATCTCTGTGACTTTAAGCATGAGAAGTTGCAGAGAAAATATGTTCTCTTTTGGGAGACACTAATGTCAGATCTGTATTGGCAGGTGTCTAAGTCTAGAATCCTCTTTCTTGTACCAAATTTGGGTGTATTTTTGGTTTTCTGCTGCCTTCCTAAGCTCACTGACTCCAAGGGCCAGATAAAATTAATCTGACTTACACTGGTGCTGACTAAATGGCTGCCATTCAGAGGGATTCAGATGGCCAACATGAACCTTATGAAATTTAACAAGGATAGATGCAAAGTCCTGCACCTGGGGAGGAACAGTCTCTTTCAATAACACAGCAGGGGATGGATGGGCTGAGGAGAAGCTTTGCTGAAAAGGACCTGGGGGGATCTTGGTGGGAGGTGACATGAGCCAACAGCATGCACTGGCAGCGAAGAAAGCAAACAGCATCCTGGACTGTGGAATATGAGATGAGCCAGGAGATCCAAGTTTCCTCTTTACTCAGTGCTTGTTAGATGACATCTAAATACTACATGCAGATTTGGGTTCCTCATTGCAAGGAGAACATTGATCAGGAGGAGGAAGTTCAGTGGAAGGCCAGCAAGTTGGTCAGGGGCCCCAGCACTCTTCCTGTAACGAGCTGGGCTTGTTCAGGCTGGAGAAGACATGGGTTCAGGTGAACCTAAAGCAGCCTCCCAGTGCTTAAAAGGAGGTCATCCACTAGACAGAGCAATAGTACATGGGGGGAAGAGGAGAAGTACATTGAAACAAGGGAGGTTCAGTTCAGATATAATTAAAAACATTTGTACTGTGAGGACTGTCAAGCACTGGAACAGATTGCCCAGATTGCTCCATCCATGTCCTTGGAGGTTGTTAAGACTTGTTTGGATCAAGCCCTAAGCAACCTGATCTCACATGAGCAGGGAGTTGGGCCACAGGCATCCCGACTGACCTTCCAACCTCAATTATTCTATGGGAATTACAGCAGTGTAGGAGAAAAGTACAGAAAGTCAGCTCACACTAAGGCGGAATGAAAGAAGGCTGAAGAACGAAGATGCGTTGAAAACTGAACAGTAGAACTGGTTTCTGTTCCTGGGTCTGTTTACAGAAACAGAGGTTGACACTGAATATTCCACTTAACTCTAATCTGGGGCTTTGATTCTAGGCTGCCACAATGACACTGTGTGGGCGAGGTTTCCAAGGCCCAATCTACATCTAACAAAAGGAAATTCTGACCTTGGGTTTTGCCTTGAGGTTTTAGATTCCTCTTAGATTCAACAATGTGCAACAGAAAATAAAATCACAGTAGAAGAACGTAAAGAAAGGATATAAAGAAATTATACAAAGAGAGTAAAGGCAGTAAAAAAAAGAAAAAAATAATATTTCTAACAGCTCCTCAGTCAGTGACGGAAAAAAATTGTAAGTTTATAAGAGAATTATAAGGACAAAAGAAAAAGAAATATTAAACCCAAAGTAGAAATCTCTAATTTTAGCCAGCTGAATTTAAAATCTTTGTTTTGTACACAAAATCTCTTGGGTAAACAAAATATGCCTTTGTCCCTTGCTTAGTCCAAGAGGGATAATAAAGCTAAGAGACAACACTGGATTTAAGGATAATCAGATTAGGTCTGCATTCTGTTTTCTTTCTAATCTTTTGTTGCAAAAACCAATGATGTTTGGAACTGTGTCTTGAAAACTGTATCTAAACATGAGGAACACCTGCTGGCCTGACTGAAAGACTAAAGATATTGGGCAAAGTTTAGTTGTGTTGGACAAAGTCTGTGCAAAGCTTCCGAATTTGGTTTATAATATCTTAGTTTGGTGGTGGTACTCTCTTAAATAAAGATGAATGGCACCCAGCTGTAGGAGGCTCTTACGTAGCTGGGAGTCTGGACCACCAACCTGGAATTAGGAGGGATGCTGGACAGATCTGATCTTATACATTTAAGGTCAATCGATTAAGGTGTGTTCTCTTTATGTAGCACTAACACCAATGGGTTGTTTTGATGAGATGGAGGCCCCAGAGTTTTCTCCTAAACACACAAATGAAATGTCTTATAGAAAAGGGGAATGCTTCAAACATAGTAATGCTGGAGCTTATGAAATGAGGATTATAAACATGGTGTGGGGGAGAAGTGGGCAAGTCAATCATGGTGCCCATGTGACATTGCTCTCAGGAATTTGCAGTGGTGTTTCTGGCTGAAATGAGCACATTCTATGGGCTCTGACTGCAGAAGGAACATTTTAAAGGGGAAGAATAATTAAGCAATGACAGAGGCATCATCATTATTAGATAATCACAACCCAGAGGCATTAGCAAACGTTGAGTGTCTCTAATCCCATGGGGTCTAATTATTCTGTGATAATAACCACACCTCCAAGTTTTAATTTATTCTTGTGGAGAATCTGGAGGGGGAGGGGGAAAAACAGGGGCATTTTAATATTTTTGCTAGAAGAAGATGCAGTTGGCCTTTCACTAGGGCTCATAAGTATTCTAATCTAACTAGCATGTGTGATTGGCATTAAATTGTCTGCCCTTTACGGTGATCTCCAGCCAATTTGAGTATTCACCCTGGCACAAACTGGTGATCTCCCCGTTGCTAGCAGTACCAGCAGGCACTGGTTCTATTTCTCAGGACAAATTTTGGCAAAGGTGAGATAGATTTTCTTGGTCTGGAGAGGTGTATTTTCCATAAGGTCCTCTGACAAACACATTGCCATTGGCATGGAGAAAGAAGTAAAAACTTGCACATTTTCTGGTATCTCGGAAGTGCTGTCTGACATGTCAAAAAGGAAGATTCTAGTAAGTTTAAGTGCTCTGCTTGTGCTTGGATAGGATAAAATAAAAGTGACAGGTGTACTCCAGGGAAAGAGCACCAGAAAAGCAAGAGAGCAAGAAAGAGTCAGGGGAAACAAGAATGACAATATAGAAAGACATATACCAATATCACAGCCCTTCTCTAGTAAGTCTGTGTCCCTCTGCTTCTTCATTACTCACAGGTGAACTGTGCTCATGAAAGATTGTCCATATCTTCTCAAGGAACAGGGAAAGAGAAGCAGCAGTGAGCAAAGGAGGAAGGGACAGAGCCATGCACTCAACATCTGTTTTTTTTTTTAACCTGTGTGCATGCATGTGCAAATGAGAGCAAGCATGACAGAGAAGGGAGAGGGAGAGGAGAGGAAGGAGTCTTTCCCCATGGTGATCCTTCTGGTTCTGGCTTGCTGAAAACAGCTTTATATTTTACAAAGTCCTTTGCGAACATTGACTTACACAAGAATAAAAAAACCAGAAAACATGAAGAGGTGAACCAATTCATTCAAATTCTTTGCAAATTCAGAAGCCAAGGTCTTCAACAATGGGAGAGTAACTTTAGGCTCATAAATCCATACTATTCAGCATTGCATGGGTTTTTGAGAGCTAAGAAAGCTTGGGAGAAGTGAAAATCAGGGACACTCACTTTAATCACTTATTTATATTAACACCTAACTTGACATTTATGATTATCCTGAAATTACAGTGTGTATACCACGGACCTTCCTCAGCAGTGCAAAGGAGGAGAAAACAGAGCATGCAAAGGTACTACAGGTATGGCAGACAAACTTCTTAGCTGGTTATTTTTGTAGTTTTCTATTCCTCTGTTCCATAACTTTCCTCCAAACCTATCTATCTAGCAGAAGAGATTTTAACAAACAAGGATTTACTGATTGTGAATCTAGGCTGGTTTTGTGAATCTTGGTGTTTAAGGGCACATTTTCCTAAGAGATTTTGAAGATGGAGAGAGATAGAGTAAAAGGCAAGTTAATATTCTGGGCCAATTCCACACTGATGCTTCTGTTTTGTTGAAATGCATTGCTCAGTGGAGACCATCCACCTCTAGAGTAAACTACAAGTTGTGCCTCAATACTGTGCCTGCAACACCTTGTGCATTCTCCCCAGCACACCACAATGATGAATCGCCTTTGGTTTTGGGTGGGAAGTACTTAGGAGAGGCTCAGGAATAGAATAATAATGCACAGTGGACTGGCTTGAGTTAAACTTCATAGCTGACCACCAGATAATTCCAACTCTAACTGAAATCAAACCAAATGGAATCACCACAATATGAAGAAAACAAAGAAGAATTACTGAGCACTTATGACTCTGTTTTACTCGGTGGGACCAAGGGCTGTGGCTGTGCTCATTGAAGCACCACTGAGTTCCCATCAAAGCCATTTCTACAGGGAACTTCCAGCTGTGCTCTCATGTTTATTACAGCTATCTCACACAATTTGGAGCAGGCTATTGTTCCGAGACGCATGCCCTGATGCTGAAATGACCTCCATGTGGAGCCACTTCAGAATACAGCCACTTATAAATCACTTTCCAAAGAATTTCTGACCTAAAATCAAGAAGGCTCTACTTGAGGCCAGGGTCTCCTGCCTGAAGTACAGGTCCCTTCACACTGCCCCCCGTGTGCCTACAACATCTTTGACACACTTTCAGCACTAAGCATTGACAAACAACACGCAGTAGCATCTCTCCATTAAAAAAAAAGGAAAAAAGAGTGTCAGTGAAGTCCAAGGCTATCATTCAAAGTAAGAAATGTTTTTGTTCTACAAGTGCTTACCACATGCATATATACCAATTCAAATTCTAGTACACAGGAGAGGATGGTCTGATTAATCTTCTTTTTCACCTCTCTCATGTATCTGTCTTAAGATCAGGTAAACAGTCCTTGGGGAGGTGTTTGTCTTTCCATTGCAACAAGATGTTTCTAAAAGACTTGTTTCCTTCAGACAGTTAGGAGTTCTATCCATGGTATTTTAGAATAGAGATGAGCTGAACTATATATTGAAAATTTGAGTTTGTAGTTAAAGGAGTTATGAATCCTGAAGGTGCATGCAATTATTTCTCTGGCAGATGGGTTTCTAAGTGGGGTGTGCAAGCACAACCTTATTGCAATAGCACATCCACAAAATGCAGTTGTTCAACCCTGGGAGCTGCAGAACTCAAGGACTATCTTGCCTCATGTAAAATTACTCAGCCAGATCCTTTGCAGAACATTTGTAAAGTCATATTTAGTTCACTGTGACACTGGTTCTTTTCATCCATATTGCACATTTTTGTTCTGCAAACAGCAAAGGCAGTCGAGGGTTTACTTTACTTGGTTTTAAACACATGCAGTTGTTGGACATATTTTTGTTTGGCCATTGCATAAAATAATTCAGTAGCCACATATTTGAGCAACTAGTTCTTCTGAGAGAATGTTGAAACAATTAGGTTAAGACATTAATAATAATAAATAGTAGAATAAAAATAAGATTTTAAAATTATTATTTTTTTACTATTAATTCTAATTATTCTGCCTTAAGGAAACAGACCAGGAGTATCCACGGACACATGCACAATCCAGTTGAAGGAACAGTGTTGGCAGTAGTCGAAGGCTCCTTCAAATGCATGAGTTTTTCTAAGATTTACATTATTTTCTGGGTATTATGAACTGCAGCATTATCTGGGCTTGTAACTTCTTGTAAGATATATTACATGTGAGCTCACATATCTACCTGTGTAGGCAAGCTGATACTATCATCTTTCTTTAGTAGAAAGCAACCCTGAATGAACTTCAAATAGTGCTTCCAACAGAAAGAAAAACAGCTCTTTTTTACAAACTGGGATTCTTGTAGCTTGAAATAGAGATTAAGAGTGGGGTAGAGAGACACTTACAAAATATAATGCATTATACGTGTTATTTGTATACTGCAAGCAAAGTAAATCCTGAAATGTGCTAAGGCAATGGATTTAATACTTTAGGAAGACGATAATGTAATAATGTTTAAAAAACAAACATGTCTCCTGTTGAATTAGATCCTACTAATCCATGGTTTAGTCCTGTATGCTGCTTCCTAAAAGAAAAAAAACCTAAAAGAATTAACTAGCACAATACTTGACTGAAAATATCCACATGTTTCTGTCCTTTGGTATATATGGGAAAATACATGAGTATATGAGGAAACAGCTGGAGATTTCTGTGCGAAAAATTCATAAATTGATAATGTTGATTCTAAAACAGATAAGGAGCTTTGCCAAAATGACTCCTGCAGTTGTCAGGCAGCCTCACACTGCTTCACAAAGCAGTTCTGCCCACTCTGAGCCCATTCAGCGCCTGAACCTCCCCGAGATCCTTCAGGCTGCGCTGATGCACCTACTCAGAAACCCATCTGAGAGGAGAATGTACAAAGACCTGTTACATTTTAAGGGACCAGTATGCAAACAGGTCGTCCCAACAAACTGATGGCCTGTCTGCTGCCATCAGCATCCTTCAGGTTATCACCGGCTCATTTTTCCAATGAGGACACCAAGGAGAGACAGTGCTGCTCCAGCAGGGCTCCATATGAATCCATCACCTCTCCTTTTACTGTACTGGGACTCTGGGAGATTCTTAGCCACGATTCCCACTCTTTTCGTCTTTAATTATTTAAGACATATTGAAGCATTATTAAAAATACAGATATAGGTCAAAAATACATATTTTTGGCTCCAACTTGTGCTTGCATGCCTGCTTAAGGGTGACCTAATTATCAGACGGGCTTAGTACCAATACATCTCTCCAAGAAGCAGCATAATCTCTGGGCACTAAGAGCAGTCAAAATCAATTCACTTATTTAGGAGCCTAACCACAGACTCAGAAACTTAACACCATGTGGGTAAGATCAGCTGACACACAACAGTTCAGAAATACACTTGTCCTGTCACAAATCTCCTTGAACTATGCAGTCCAATAACAGGCACTGGGAAGTGGGTGTGCTAAGGCAAGATTTTTTTCCACAGCTTCCTTGAAAACATATCATTTTAAAATATTGGTGCTGGGATCAGGGTTAAGGCATTGAAATTCTCTGTCCTCCAAGCACTAAGGTAACAATGCTAATTATATAACTAGACTTAAAAACAAAATTTAAAAACATACGCTCGGGTTGTTCAGGTGTGTGTACTGTACATACACTGTATTTTTAAATATTTATTTAAGCTATGTCTTATATTTATCAACTGTATCTTTCTCCTAAAAATAATGCAAATGATACCAGGGAAGTTTTCTGTGTTCTGCAAAACTAATAAAGCTTATTTTAAATGATTTTACAATAATGGAACATGCATTAATTCCACATGAAATGGCACAAAAATAATCAATTTGTACTACAGAATGACAAGTGCCATTCTGCACTTTAAACTGATCTTTTCCAACATGAAACACCTACTTCAATTCAGTCTTTAGCAAACTGTCAGACCTTCCTACACACCTACTGGTAGGGTTATTTTTGGATCATCCTGGAAGCAAATCACAACTATCTCAGTGGGTGTACTGGCCTCTAACAAAATGTCATGGTGGCAGCCTTGTGCCACTGATTGGAGAAAAATGTATTGTACTGAAGCGAACAAAAAGCAAATCTTCTAAGAATGGTGATTTGAACATTCTTCACTGCTTCTCAGCTGAAGCATCTTGTATATTCTGCAAAATCTCTACCATTTCAACAATTGTGCTCAAAACACGAACACCTTCAACTAACAAAGACAATCTTCATACTAGATTAGGGGGCAGAGAAAATAATGAGCTATGGATGATAGCTATAATTCTCTGCTTTGAGCAGAGGAAAAGAATGAATTAATTCTTACAGGAAAGGCAGTGTAATTTTTTTTCTTTTTCAGTTTATTCTATACTTCACAGTCTTCCTTTTTTAGGGACTGTTATTCTTCAATGTCAGCATCTGTCTGAAAATGAGTATTTTTAGACCTTTGTGCTTAGGAGAAATTTTTTTTTTCAACGTTAAGAGTTAATGGCTGAATACTGATATAATATGACAAAAGCTGTGCTGGATTTTAAGAGGTCATTAAAGGAAAAAAGTCTCACTTTCTCACTTTCTACCCTATCAGTATTTTTTTTTCCGAAATATTTCCTCTTAGGTTTACACAACAGATAAACCTAAAGAGTTTTTTACTGAAGCATGAATAGCTATTTCGGCTGTGTGAATAAATAATAGTTTAGAGAATCAAATAATCATGAAAATGTCATGGAAAATGAAGGCTCCTAAGTCTGAAACTGAATTAGCTTCTGGTTTAGCAATTCTATCCCCCCACCAGCTCAGAAATTATATTGTGTATGTTCATGCAGATAAATCTGTATATATAATTAGATGTTTGGTCTCTTCATTTACACATAGTAGGGCTTTCCTAGTGGTTACTGAAGAAACATTTATGTGTGAATTTGAAGAAACAAAATTGAAACGAGCTCACAGTAGCTGTGGAATCTCCATCCTTGGAGACACTCAGACCTTGACTGGACATGGCTTTCACCAACCTGCTCTGAGTGGTCCACGTTTTACAGTGCTGTATTAGCCTTGTACCACCCAGGACAGTCAGAATACACATTATTACCCTAGGGAAAATTAGGGTAGTGGGTCAACTGAGGGAAAGTAAATGCCAGACAGTGTTAGAGACAGATACTTTGATCTTGAACTTATATGTCCCTCCTTCACATTCACCTCCAGGCATTCCCACCACCCACAGAATGAACCCTGAATGAATCTCTCCAGGCCCTGGAACAGCAGCCTCCCTGTGAGCTCTTTGCTCGACGATCCATTTACAGGATGTGTCACGGACAGTCTCTGGAGGAGAGCATAAGGTTCCTGACACTCAGCTGGGATTCACCCTGCCCAAATTGGGATATTTACAGTGTGGAGACCTACAGCTGAGGTAGTCCCTCCAAAATGCCTTCCCAGTCAACAAGAAATGCAAACTTCCAGGTGCCCACCCAAAGGGAACTGAGACAGACTGGATGAGACAAACCTGGAGTCAGGTAAAAGCTACCCCAGCCCAAATCCTTGTGTTACGGAATACTACAGGTACCTGCCTTTAAAACAGGATGAAATATTACTGGTACCTGTCTTTAAAACAGAAAAAGTATCCTAAGCAAGTGAAATGAAAATAAAGTGAAGAATTAATTAACTAAATAGAGGTGATTAAAGTAAATAAAGGAAACAATTATCATATCAAAATAAAAGACAAGAAAGATGATTAAATGAGTCTTCAAAAGACCCATGAGAAACTTGTGAAAGACGAATATGCATTTACCTGGTTTTTAGTCTTTCATGATTTCATTTTAATTTTTATTCACTACCATCTGATAATTGCAAGAAACAGTTACTTTAACCATAGGCAATTTAAACCATTTTAACTTTTTTTTCCAGGGCCAAGAGACAAAAGAACCTATTTATTGCCTGAGGGGATTTTTACTAAAATGAAAGCTTAATCTTTCATGTTTTTTTAAGCAAAGGCTTTTAAAAAATCATTTCTAACAATGCTGTAGGGAGACACTTCCATGGGTATGCAAAATTGAAATTATAAATTTACAATTATAAAAAAATTAATAGTTTGGGGGATTGTATTGTCTCTGTTCTTTCTGAATGAATACTCTTTCAAGCTTAAGAGAAAGTATTTAGCTCATGGAGGAGAACGAGTGTCCTTAGACTCTCTTGCGGTCAAAGCTATTTAGTCAGAATGTATGAGAGAAAGATCATTGGAGTTTAATTTGTCTGGAAAGCCCCAAATATCAGATGTCCTGCTGGCTCCTCACTTCCTGGCCTATTTTTCTGCATTGCCAATGCACTGAAGTTGGCCTGACCACTGTCTCCTCTGTACTAGTGTGGTCCACTGATGGTTGCTAAATCTTACCTAGGTAAAATTAAGCTTCATGATGAATTTTAACTGAAACAACCATCTTTTGGGGCTCTTATGACACGTTTACAAAGGACAGAACAAGAGTTCTTGGTCAAAGATTGATTCAGGGGAGATCTTCAGGGGAGATATATCTGGGTAGAAACATGGATATGATTTATGTGGCTGCCATGGTTCAAGGCATACTGGAAGTACACACTTATGCCCATTTCCATTCTGTGCAGTATTTTGCCTTTAACAACATCAAGAAAATGATTAAATTTAAGCATCTACCTTTGCACTGCCCCAAATTTGGGCTGTTTTTCTCAACTAAGAAATATTAATTTAATGCATTATCTGGAGAGACACAAACATTTCTTCCTGGGCTTAGCGCAGGCTTTGAAATCAGACAAAATAATTTCCACTTACGAAATACAACAAACTAAAGTGTTCTATTAAAGGAAAACTAGACCAAAAAAATACCCTTAAGGCCTCCAAACATCCACACATTGAAAGGCAGACTTAAATGTTTTCTGCCAACATATTTCAAGTTTTAGTGGAAACACTTTGAGCTACTATGGAAAGCTTTATCAAACTAAATTCATTTTCCATGGAGCAGAGAAGAATCATTGAAGATATTATTCAGGTTTACAAAATCTGTAATAGGGTGGAGAATGTGGAACCAGATAAGGAAGGTTAAACTGAAGAACATTTTAACAAGGCTTGATTTTAGGTTGGCTGTACAACATAAATAAGTCAGTGGACCTATCAGAGATTTTTCAAGCTTTCTCATATTAGAAACACTTGTGTACAGGTGCCATCTGTAAGACTTTCAAAGGCAACTGGCATTCTGAATACACTATTTGAAAGGCTAAAGGTCCAGAATTTTTTGAAAATAACACAAGTTCAATGTGCTAGCCAAAATCATTAATCTCTTTGGAAAAACCCTTGGTATCTGCTCTACCATACCACCTGAACAACAGGAAGCTCTAGTTACCACAAAGATATATCTGCCCAGCCCAGTAGAAGCACCTGTCTACCACGGGCCTCTGCAGACCTGGACATCAGATAAAACAACCTTCTAGGTACTCAAGGAGCCTCAAGATCAGGTTAAAAGGGAACAGCAGGTCAGACAGGCTGGATAAGAAGACTGTTGGAGAGGGAAAAAGAGAAATGTGGGCCTTAAGGTTGAATCCAAGTTCTGTGTGTACATGGCAAAACAAAGTGCATGACAGGAACATTCTGGTGCCACTTTGCTGCAGAGCAGCAAAGAAAAAGGGAGTTAATTTCCAGCCCCCCTGCACCACAGTGCAGTGCATTGAGTTGCCCTGAGAAGTCTTGTCAGTATGGGTCAAGATATGTTGTGTGTGTCTTGGAAGGACAAGGCTGCTCAAACATTCATCAGCTAAACTGCAGAGATGTCACAGAGCATGCATGAAATGCACATTTCTGCTTCTATAAATGGATGGCATTTAGACAGGTGTAACATGGGAACACTGACACTGGGAATAGCCTTTTGCAAAGTGTTAAGTCCCAGCACCAGGACAGAGGGAAGAGATTGTTCAGGTTCGAAAGAAATACATCAGCAAGTCAAAATTATTTGCACCCAACCTGCTTCTCAGAGATATTGCTAATGAATATTATTTTTAGGTCAAGATGAGGCTCATGCCACAAAACAGGAAAATTCTGCAAAAACTTAGTATTAGCCAAGCTTCTTTCCATGTAACCTCTGTCTCAAACAAACAATAAAACTGTAATATAATGGGAGCCCTGGACAGCACTAACACCCAGCACCACACTCGGTGCCAGTTCTGTTGTGCAGTGAAGACTGTTTTCCTTACTGATGAGCTCAAACCGTTTGCCATGAATTACTTTTTCATGGGGGATAAATACACACTTAAACAAGATTAAACACAAATGTTCTTTAGCGGTGTCTAAAATAATATGAACGTTTTTTAGAACAGCAATAAACACACTTCATGATGCAAATAATTACACCCTGCAGCCTTTATGTAACAGTAAGTGGCCGGATTCTCTACTCAGCTACATCACTGTAAACCCAGAGTAACTACACTGAATCAACATCTCTCTCTGTGGATTCTGGTGATCCTGAAGTGTTACCTAAGTCTGAATTTGCCCCAGTTTCTCTCTAGGTTTTTGCAGATATTGGACATGCATGGCTGGAAGTCCACATGGTGGTCACGGAGGTACTTCCACCTCTTATCCTGTCCCTTTTCTCCCCATAAATCTGGCTTCTGCTTAGTGTAATGAAGTCAGAACCTGGCTGTGTATTCCTTGTGCTTCTGATATCACTTCTGTAACTGTGTACTCTGGACCAGAAGAAAGCTCAACTGAGATCCAGCAAGAGAAGGAAAAAATAAAAGCACTTCACAAAAATTCATGAAGGGTAAAGGCAATACGTGCATGTGCTGGGAATCAAACATCAGTATCTTGGGGATTAAAAAGAACCACCTCAGCTGATTTTCCTTTGGATGGGAAGAATTTGGTCATATTCTGAATTTTTTGTGAAAAGTTTATTTTATCTTGTTTCCCATGTAAGTGTAATGTTCATGCAGAGTTCTGTAAGATGGGTCTGTTAGGCTTTAATGGCCCCTGAAATGAATCTGGAAAGGTGAACATGTCCACATTGGACCACTTAAAAAAGCAGTTATTTGCTTAAAAATAACAGCAACAAAAATGTATTCAGCTATTAAAGGTTCTTCACAATTTACATGAGCACAGAACTTAAGACACAACATGGAATCAGCATTTTAACGACCATCTTCCCCTGGACTCCCACGTTTGTGAGTTGGAAGCAGGCACTCTGCTCTTACCGGGACTTGTGAGGGCTCCCAGAGCACCGGTCGTTGTGGACAGAGGGTTTGCATTGGTGGTGGTAGCTGAGGTCTGGGCGGCGGCTGCTGCGGCTGCTAAAGTTGCCAAATTCTGTAACTGTAAAGCGTTCATGCCTATGCGGAGAAGCAATAGGGTTAATTAAGACAGGTAATAGTCATAGTCATAATCATAATTGTCAAAAAGTGCTGTTTACAATGGTTATGGAGCTTGGGGTGTACCTTGCCAATAAGCTCAATTCTTTCCACTCCCAAGACATCTATAATCTGGAACCACCTCTTAGAGTTCCTGAAGAGTATCTCTCATCTCTCTACCTTGGAGTTGAGAGAACTTAACAAAGACACCAGCCTATACTTCAGGAAAATTAAACCTGGTTTGTGCCTCTTCTAAGGGAAGAGTAGAATTAAAAGTCATTTAAACTCTGCGTGCAGCCCAGGCACAATATTATTTCCTGACACAATGGGGGATGTAAAGAAGATAGCTAGCATTTAAAACACATTCAGGACAGGGTCATATAACTGGGATGAATAAAATTTGTTTCCCATGTCTCCTCTGAATATAACTACTAAGGTTACACTGTGCAGTAGCCAGTAATTGTGCTCAATTTCCTTTTGATGGTTCATTTCTAAAAACATATATGAACTAAGTACATCAAATTAGTATCAACCTGACCACAGAGCCATCATTTAGACAGGGATTTTCAGGCTGTAGCTCTGGACTATGATATCAAATCTACCGAGTCATCTGTAGCTTCATTATTTCAGAAGATGTGGGGGAGATACACTGTCATTTTAGTGAGAACCTTAAAGAAATGGAGGCATTTAAATAGCAAAGGTTTAAGCAAGCAAAAAAGGACAAACAATAAAGAGAACTTTTGTGAAATGGAAAAAAAAGATGATTAAGGAACAGCCAATGGCATACATTTGCTTAAATTGGAGGGACAGGAGTTGGTCTCTCCAGAGGAAATTAAAAGAACATTCCTTTTACCTTGGACTAGATAAAGTACTTGGGAACTGACTCTAAGGTGAAATACTTCAGTAACAGCTTAAGTGCAGATATAAGATGAGTGCTAGCATTAACCAGACTGGATTCTTCTCAGGATCCCCTGAGTAAGACCAGCTATCCCCAGGAGTGATGTTTGGATCGGGCATTTATTTACACAAGGACGTGAGAGGTATGGCTTGGATGGCAGTGAGAGATCATCCTTTGGGTTTGGACATATGAAGGAGCTCTGTGAGGGCTTGAGCCCTCAATGGAGTTGAAAAAGTGCAAAACCACAAAAGACTAAAAGAGTTTTATTATGTTCTTGTAGTCCTGATAGTACAAGTACACTCACAAAAGGTTAGGTAGGAAGAGCAATACCTTTTCTAGACCTAGTGATGGAGCTGGGAAGACTGCATGAGTGTTGGGGCATACTCACAGAAGAAGAGCTTGAATGCCTAGAAACTTGTCTGATTTTTTCCTGAATGTTAGTTCGCCAACAAGAGATATTACTTCTCCCTGCACACTTCGTATCTCAAACAGGGGAGCTTAACAACAACTTAGAGAAAATGAAAACAAGAGAGTTTAAATAAAATACTTGGTAAGTATGTTTGAGAAGGAAAAAAATGCAATGAAGGAGAGGTATTTTCTAGGAATTCAGAACTCCTTCAGCAATGGAGAGTGATATTACTTTCAAACAAATGTATTGCAGACTCAGGTTAGTACAATCAACAATCTCCATAAAGAGGAATTCTTACTGTCACAGCATGAGGCACTGTGAAATGAACCTTGATATAAGCATCTATTCGTGAATAAAGCCCCAAATTTAAACACAGCCATGTTCCAACAGGCAGGTTAGGCCTCAGGTGAGCACCTAATTTGACTGAGGTTCTAATGTCAGTGTCTTGGTCAATGCCCAAATTCAGTTTCAATGCTGGTGTTTTTGAAAATGTGATGCAATTACAGAGGTGGGAATTAAGATTTTAGTTGATCCAAGATACACCAATTCATAGCCTGGAGCCAGAACTTAATTGTTTGCCTTGGGTGTAAGTATTTTTTTCCCACCAAAGAATTATCGTGCTTTGATAGTAAGACTGCAGACTATTTCAAATAAGATTTTGGGGATGCAGAAGACTTAAGTTGGGACCCAATTCTTTGCGCACAAAGCAGTCAGTAGTTCTCAAAATGAGATATGGAATTAATTTTCATCCTGGCCTGATACTGGTCCTCAATTATCATTTACCTTCCTGTTTCATAAGGAGCATAAGTAATTCAGCAAAGAATATCCAGAAAACATCGCTGGTCTTCACTGAGGCTGTATTTCGTGCCATTCTGTAACAAGGATTTGGGAAAGCAGTGGGTTGCTCTCCTCCAGAGGAATGGCTTTCTATCACCCACTGTTTAGTTATTCATCAAAAGGATCAGTCATAACCAGCTTATATTTCTTCTGTGTGGAGGTTTCTTTGGACTTTTAAATGAAATACATGGTAGGATTAAATAATTGTGGTGAATACAGAAGGGTCCTAGTGCAGAGCCTAGGCCAGACAAGGTCAACAGGCAGCAGAGCAAACAACTGCTCCCTCTGCACTCATGAATCGCCCTTGCACCTCTGTGGATGTAAAACAAATGCCATCATTGCCTCATCCCACAAAAACTTTTTTTTTTTTTAATAGTGGGACATTTTCTGTATAAGCACAGGAGGAACCCATCAATTTGGCAAATGAGTTTCAATGCCCAAAGAAGATGAACGAACAAGAGCTTGGTGGTGATGAAGTTGACTCCCCATCCAGTTTGTTTTACTGTAGAGGTGACTGTAAGACACTGGCCACAAAACAGCCTGCAGATGTTATAGGGTGTCAGCTTGGGTCTCTGCAAGACAAAAAACTGCTGGCTGTTGTCACACTTGAGTTAGAGAAGGACAGCAAAGACCCCCACTGAACTGAGCACCCAAATGTGACTGTCAGCAAGAGCTCATGGCACACACTGTCACCCAGCATGCTCTAGAGCCCATTTTGTCAACAGTTTTATCACTTAATATGCATCCTCTTTAGGATCCTCTGTCTGCTCAAATATCTGAAAAATAAGTCCTGTCATCACTGTTTCAAGTTCCCCAGGCATTTTACCATTTCTGGTCTCTCTTTATTGGTTTCTCCCATCAACTTGTCAGGAGTGTCAACATCCCACTTGCTTGGACAAACTTGGAGGAGGGAAACCAAATGCTCTGAAGTCCCAGACCCCAAAAGCACTTTGCTTTCAAATGGGGATTTTTTGTTCAATTGAACCTCAGCTGAGGTACAGTTCTGCAGTTCTGTGGGATGAATCTGCTCTCTCATTCTCTCCCCTTTCACACACTCTCTTCACACATTTCACATCCTACAGTTTTTTCAAAACAGTCCCAAATCCCGCAACAGAGCTGGACGGCAAATGAGTAGATGGATTTCATTTGAAAGCGCTGCTCACTCAGCAAATGCACCTCTCTCTGAAGAAAAATGCAAATTGCTTAACGCTGAGGAACAGCCTCATAGGCAGAGCTGCACATGAAAAATGAAAATCCTCCTGTAGAGGAAAAAAACCCCCTTCTGGGTAAGGAATAACTCTTGATCTTCATGATGGAGACAATGTTGGGAATTAAAGGGAAATGATTAAAAACCTCAGAATCACAATACAGTTTGATTCCATTTTTAATAACATGTATTTACCAATGTGCTATCAGCTTGGCAAATATTCAAAATCGCAAGGAAATTCAACTTTCATTTTGTTATTTGGCAGATTAAAAAAACAATTAAATTATGTACAAAACAGATGCACAGTATGCCTTGCTTGAAACTTAAGATATAAAAAAAAATTATTTATAAGGATAGGGGCATGAAAATTTAATTTAATGTTCACCTTAGGTAATTTTGTGTCTTATTGTTCACAGCAATTACCATAAATCTACATATCAATAAGCGAGAACAGATGTCAGTTGTTACAAGTGCTTGCCAATCAGGCCTGTTAAAAAGTGACAGATGGATGGTGATAGAACATTCTCATAAGGCCTATTAGCACATTCACAGGAAATTTTTGTAGTGCTGCACAGTCACAGATGCAGTTCTGTGAAAACACGGGGAAATTTGAGAGCACGAGATTTACATTTTACAACTTCTTGTGCTGCCTCTGACACAAACTTTCATACAATGAAGTAATTTGCCTCGTTTCAGTCACTGCAGCTTTTCTCCTGTGATAACTGTAAATTTGGAATTATTGGGTATTTGTAGAGGAGGGAACAGAGTCACAAGCCGTTCCTGAAGACTTCTTAGGCCTCATCAGCTCTTGGTTTTCTAAAACCATAATAAAATCATATTAGGAAATAGCTGAGATTTGCTCACTGAACAAATTCCTAAAAAAGGAAGGCACCAGCTACATTTAGTGGCACCGTATGCATGGAGAGTTTCAAAGTCAGTGGTGATTATCAGAGCCAAATCTGATAGCTCATAAGCAGTTCACACTGACTCGACTTCCTTTGCTTTGGAAATTTTATCCTTCTCAATTATTAGGATTTATTCCATCTGAATTAAATCCTGGCTGCAGCTTAAAAAATGTGGATTAAGGTAAAATTTATCATCTCCAGGCTAAAAAGCAACTATTTGCTAACACTGACATCAGCCATTTTGGATGCTGATGGTAAAATGTGTGGAAAGGTGTGGAGGGCGAGGCTATTCCAGCAATATTCTAAGAATTAAAATAGACAGGAGAGCTAAGTGCTACCTCCACCAAACCGTACATATTCTGTGGCTACTTTTAGAAAAGCTGCTTATCTGAACAGTGCTTGAGGTACCCTGACCAGTTACTGTTTGATTGAGCAAAGCCTTTAAAACAACTTTTAAGTCCACAGTTGATTCTGCTGTTTTTTAAGAGTATGTGCTTAAATCTGATCGGAGGTTCACAGAATCATAGAATGGTTTGAGTTGGAAGGGATCTTAAAGATCACCTAATTCCAACCTCCCTTGAACCATTTGTTGACTTACATAGGATTTCAGCCCATTTTCAGGTTATACATGCTCTAAACACATCCTGGCAAGAAGGGTGCTTTTGTTAACTGAAACTTCTTCAGTCCTAATGGGAAGGATTCATCTGATCTAACTTTATCCAAAAAAAGTTACTCACTCAGGCTCTTGCTATAGTCAAAAAAGAGAGAGGGGGTAATGAAATCATCTGATCCTAAAATAGAATCATAGAACCATTGACTCATAGAACATTTGGGTTGGAAAGGACCATAAAGACCATCTAGTTCCAATCCCTCTGCTATGGGCAGGTACACTTTCCATTAGTTCAGGTTGCTCAAAACCCAAAGCCCACCTTTCAAGGGACATCTTTCACCAGACCAGGCTGCTCCAAGCCCTGTCCGACCTGGCCTTGAACACTTCCAGGGATGGGGCATTCACAGCTCTCTGGGCCAGGGCCTCACCACCCTCACAGGGAAGAACTTCTTCCTAATACACATAATATTTTCCTAATATCCATAAAATAGATTAACCCCAGCCTTGGTAGGATGAATCATTGCCTGGGAGTGACTCCCTCTTCACTGACATTGCAGGGAGATGGGATGCCTGCTTTCCAAACTGCTGAGGTTCAGTTGGATGAATTCCATCCACACTGGGGCCAAGGCAATAAAAAGCCCCCTCACCCTCCATTTACTGGTTATGGAAAGCCCACACAGAGCTACAGATCTCGTGCCCAGACTTGGCCAAACTTCCACGTTGTGCACTTTTACCACCCGAATAAGCACATCTCTTCAACTGCTGAGCACCGCTTTTTCCTCTCAAGGTGCCTCTCCTTCTCTGACAAGGAGCAACGTGTGAATTGTGAACAGGCTCACTTCCTGCAAACTCTGTCTCTCCAAAAATGCTAAACAGAGTTGTTTAATTTATTAGTTGGAAGAAGAAGAAAAGCTAATTTTATGTGTTAAAATAAGTAGGACTTTCAATGGAATTAATGTTAGAAAAGCTGAATGTTTTTGGTCCCCGAGGTCAGCATTTTCAAAACTGGCACTTATCTTTAAGAAACAGCTATCTCCCTTGAGCTGGAAACAGTTTCTCGGTGACCTTTACTTTTAATATGATATCCCTAAAGAGGTCATAGCAGGAGAAATCCTCCTTCTGTACGGCTTTGCTGGAATGAAGCCACCCAAGAGTCAAGAGGATATAAAGGATCCTTTGGCCAATGCAAAAGTGTAGAGCTTTTGTGCAGATGGTCCTGGCTTCCAACTGGTCCCTCCAGATCCACTGAGCCAATCCAACAATTAGAGGAAAATATTCAGAAAGCAGAACCTCACAGACTTTCCCTCATCCATCTGCTCCTACAGACTCTGCAACAGGAGGAAATCTGGCTTGGGTAGCGGAAGAAGGGTGGAATGGATTGAACAGGGCTCAGAAAGGGCCAGAAGTTCAACCCAAAACGCAACCAAAGTGTGAGAGAACTTGGACAGGACTGAAAAAAATATATACATTGGAAAAATATTAAAAGTCCCAGCTGCAGAGGGCTTAGGGATCTGAAAGACAAAGAAGAAAGCCAAACCCATGGCTTCTCCTCCTGTATAACTTCAGAAAGCAAAGTGCACTGTCTGTTCAATGAAATTAGGAGAAACCCTTTGTGTCTTCTATGAGTACAGTATGTTTTTTAATGTCTTGAATGGTCACACATACAGAAACATCGTTGTATGAACCAATATTTGTTCCTGCCAAAACATTTGACATTAATGGACAACAGAAAATCTTCCTTGACCGTATATTGTTTAAATATTGAAAACATTGAAATATTTTCTACAATCATCCTAGCAATAGTAAATCTCCTGTTTACACTGTCTGTGTAGTAATTCCTGAGCTCTTAAACAGGCAGGTTGGCTCAAATAACTGCAGCCTTTAGGACCTGCTCCAGCACCAGCCAAATTCAATGCAAACATTCAAGCAACATCAATCTCCTTTGAACTAAGCTTCCCAAGCAATTTGTATATATTCGAAGGAGGAATTTTTGTTTGCTTGAAAGGTTGCTAGTGTTTAATGTAGCTTGAATTGTCTTTTAAAGTAAGACAATCAAAACACATAATGTAATTCATCTACATTATTAGCCTTCCCCGAAGACAAAGTGCAGGCTGGACGCTGAGGCTGGAGAGGCACGTGAGAGGAAACACTGCCTTTAAATTAGCATTAGCAGATATCAGAGGAGGGGAGGAAAAGTGAGGAAGTGCTCGCTATGAAATACACACACGAGGATGGCATGTCCTTGCATGTTTTACACAGGACAACGAAGTAGACTTTGGCAAGGTAGAATTAGTGCCTGTAATCAAGACCAGGGGATTACTGTAATACCAAAGGCACTACTGCCAGCTCTCCCAACTTTATTACCAGTCTCAACATATTACAGTGTTTTCTTTGGCTTGACTAATGAAGTAGAATGATTTCATGAAAATCTCGTTTTTCGATAGAAATGAGATAAAACTGAACTGGGGAATTAAGCATGGAACCTTAAAGCTTGGAAAGCTAAATGGCAAGCTACAGCTTTTTGTCTCTCAAATTTTAGGATCTCAAATTTTCATTAGACCAGTTTCATGATTTGCTTAGACTTCACACAATGGTGAATATATAGCAGGGCCAGTGGGCTGCTACAGCAAGGACAATATTCACTTTTAGACCTGGTGTTGCGTGTTTAATGTCTGTACGTTAGAGAGTTCTTGAGAAAAATTCCCAATTTTCTTTGGACTGTATTCCCAGCTTACAAAAAACAAACACACAGAGAAACTCCAATATTCTTAAATCACAAATGCCTAAAAATCCCACCCCTTTCACCAAAATCAAAGAACCACTGCCTTTGCAATATAAGAACTACTTCAGCCAGACTGAGGCATGGTATTAGGGAAAGGGAATTTAAAACTCCACACTGAAGAGCAGTGTCTTTGCTCTGCTAGCAAAGAAAATTGCTTTGATTTAAGAAATAATATCACTGAGCATAGCAAATAACTCTTCACATGTGCAGCGGGGTGTGTGCTGTGCCCCTTCTGCTCTATACAGAGACAACACAAGCTTTAGCAGTACAAATAAACTCTTGCAGATCCAAAGGGCCCTAATTTTGTACAAGGGCATGGCTGTATCAGAAGTCCTAATGTAGCAAACCGTGACTTCATCAAGATTTAAGCACAAAAGAGATGCTAGAGCCCTGACAGGGAAGTAAGGGTGGAATTTCAATGGCTCATGTGGCTTTTGATCAAACTTTTAGTGTCTGAATTACATGGTAAGCACACCCATCGAATTCAAGGATAAAAGTTGCACCCCTCAAACACAAAGTTCAAAGAACTTGAAAGCTGCAATGACGGATCTTCTTTAGCACCTCACTCAATTGTGTCTGGATTTTATACCTCACTTCAAAATGTTATATTAATAGGCAAACTATATGCAACATGGAATTACATATTAGATTCTTTTTTGTGAAATGAACCTATACAGCTTAAGTCAAAAAACTCTAGGTCTTTACAAATGCTCAAAGATAGCTTCAGCTGGTAATGCAAGCTCTTGCTGCAGACACAGGAGTACTTTCTATTCCTTTCACAAAACATAATATACAAATTGTCAATACCAGATGCACTGCATGACATAGTACTGCCTGATTTCCAAGGAGAGGACGTGAACTCTCAGTTCTAACAATGAAATAGTGCTTAGTCTTTGGCACTTTCATGTAGAGATGCAGCTTGGAGAACAATTTAGTATCACTAATTTTACCTTGAACATAAAGATTTAAGAGCCACATGTTTTGGGGAAAGATGTAAACTTCAAGCTGTTTTGATAACATGAATATAAGATACAAAATACATTTTTTTCCAAGAGAAACAGTCGGTCATCAAATTATCCCACAGATGAGTGCATTAGCAATCTAATTTGCAGTTGAAAAAGTATATCCCTTAAGTAACAATGATGTGCCACTATGATTTCTTAGGATGACTTTCTCTTAGTCTCAAGACCATAGGATTTTCAGGGAATAAATCACATCCTGGATTGAAAGCCCATCCTGGAAATACTTGACTAAAATCCTTACTTTCAACAGAGTTCTTGAAGACAAAGCTGAATCTACACTAACAGTGAGAAACAGGCAACAAAAACTTCTAAGGTGCACATAATGCGATGAATATCACATTATTTTTCCTCAGTGTCCCAATTCTTTCATTTTGTAGACCCAACCAAATATGAAAACATTAAAACACAATCTTTGAGCTCAAAACCACTTCCAAAACTGCCAAGTATAAAGCTGTTGCTGAACCACTCTGTTCTGTTTATCATATTAAGATACATTATTTTGATGAAAAAAACGCTAGATTGCAAGTGTAACATAATAGAACCAGCAAGCACTGCCAGCAGGAGGGAAGAAGAGAGAATAATTCAGAGATATTGTCATCTGTAGGCCAATTTATATTGTCAGACAGCAGGTTCACATTATTCTCTGATGTCACTGCAATAATGGCATAATATAACGATTGAGCAAAGAATACCTGTGGGGTATAGCTATACAGTGTGGTATATATATACTTGTTAAAGTGTTTCAGGCTTCATTCAAAGCAGAATCAGAAGCAGCAAAAGACCAAGATTAAAAAAAGAATGAGAAATGGTGCTCATAAAGACTTCTGAATATTTTAGCCCTTGTTTTGTGAGGATGAAGCAAGCGTAATGTTGTATTTCATTGATTCAGTGGGCTCATGATTAAAATAAACTAATGTAGCAATTTAGGGGTTTTGTGATTCTTTCTTTTTTTTTTTCCTGTAACAAGAAAAAAAAAAAAAGCTTTTTAACAGTTCCTCACGGCAGGCATAATGTGCATCTGTGCTCTGATTTACTGCACATGCTGCCTTCTCTAGCATCATGTTAAGTTAGGATATCAGCATGGTAGGTCACACAGTGGGAATGACCTTTTGCTAATCACTACACATCAGTTACTACTGGCACACAGCTCATTACTAAGAAACCCTCCAACTAGCTGGCTTTCAAATCCGCTCACACTTTGATTATTTTTTCCCCTTTTCTTTCTTTCTTTTTTTCCTCCAGACTAAAGATTATACTTTTACATAAAATCTCTGTTGTGCAATTTTGACAACTAGGGTTCCAAAGTCAAAAAGGCACCCAGTTAATTTTCCATGATTATAAAAGGAGCCTGAAAATTCATACTGAAGGTAGGCCTGTAATCTTGGGTTTCATTAAAAAGGTCAGAACATTTTTCTTCACCACATATTATTAAAATGTTTGAGGGCTGCCATTAATTTGATTTTTCAGGACACAGAAATCTCACTGGAAATTAGAATGTAATCCTGCTGTTGCTTTCCTGACACTTTTCATAGGGCAGGATACGGCTGCAGGGACTAAGAGCTCTCCTGCAATTTACAATTGGTTGCTTTGGCCAAATGGCAGGTGACTAATGCAAGACAAACTGTTTGCACAACCTGGGAGCACTGGGTTTAATTTCAGTTCTGAAAGAGGGGTGAAAGTGTTTCTATTGACGCTGAACCGTGAGCTGTCCCCTGCCAATACATCTGCCACATTCAATACACAACATGCCCCCCACCCCCTGACAATGCGATTATTAGAGGTACAGAATTCAACAGCTTAAGAATACAAGACATAGCTGGAGCAAAATGAAAGAGTTTTTAACTCACCGGCCATTTGCTGAATGCCGCTGAAGGCACCCAAGTTACTGGAGGACGTTGCTTGCTGCAGAAGCTGCGAATGAACAACACAACACAGCAATCTATCTGACAGTAATGTAACAAATGAAGATAAAACTAAAATGAGCTATCATTTCACATTTGGAATATTTCTGCTTTCCTTTACATTTATATAGTCTCTTGCTTCTGTCTGCTGTTGGAATGAACATCCCTAGAGTCAATGCTGTAAATCCATATTAATGTCTAATCTCTATTAAGAAACACAGAGACACAAGGGAAACTCAATAACATGGCTGCTTTAAAACAATTAATCAATTTATTCTTTTTAACAACCAGGTGTTAAATCTATTTAAACCAACATAGTGTGACTAATTACAACCCTCTGTAGTCTAGTAGTTACCATAACTCATCTCTGTCAATCATGGTCCATTCCTCCCCACCCCTGTGAATTCAGTTTTTTCTTTATTATCTTTATGAATCAAGCACACAGATATTCATTAGACTGGTATTTCTATATATAGTGATTTAGCCTATCTCAGTATTAATTAGCCTACCTCAGTACTAGCATATATTTTTAATTGCTGGGTAAATTGCTGTTTATATCACTATACCAAAGCACTGGATGCACGAAAATGATGTTACTTATACATACACAACACCTATATATGGGCACATGTGTTTCATAGAATCATAAAATCCTAGAATGGTTTGGGTTGGAAGAGATCTTAAAGATCATCCACTTCCAACTCCCAGGTCACAGGCAGGGACACCTTCCACTAGACCAGGTTGCTCAAAGCCCCATCCAACTTGGCCCTGAACACTTCCAGGGATGGGGCAGCCTCATCTTCTCTGGATGACCTGTACCACTGTCTCACCACCCTCACAGGAAACAATTTCTTCTAAGTATCTAATCTACACCTGCCCTCTCTCTGTTTAAAATCATTATCCCTTGTCCCGTCACTAAATGCTCCTGTAAAAAGGTCCTCTCTAGCTTTCTTGGAGGCCTCCTTCAGGTATGGAAAACTCTAAGGTCCCAGAGGCTTCTCTTCTCCAGGCTGAACAGCCTCAACACTTTCAGCTCTCTCTCCATACCAGAGGTGCTTCAACCCTCTGATCACCTCTGTGGCCTCCTCTGGACCCGCTCAAACAGGTCCGTGTCTTTCCTGTACTGGAGGCTCCAGAGCTGGATCCAGCACTGCAGGTGGGGTCTCACCAGAGCAGAGCAGAGGGGCAGAACCTCCTCCCTTGACCTGCCACCCATGGTGCTGGGGATGCAGCCCAGGACATGTTTGGCTTTCTGGGCTGGAAGTGGACATTGACAGGTTGTGTTAAGCTTCTCACCCACCAACACTTCCAAGTTCTCCTCAGGGCTGCTCTTGATTCATTCTTGTGCTTGGGATTGCCCTGATCCAGGCTCAGGACCTTGCGCTTGGCCTTGTACTTTGTGAGGTTCTATTTGTCTTACTTGGAACCATGAGGAACCCCCAAGTTATCCAAAAGCTCCTCGACCAGACCTCTGAACTCCAGAGCCACAAAAGGCAGAAGCTTCTCTCAGCTGTGATGAAGGGGAACCTCTCTTGGCCATCCAGGACCTAAGACACGTGGCTGTGGATTTCAGATTTTTCAGCAGGGACAGCAGCTACCACCTGCTTCTCATCTTACAAATGGACCAAGGAAAATGCCATTTTAAATTTATGGCTTTTCCTGGCCACCTTCACTTTCTGTTTGAGGGGATATGAACCATGCACATTTAGCATTGACAGGACCATGCATTAAAGCAGAAGCCATTTCCAAATGAAAATGTGGAAATTTGCTGATTGAACAACATTCTAGTTTAGAAGCTGCACCATATGGATATGGCCCCCACAGTGTTCAGTTGCTATCTGTCCTTCCCTAAGGAAGAACTTAAATTTTATTCCAGCTATAAAAACCAGACTAACATTCAAAACCCCCAATAAAACTAATGGAATCAAATTTTATTTATGGCAGAGGAGTTGGAACTAGATGATCTTTAAGGTCCCTTCCAACCCAAGCCTTTCTATGAACCTATGATTTATTTTTGCAGCACAAGGATACTTTAAATGTTTGCCTTTGACAGCATGGACACATCTTCAGAAGCTTATTTGGATTCTATTCTTTGTTATTTATTTTTAGGCCATGTGACAAACACACCCAGAAGAAGACACGCCGTGTATCCTGGACAATTAAGCAGTGCAGGAAGTTTACTAGAACTGATTTACCGTGGTCCTAAAATAACTACAGTATAATACAGCCACCGCCTCTGAAGTGAACTTACAGCTAGATATTGTGGTGTGAGTCCTCCAAGACCTGTGAGGTTTCCCCAAGTGGCAGTATTGAGCTGTTGCATCTGCTGAGCCAACTGCTGCTGCAAACGCCGCTGCTCCTTGTCCTTTTGGGTGTCAGCAAACTTCACCACGATTGGCGAAGAGCAGCCCTGTGGTTGGACAGATCGGGAAAGACAGAAGGGTTAAATCACACCAGGTCACCCTCACCCTGTGAGCTCAGCCATGTCCTGTAGGGCCACTGGCCCTGGCACAACCACATCGCTCACCCTCTCTTTGTGACTGGCATGCGTAGGACCGCAAGGACTAAGATTTTCATATTCTTAGGAAAAGAAGCTATGGAGAAATTATTGATTCCCCAGCTCTTTTTATAAAGCACCTTTCCTCAGGCTCTCTTTTCCTTCCAGCTATCAAAATTGCTGCCAGGGACAGCAAAGTGTACCAGTCCTCTTTAATTAAGCTTCACAGCTGACGAGATGAATGTGATGCTTTGTCTGCAGTCTGTTTTCGAGGCATCGCCAAAGGGAGAGGTGTCCAACCTCTGCTCTGCCAGGGACCACACAGCCAACACCGCCCTGCCACTGCGGTCTGGCTGCTTGGTGCAGCTGGCGTGTGCCCCCGAAATAGACTGGGAGCAGCAGATTTACCTCAGTGCCCACCATCAGCGAGGCACCGGCCCTGTTCACACCAAGGACCCCCGGTCAATTCACCCACCTGCGGTCCGCTCCCAGGCACGCTTTGTATCAAGCACCCTTGAGATGTGAACAAAGGGCAGGATGCAGACCAAAAGGGACTAGTTCTGGTGATAGCAGCCCATTCCTGATTGCCACCATTTCTTCTATTGCTTCTATCAGCCTCTTGTTACATGGTATGGCAAGGCTGTAAGATGCCTTAGGAAATAGGGAAGCTGTAAGAAAGAGCTAGAGGTCTGGTCTGCAGCCTACTCCTCACCCATGGCTGAGGGACCCTTGGGAAGAAGTTGAAGGTCACAGACCAAATGGACTTTTGAGGTAAACTGGAATTCCCTTTGGACTTCAAATTGGCCATTCCTGGGCAAAGTCACTGAGAGAAAGAGACGTGATTATGAAAGATGTCTCTGTTGATTTCTCTCTGTTTCTTTTCCCTGCTAAGAAATGTTTCATATTTTAACCTTTCAAATCTTCATTTTTTTCAGATCAAGAAAGCAAACTATATACTGCAATGATTCAGTTCTTCAAATTAATTCAAGCATTTTATGAGTCATTGGAACTGTCAATCCATTTCATACTGCTTTTCAGCTTCACAGCATCCAATGAGTAACTTCCCTTGCCATGCTTTGTTATACTAATTTCTTGTCTAACTTCAATCTGAACACAATGGCAGGAGTGGTAAGTGACTCAAGTCCAAAAAACACAGCAGTGCTTTAGCCGAAGTGTATAGCGTGGGATGCAGAGCAGGGTTATACTTCACCTACTCTTCCCATGGCTGCTCTCACAACACTGTGAACATCTTCAGAAAAGTTCCTGTCCTCAATTTTTTATAAAAAGCAGCCATGTACCTTTTCTCTGAAGAACCTCACACCAGGACAAGTGATAAAAATATTCACAATCATCAGATGAAATGATGAAATAAACCGCAATAATAATAATAGTAATAGTAGTAATAATAATAATAATAATAATAATAATATCTCTCATATAAAGATCTCCCATCAACACTGTTCCTTTAGAATTATCTTAGAAAATCATCACTTGTGGTTTATTATTCCACCTCAAATTCTTTTCCTGTATGTTTCACTGTAAAAATGTTTTTCTCTGTTTCAGTAAGGAAGAAAGGAGATACATAACACTCCGGCAATCAAATAAAGATTATGAAGGAGTCAGCTTGTTACACAATTACCTCTCTCTAGTGATTTTTATACTAATATTAAAAATAAGATCATTAAGAAAAAAAGAAGAAAGAAAAAGGAGCTAGGGGGTAGAGGATGTGAGAGTAATTTTTCTGGTTTTGCTAATTAAAAAAAAAGGAAGCTGTTTCTATCTAATACGAGGTTTGGTAACACTGGGCTTAGAACAACTGGAACTTACTGCCTTCTGCCTGGATGTACAGGAGAATCAAGTCTATTTCCAAAGAAACAGAAATGAGTATCAAAGGAAGAAATATTATATGGTTATTCCAGTTTTCAGTTCGGTAGTTCAGCATTCAACACTACAGCTGACATATTTATGAATGCTTAAATGTCAGTAAATTGTATAAAAACAATATCTCTGCAATTTATGAATCTATAATTCATTTTTTTCACTGTCTGCTCTATATTTCATCACTTCATCATTTTCAAGAAAGCAAACATTCTGAAGACTGAGATTATATCTAGCAAGTGGCTCTATATGAGAAAAGGGTTGTTATTGTTGTATCAAATTTACTCCATGATAACAAATTAGTGTCTTCTACTGGTGCTGCATTTGATTGACTTCAACAAACAAAAAACTCCATAGAAAAGAAACAGAAGAGCAAACACTTCAGAGCAGCAATTATATTTTAAAAATCAGTTGATTTAACCAGGTCAGTAAGTCAGGTGGAAAGAGCAGTAAAAGAATGCATTATTCTATGAGATGTGTTCATCTGGACTTAACATCCCCATTGCTCTTTCTCAGCCCTCTTTGAAAATTCATCTTGGTCAATGATGCGTGCTAAAGAACTGAAAATAATAAAATAAGAAAAAAAATCTGTAGTAATTGGGATGCAAGCAATTGTGTACTACATATCTTCCCCTAAGCCCACTTCTGTTTCTAAAAGAACATGAAACCAAAGTGTCCAAGGATGACTGTTTCAGGCTGAGGGTTGACATGTAACACTAGTCAACCCAATTCAACTTTTCACTAGAAGAGTATTGGCAAATGTGAGATATGGGTTTTTTTTGGCCCACAAGGTGATTTCTGTATTATTCTATTTTCTAGCTTGAGAGGAAGCTTCCATTTTCTAGCTTGAGAGGAAGCTTCCAGCACACATACAAGGTGCATCTCCCTTCCTCATTCAATGGCTTCAGTGCCATTTTCTTCCCAACAGCTGGTGCTGCCTTCATATTTTTCTGTGTGTTGTCGGGTTGAGTCCCTCCTCCATGGAGCGGGAGGGTGTACAGCTTCTTTCCAAGAAGGGACTCAGCCTAAGCTCAACTGACTCAAAGACCCAGATGTTCCAAGTGCAAAATATTTGGAATTGCTTTGCCTCTTTTGGGATCTCATTGATGATGTCTCTAAAGGTGTTGAGAAGGATTTTGATCCAAGAGGAACTATTCTACAGAACTAATCTCATTAAGAGTATCCCGTCAAATGCAGCCCCTTTTGGAGTGCCGCATAAAACAGAAGAGTAGGAGAATTGTCTGGGAGGTGTTATGTCTTTATTTTACCATCTTAAAGGCATCATTCGGAAGTAGAGCTGTGTAAAATTCATTTTGCTAGACAGAAAAATACATTAAAACACATGGAAAATATAGGTAAACCACAGTATTACCAATAAACATTTCCTTTTTACTTGGAATCAAACCCAGCAAAACATATAGATCTGAATTAATGGAGCAGTGCACGGCAGACAAATTACTACAGGTATTACTCCAGAGACTCAAAGAGGCAGTTTTTCCACAGTAAACTGTCAGACTGCATAGACTGTATAACAGCAGCTTTCTAGTAAAGATAATTTCATTTATTCTCATCTTATTAGCACATTCTCAACTAAAACTGTATACCCAGGGTCTAAAAATGCATTGCACTGAAAAGAAAACACATTGATTATAAAAGAAGCTCAACCAAATTCAAACGTGATGTTTGGAAAGACAATAGCTTTGCAATGCTGATATCATTACTTGTACTATACAGGAAACAGTTAGTGACATTTTCATGCACTGGCTTGAATTTTATCTTCTCCTCCTCCTTGTCCTCTGTCCACCCTCCCACCCCTGGTCTCCCCCCTTGCCTCGTTACACAAAGCAGCTCAACGACATGACGCAATAATGATTGTTTAGCACCCAGCATGCTTTGGGAGACTAGAGCATTGCAAAGGAAGATCACTGAGAGAAAAAAAAAAATAAATTGAAAGGTCCTGGTGGAAAAAGAAA